>NW_004624744.1:33287920-33301687 GCF_000247695.1 Heterocephalus glaber | reverse complement strand
AGGTCTACTATCTAGAATATATAAAGAACTTTAAAAAAATCAGACCTCCCAAATTTAAAGACCCAATTTAAAAATGGGCATCTGAAATGAACAGACATTTCTCAGACAAAGAAGTAGAAATAGCAAATAAACACGAAGAAATGTTGAACATCACTGGTCATTTGAGAGATGCATATGAAAACAACACTGAGATTCCACCTCATCCCCGAAAGAATGGCTGCTATTAAGAAATCAACCAATAATAAATGCTGACAGGGTTGTGAGGAAAAAGGAACCCTTCTCCATTGTTGATGGGAACGTAAACTGGTGCAACCACTGTGGAAATCAGTATAGAGATACCTCAAAAAACTAGGATTAGAGGTCCCATTTGACCCAGCTACTCCCCTGCTGGGTATCTTCCTCAAAGAATTAAAAGACTCATACCACAGTGATATAAATGCACCCATGTTCATAGCGGCACAGTTCATAATACCTAAAACTTGGAAATAGCCCAATTGCCAATCAACTTGAGATTGGATAAAGAAGATGTGTTTTTAAAAATAAAATGGTGTACTACTCAGCCATAAAGAGTGAGAAACTAGAGACATTTATAGCTAAATGGGTGCACATTGTGGCCATACCCTTACGTGAAACAAATAGAACACACATATGTAAAGACCTAAAAGTTTCTCTGGTGTGAGAAACTGGAAATGTAAATAAGAACTAAAAGGTATAGTAGATAATGTGAAATAGGAAGAAAAGGGGCAAAGGGGAAGGGGAAGTGGGAGGGGTAGAGGAAAGGAAACATGGGAAAGGAATAAATATGAGAAAAGGAAGAAATGGAAACAAAGTCTTTGTAAATATGGAGGGGTGAAGCGGTTGAAGGGAGGGCAGGGGAATTCAGAAAAAAATAAGAACCAAGAGAGATTATGTAAAGGTACAAATTCCAAATAATGAATGTCACCATATTGTGTGCCTAAAATGTATACCAATGAAATTAATGAGTTAAAAAAAGATCTCTGTACTCCTGTGTTTATTGCAATACTATTTTCTATAGCCAAAACGTGGGTCGACCAAGGCGTCCAACGATGGATGAATGGCTAAAGAAAATATGACATATATGAATATTATCATTTAGTAAAGGTTTTGTTTTTCTGTTCCTATGCTTATGAAATATAACATTTTGAGTACAAAATTCTCTGGGTTCTGTTTTAATACTAATATTGTATTTATGATATAGGATAATTTTTTCTCTCCTTTTGAGACAATAAATAATAACCTTCTTGGTTATGGAAAGATAAATGCTTGCTTCCAGTTTTGCTCTCCAACTCAGGGTTTTTCTTTTGTTGAGAGGTAAAATATGGTAAAGAATAAAACATTTTAAAAGTAACATGGAAAATTCCATGTTGAGTTAGCATCTCATTAACTCAACATCCCTCAAAAATTTTAGCATTTGAACAACCAAGAACACATTTGAATCACACACCTTCCATATTTGCATATTCTTCTCATCTAATTCTCAACTCCTCTCAAAATAAACAACAAACCACCTTTCACAAATACACCAACTCTGATGCTGATCTGCCAGAGGGTCAAGTGCTTGTGCTTTCTTTGATCTGGGCCCACAAAAGTAAGATGAAATTTATGACTAGAAAACCTGAGTTCTCACCTGCAAAGTAGCCTGGCCATAGGGATGTAAAAGTTTACTTTTAAGAACTGTTTCAAGACAGGACAGTCAATTCTAAATGGGTGCATTTTCTGCATTCACAAATTGTCTTTTGATTGTAATCATGAAAATCTCAAAGAGACAGAAACAGTGATGACTTTACTGGAGCTGATATTTTTCAGTTTAATTGGGAGGATGGTTACTCCCAAAGAGTGTATTTGCTTCTTGGTATCTGAAGGAGATTTGTTCTAGGATCCCCTACAGATACTAAAATCTGCACATACTCAAGTGTCTTATATGAGACAGTATTTGCATGTAACCTATGTAATACTCTTATATGCTTTAAATCATCTCTATGTGACTTATAATACCTAAGATGAGGTAAATAGTTGTTTCCCTGTATTGCTTAGGAAGTAAAGACAAGGGGGAAAGTCTGTACATGTTTAAGACAAATACAATTTTTTCTCTAAATGTTTTCAATCTGTAGTTGATTGAATCCACAGAAATAGAACCCACAGATACAGAGGGCCAACTATACAGAAATGAAAGGACTGTTTTATTCTAAATTCATAGCTCACAGGAGTGTTCCTGAGCTTCTGCTCAGGAAGCCAAGCCAAAGAGTAACTTCTGAGAGGAAGGACAATGCCATGCTTAGTTAAGTCACTGATTTTTCACAGGAGAAGCCAGGCAAACTTGGTAAAGCTCTTTGAGAACATCAGCAGTGGTTTCCAGAAAGTATTATTACCACAGACGTTACTGCAAGATAATCAAAAGAACACATCTAATTTGGGGATATAGAGTACTTGTTTTTGTTGCTGATTCTATCATTTGAAGCTTTCAAAGCTGAAGGCTTTCATGATTAAGCACATATTATTCTCCTGGAAGATATTTCTTTTTTGGCAGATAAGATAATGGAACAGATCCACTGTTTGTCAAGAGGAGTGACTATGTCATTAAAAACCCTTTAACACAATGTTTTTTTCTTTTCCAGGCTGATTGAAAAGATTTGAATGTAGAAGTAAAGATATAACAATAACAGTACAAAACCTAAATTGTCCATGGAAAAGCTTAAACCAAGTTAAAAATTTCCATTTGCCAAATGCTTTTCAGGCAATTTAAATGTAATTCAAAACAGGCATTCAGTAGCCACAGATGTGTTTTGCATCAAAATGGTCTTTGTCTTGGTTGTATACATCCAATTTCTTTCTGAAGGTGGTTTTAAAAATTGCCTCTATTACCACAAAGGAAAAATATAGAAATTTAATTACAAAATTTATATGATTAAAATGTTTTTTCTTATTACCTCTGGAAAAATAGTATCATTCAACTCCAAAAGAAATCCTTCGGTATGGTATTCTTTAAAACTTCAGAACCATTCCAGAAGGGCCTTTTGCAATTCTATGTGAGCTTATTCAGTATCCAGGGCTCTGAATTCATAGAAATGATTTGAAACACCACTCACTTTAAGACTAGATATAAAGGAATTCTACTTTTGCTCATTTGTAATGTAAGTCTTTATATCTACCAGAAGAGAAAATTACCCCTGAATATTTGTCAAAAGATGCTCAGTGAAGAAAGCTGTAGCCTCAGGACATTTGTTCCTTCAAAATCTATAAAGACTGTGATGCCCCTTAAGAAATTTACAGTTTGGAGATACATAAATGAAGAAAGTCATAAGAAATTTCTGAGGAAGTTTTTGGAGGTAAATAAAAGTTTCTTTTTGTCATTGACCAAAACATGTGCTTCAAGACTTTTATTTTCCATCTCTGTTCTGGGCCCAGACAGGTACTGTGTGCTACACTGCCCCTTAATCTGTGTCCCCTTCAGGTGAGAGAACTTGAAATGTGGTATTGCCCCACTCACAAGATCATTTAAAAAGAGTAATCATTCTTTGAGTAGGAATTTCTCCTGCAACTTCTGGAGCATCAGAAGAGGACTCCTGAACTTCTGAGCCACCTCATTCCATAATCTTGCACTCTAGGAGAGGGTGGTGATGGAAATTCCGGACTTTGATTTAGATTAGCTGGATAGAATCCTGGCTTCTTCATCTAACTGATGTATGTAATTGTCTTTGTAACTTTTCTTGTGGCTGAGACAAAATACCTGATACCCACAAGTTAAGGGAGGAAAGGTTTATTTGGCTCACAATTTGTAGAGGTTTCAGTCCATAGTTGGCTGGCTCCAAGGCGGAGTGGCATGGCAGAAGGGCATCGCAGAGGAGAAACAGTTCATGGCAAAGCTGGAAGGAGGCAGCAAAGCAGCAGTAGCAAACCTCCCTTTCCTTTTTGTTCCTTTCAGCCTATAAGCCTTTTGGGTAGTGCCACTCACAGTCAAGCTGGACCTTCCCATCATCCACACCTAGAACTCTGATAAACTAATCAATGAACTAATGTGGTACCATATGCCCTTAACCCCAGTATCACACTTCCTGTATCCAGCCAGCTCTGAAAAGCCCTATCTATGAGCACATGAGGCTTTAGGGGGACATCTAGATACAAGTCATAACAGTAATTTCTCTAAATCTCAGATCTTCATGAATGTTTATCTTAGTTACTTTCCTAATGCTGAGACACAATACCAGACACCCACAATTTAAGGAAGGAAAGGTTTATTTTAGTTCAGAGTGTGTAGTGGTTATAATCCACAGTCTGATGACTCCAGAGCATGGCAGCATGACAGAGGGCCATGGGAGAAGAGAAAAAGCTCATAGCATGGCAATCAGGAAGCAGAGAGAGGGTGAAGGGAAGAGCTGGGAAGAGATTAAGTTTTGCAGGCCACACCCCTAGTGATCCACTACCTTCACCTCCCAGCATCACATTAAGCTATAAACTCATTAGTAAATCCACTGATAAGTATAATCCCTCTATGATCCAATCACCTCCCCAAAGCCCACCTATGAGCTCACGAGGCTCTAGAGGGACATTCAGATATAAACTGTAGCAGTGTTACAAGATGAATTGTACCCATCTCATAGAACTCGGATAGTCCCATGAGATATTACATGAAATGTTGAGCACAGCACCTGCATTAGAATGAGTGATCAACAAATAGTAACAAGTAGTAGGAGCAGCAACATTTATGATAGTAGTGTCCATTTTCAGCTTTGGAAGGAAATACTTAGCACTTAAGAGGGTTGACTTTGGAAAAACAATACCCATGAAGTATGAAAGTACACTGTTTCATCTCTTAACTTCCAGGCAAGTACAAGGTGGAATCAATTTGGATTGTCAAGGCTGACCCTGGGCAGAATTCAAGTTCACCCTAGAGCTCTCTGGTGCCTACTCATCTTCCTTCTAGACCCTGTGTCACATTGGGCAATGGGAAGGTAGTTGACAAAGCAGTAGGTCTGAAATATATTCTCTTCATATGAGATCTTCTCAGGATCTTTCTGTAAACATGTTAATGGCAGACCTGGCAAACAGCTAAATGGTTCATAGGACATACTTGTTTGTGTAGGATTGCTTGTGGAACACAAATCTAAAATCTATAGGTGTATGGAGCATTACCTCCTATGAAATGTTACATAAGCCATGTAACTTTCTGGGTATAGGATGGAAAATGTTATGCCTGGGATGTGTATGTGATATGAGGCTCTCACATTGCTTAGAGATCACACATGTTGATGTGGCCAGAGCAGAGCCACATTTCCTATGGCAGGAAAGGCCCCAGAAAGTTGCACTGAGTGTTACAGTCCTCTCTTTGCTTCTGTGGCTCACAATAACCTTTATCCTGAAATTATTAAAGCTTGGTGCTGGTTGAGACCTGTGATTTTCTACTGTCTTAGTTGACAATCCTAACCTGAGTTCTGTGTCAGATAGCAAAGTCAGTGTCATGGACACTTCTGTTTTTAAATTACTCTGAACTCTACAAAGGAAACACAGTGCCAGGTACATATTACACATTGCCAAATACTTGTTGAGAATGTGGACAAATGAATGAGTGAATGAATGGGGATCTATTTTTTCCTACCATCATTTACAATTCACAAGAAGATATCAGTAGAAAATAGCAGAAATAAAATGGTTAGTCTTTAATTATGTATTTCCAAGCATCATGATTGGATGAGAGAAGGTCAGGAGGTCCTGAAATTCTACCTGTTGTGAATTAGTTTTATATGGAGAATTTTTATAGAGAGCTGGTTAGTTGGGATTTTAAAAGATACACCAAAATGAAACAGACTGAATTTAACTCAAGGAATAATTTGGTCTGATTCCACAGTCATGCATCATTTAACAATGGGGAGACTTTCTGAGAGATGTCTCATTAGGTGATTTTGTCATTGTCTTATCCTCACAGTGTACTTACACAAACCTAGAGTCTAGTCTATCATACATGTAGGCTATTTGGTACAGCCTACTTCTCCTAAGCTACAAACTTGCACAGCTTCTTACTGTATGTAATAGTGAAGGCAGTTGTAACAGTGGTTAATCATTTATATATCTATACATAGAAAAGTTGCAGCAAAAATAGTGGGCTGGGTATGTCGTTCATTGGCAGTTTTTATTTAGCACATGTGACCCCCTGGGATAGATCTCTATAAATGAATGAATGAATAAATCAACAGTATTAATGATTAAAATGGTACACGTACATAAGGAACTGTACATGAATGGAGCTTGCAGGCCTGGAATTTGCTCCGGGTGTGTCAGAGTGAGTGGTGGGTAAATATAAGGCCTAGACATTACTGTACACTTCTGTAGACTTTATAACTTTATAAACACTGCATACTTAGGCTGCACTACATTTATAAGAAATACTTCAACAATCAGTTAACCTCAGTTTATTGTAACTCTTTTACTTTATAAAATTTTTAATTTTTAAAAACTTTTAATAATTATACTTGGTTTAAAACAAACACATTGAACAGTTGTACAAAAATACTCTTTTCCTTACGTTCATATTCTACAAGCTTCATTTTTAAAAAATCAGTTACTTATTTATTTATTTATTTTGTTAAAAACTAAGCGAACACACACACGTGGGCCTCAGCTTCACAGGGTCAGGATCATCAATATCACTGTCTTCAATCTCCACCTCTTGTCCCCCTGGAATGTCTTCAGGTGGAGAAACAATTCAGTTCATCAAAAGAAGTGTTCTGCAAAATTTTGCTTTCCTTTGCGAGCTCCACATCAGGTGATGTACATGATCATGACTATGTTCCCTGCACAAACATGAATGTGGCCATCTTTCCCAGAATCATGGAATGAGTTAAGTTCATGAACTGAGGTACTACTGTTATGTACTGTATATAGTTGTATAAACTATTCTTTTATACAACTGGCAATGCAGTAGGTTTGTTTACACCAGGGTCAAAACAAACACATGAGTAATGTGTTGTGCTTCAACCCTATGACAGCTACACTATTAGGTCATAGGAGTTTTTCAGTTCCATTATGATGCTCTGGGGATGTATATTTGGCAAAACATTGTTATGCAGTACATGACTTTACTTAAGCCTAAGCCTGTAGGATATTTACTAATTAGCTTGACTGCAACTATTTTTAAAGAGATATTAAGTGACACAAAACAGTTTATTGCAATGATAGAGGTCTTACAAGAAGTTTAGGATCTAAATAAGCATGAATTGGCTAAAACTTAATATACTTTGGAATTACAGATTTCTGGCTGCATATAAACCAAAATTTCATCTTAGTTCAGTGGGATTTTGCATTATATGCAAATCAAAACCAGCATCAAAGAATGGAATCCTGTGAATCCTAGTAGAATAGATTAGAGGGAAAATAAAACTGACACATACATCATATTTCATAAATCCTGGAAGACACTTTTTCTTTTCTGGTACTGGAGATCAAACTCAGGGCCTTGAGCATGGTAGACAAACATTCTATTATTGAGTTACACTCCTGGCCTCACAGTGGAGACTCTTGAAAGCTATATGTACCTTCTACCTAAAAGAGTAGAACATGCATGATGCTTTAAAACATTTACAAAACTCACTGAGGATATTCAATGGTCTGAGTGTCGTATTTGGCACTACAAGAGAACCAGAGCTAAATTGATATGGTTCTTCAAAAGCTAGATTGCAGGAGACTAGATTGAAACCACCCTGAGCAGGCTTTAGATATTATTGATTTGGCTTGCAGTTTGGGTATTGATTAAAATTATGAGTCATTCCAAGGCCTAAATGTGAATTGCTAAATGAGCCTTTGGCTGGTGTATGGAGACAGACTTCCCTATGCCAATGGTCGCAATTGAAGTCTCAATGATCAGGGAGTTTGTGACATCTCTAATAGCAAGGAAACACTACAGCTGAGGAATTATGACTGTGCAGCCATTCTCCAAGATCAAATGCTAGCTAAAGATAACACAGGTGGCTTGTTAACTATGACCTGTCCTTCACTAGAATACATAGTTACTCCCCTTTTCCAAGCTGACTCATTAGTGTATTAGGTCTGCTATTCCCTACATCTGCCTTCATGACCCCTTGCTACTTTGTATAATCATAAATACTGACTAATCCAGAGCCTATGGTCTTAGCCAGGAGAACTAAGATCAGGTCTTAGCCAAAATAGAGCTAAGATCAATTCCTGGCCCCCCAAGTAATAAACTATTGTTCATTATTCCTTATTCCTTGTTCTTTGTCTATTATTTTTCATCCCCTACTGTACTCTCATTCATATGACTGGGCATACTGGTTAGGCTATCAACCCAACACTACATGTAAGCAAAGCAACCGAAAAACCCCCAAACAAGAAAACACCCCCACTGTAAGTTCTGATCATGTCTACTTTATTTACTATTATACTGTAGTCCTATTCCTAGCACAGTACTTGATCTATGGTTAGCACTCAGTAAAGATTTGTTGAATTAATATATGGAACCATCAGCCTGTCTTGTTCTAATGCCTGTCACTTTATGTGACCACCAGATCCTTACTACCACAATCATCGTCTTAGTTACATTTTCTCATTGCTGAGATAAAATACCTAACATTCACAAGTTAAAAGATGAAAGGTTTATTTCATCACACATTTCACAGAGGTTTCAGTCCATAGTTGGATGGTTCTAAGGCAGGGTGAAATGCTAGAGGGACATTGCAGAGGAGAAGAGGTTCATGGCATGGCAGGCAGGAAGCAACAAGCAGCAAGCAGCAAGAGCAGCAGCAGCAGCCTGCCTTTCCCTTTTATCCCTTTTAAATGATCTGTATTTTCAGTGGTACCACTCACACCCAGGGTGAACCTTCCCATTGTCCACACCCAGAACTATGCTAAAGCAATAAGTGGACCAATTTAGTAAACACACCCTTAATCCCTACATCACACTTTAAATCCCAGGATCACACACCCTAAATCCAGCTATCTCTGAAAATCCCCACCTATTACTGCATGAGGCTTTGGAGGACATCTAGATACAAGCCATAACAGTCACTCCTTCAGCCTTCAAGCCATTGTTTGGGAGCAAAACTGAGATGCTACATTTGTTTGCTATTAGAGCTGTATTTGCAAAAATTCCACCAGTGGATACAGGATTCTGGGCTCTGTTGTGGGAATTACAGGCTAGCTAACATCAGGGTAAGATTAAGGGAAAGCAATCCTGTCATTATGTTAACAAAGACTTGTAAATAGAGAAAAACTAAAGCCTGCCAAAGTATTTTAAGAGATGTATTGTTGATTTGTTCCACATTGAACAACTAATATAAACAAGCAAATTTCTGCCTTTTGTAATGTGTCAAACACTCTGTCCTCTAGGAAAACAGCAACTTCTTTGGAAAACACATCTGGTTCCTGAGCCCAGCCCTGTCCATCAACAAAACAGATGGATTTCAAAGAGATCAGGAGGTAGGATCACGCATTGAGCTACAGGCATTTTTCCAACTAGAATTTCCTTTTCAGTAATTTGAGATATTTCCTGAATATTCAAACTCTTTTTATGAGTTTATAATGTGATATGGACTATTAAAAATTTTAAAAAGGAGTGATTATAGGAACACTTAATTTCTTGCCCACATTTAAATCCTTAAATTCACAATTCTGGCTGCTTTATTTGTAATGATGGTGGTGTGTTAGAATTCAAGGAAATGTATCACAAATACTGAGTAGGTAAAAAATCATACTTTGAGTTTCATTTTTGAGTACTTTAACTCTGGTTTTCGTATTCTTACCTTCAAAGTAAAAGGTTAGGAGGATAATTCCCCAAATTCTTATTAGTCTTAGAATTCTAGAACTCATATACATTTGATGGCATTCCTAATTGGTACAACCTTTCTGAAGGACCATGTACTGGTCAGGTACACTTATCTGATATTCTTAAAACCAGTTTTTCAGATTTTGGATTTTTTCAGATTTTGAAATGTTCACGTATACATAATGAAGTATCTTGACAATGGGAACCAAGCCTAAACACAAAACCCATTTATGTTTCATATACACAGCCAGCAGGAAATTTTATACAATATTTTTTAGTGCATCTGTGTTTTGACTGCAACCTATCACATGACATCAAATGTGGAATTTTCCTTTTGTGGAATCATGTTAGCACTCAAAAAGTTCTAGATTTTGGAACATTTCAGAATTGGATTCAGATTAGAGATGTTCAACTTGTATATCAAATACACTGAAAACTCTAAAAATGTTCATATATTTTGACTAAGCAATTTCACTTTCAGAGACAGACCTTGGGCAAATAAGTGGGGGGAATATGCAAGTATAGAGGGGTATTTATTACAGAATAGCTTATAATGACAAAATTTTGGAAGAAATAAAAATATGCATTCATAGACGATTAGTGCAAAATACACAACAGTATAACTATAGGTTTGAAAAACAAAAAAATTTTTTTTTGTTAACTTCAGCAAGGTTCCTTTTTACTAAATGGCATGGGCCAAAAATTTCAAACTACTCTGGACAACAAGTTTTTGGGAAATAAGATTCATGGTGAGCAGCCTATGATTGTGCTTTGGGTCTGGTCTTTCAGAAGTTCTTTCTACCTGAAACTCTAGCAAAGAATCTATCAAAGTGGGTCCTGCTCTACTATATCTTGGGAGTCAGTGATGAAACAAGAAAATGGGAAAGGGATGAAGGCTGCCATGAGAGTCAGGAACCAAGCTGCCATTGGTGTTTGGGACTGACCTGGGCGAGAGTAAAAATTCAGGTATTCATAGCATGATATTAACAAGCACCAAAGGACACAAACGGATGTATCTTCTTGGTTAGGCAGAATGTAGATAGATAATGATGGTCAATATGGTCAGGTGTCCAAGAAAGAGAAAAAATATCGGTTGATGGCAGGGGTCAAGGATGGGTTAGGTTTCTGGAACAGGGAAACAATTGTCAGGGGAGAGGTGGAGAAAGATGGGATATTGAATCACTCTCTGAGAATGGAGTACGTGGGGTAGAGAAGTATGGAAACTTAACCTTGGAATTTAAGAATAAGAGCCATGCCTTCCCAGAAGTGAGCAACAATTTGGACTCAACTCAGAAGTGCCACCAGTTGGATCCATAGCCCCAGCTGCTTACATGGTAGGGTGCCAAGAAGTTTTTCCCCTAACAGAAGATACCATGGATGATGAAACCTGATAAGCCAGAGATGGGGTAGAGGGAGAGGGGAACAGTATGATCTTGTCATGTGTTCCTGTAGTCTTTGTAGTTACCATCTTAGAGAGCAGCTCAACACTGCAGGTCTGGGCCAATTCATGCCAGTTAAGTCCAGGCAGAAACCAGTTCAAGAGTACAAATGGAGCCAGCCAAAGCTGGTGAAATGAGGAGCTTGATGGTTCTTTAATGTGTTCCATGAAGTTTTTTATGCTAGAGCTGTTTATGCTACATCAAGCAGTAAGAGTATGTCTTCATTCACCTATTGTATAGACTTTACTGTGTAGTCAAATGATTTGCTTAGTCATTGAAAAGCATAATATCACAGAAAAAAATAAAGCAAAAATAATAGCATAATTATATTATGAAACAATATTATATAATGATATATAAAACAGTGATAATAAGACAAGAATAAAAAAGCATTAAAAGCATGCACTTGTGGAATACTCACCTTGTGTGGTGGACTGGCTAATAACCAGACAAAGATAAACTAAGCAAAGCTAAGCAACCCTCTGTTTACTCCAAAACCAACTGGGTAAATCTCTAGAGAGCCAGGACCGTTTTTGCTTCTGTGTTTCCACATGCTCTACTACCTGGAACAATACACTGATCCCACACTTTGCCTCCTGAACCACTTCTCAAGTTCACTGACGCAGCTATTTAGAAGACTTGGCCAGTTCTGTAACAATAATAATAAAAAATTACATGGCATTTAGGACGGGCTGGGCCCTTACCTAATATATCATGTTGCTACATCACAATAAGACATAGGCCCTATGGACACTTGCAATCCCCACTCTTGGGGAGACTGAGGCGTGAGGATGGCGAGCTAGAGGATAGCCGGGCCATGTAGCAAGACCTTGTCTCAAAAATGAAAAGGGTGGGTAATTTAGCTTGGTGTAGAGTTACCCCAGGGCCCCCAGTACCAAAGGGCGCGCTCACAACAGTACAGTGAGGTACGTACTTTTACTATTCCTGCTTCACAGGAGGTTTAAGAAATTTTCTCTTGGACACAGCTAAGTAGGTAGCTGGAGTTGAACCCAGAGTCTTATTTCAAAGCATAGACGTTGAACAATTACTCTTTGTTCTATTTGTATCAAATGGAAAAAAGAGTCTAGGTCCTATCACTGAGGGATTTATAATCAGCTTCTGGAACAGAAAGCCAAACTGTGGAGAACTGCGTGGGATGTTGGGGCATGTAAGGTAGTGCCGCAGACTCTAAGGACTGTAGCGTTGAAGAAAGTGAATTCAGCAATAGGGAAAGGCCTACAGGACAAGGCGTCTTGGGAAGTCATTAAGATTTGGGAGACAGAAAAGCAAGGGGGGGGCGGTGCTCTGGGGACCGGAAATAGTGGACATGTGTCTGGAACACACCGAGAAGAACGCCCTCTACTGGTCACTGCTCTGCCAGGCGTTGGGTCCCCGTGGAAAGGTGCAGGGAAGGCCAGAACATGGCTTCTTCTTTCACCTTCCAGGACAAAAACGTTTCTGGCTCACATCTTTTATTCATGCGGTACAGTACTATTTCTGAAAATCTAAAAGTAACCTACAAGGCTTCATCAATTTTAAAAAGCAAATATTTTCTGTAGAATTTTCAAAAACTGATAGAACTTAAAAATTCTAAATATTTAGTTAAAAAAATAACTGCTATACACAATATCCCCAATATGTTTTTCATCTTCTTTGATCTATAGAAAATTATTCCAGAGGATCAAAATAATTACTGCACCGGGATTATACATTATTACAACATTTGAACTTGATCTCTTGTTTATTTTAAACATAGAGACGCTTAATAGTTGCGTGAAAGGAAGATAAAGTCTACATCCCTATGCAAAAGCATTTAATCAATTTGATTCACAGAGGAGAAAATAAGCCAAAGCTATTAATACAGCATTAAAACATACACTCACCAACAAAAAGTAATAATAAAATTTATAAAGTACTTCCCATGTGCTGGGATTTCTATAAATCTTCCACATACTAGTTGCTTTTTTTTTTTTCACAATCTACTTTCTTAGGCCTAGAAATTCTACCAGGGAGGCATTTGTGTTCCTATTTTCCAGATGAGAAAACTGAAACTTTTCAAAAACCCACACGAATAGTAACAGAACTCAGCCTTGAGTCCTGATTTTTCCCCCCCATTAACTTTATTGGTACATTTTAGGTATACAATACAGTTACATTCATCATTGGGATCTAGTACCTGTACATGAGTCTCTTGGTTCTTATTTTTTTCCCCTTCCCTTGCCCTCCCTTCACCCCCTCCACCCATCCATATTTGCAAAGACCTAGTTTCCATTTTTTTCCTCTTCTCATATTTTTTCTTTTCCCTTTTTTCCCTTCCCCTACGCCTCCCAATTCCCCTGCTCTTTTAGGCCTTTTCTTCCTGTTACACAATATCAGTTATACATTTTTAAAATTACAATATTAAGGTCTAGGAGACATTACCACAGATTGTACAGAATTTAAAAGGATATAGAAAGCATATTACAAAAATCGTTTTTGAAATAAATTTGACAACTTCTAAGAAGTAACTTAGAAGACAAATTAATGAAACTAACTCTG
>NW_004624744.1:33203221-33240115 GCF_000247695.1 Heterocephalus glaber | reverse complement strand
GTCTGAACAAATCTCACCAGATACTACCAGAGAAAGACATGCCTATCCATTTCGTTCATAATCAAGTAAATGGATTTAGTGATTGTTTCTATTTTCTTAGATTGGTTTAATCACAGAGTTTACAAATGGATATTTGAAACATGGTACCAGGTTTGCAGGCTGTAGAGTTAGGCAGGACAGGGTAGAGCAAAGGTTTCTCCAGATTCAAGCAGCACAAAATGGCAGGAGC
Source organism: Heterocephalus glaber (assembly GCF_000247695.1). The sequence continues at coordinate 33,239,886 of NW_004624744.1, read as the reverse complement.
AGGACTTATGAGATTTTCTCTCTGTCCTGGCAATAGTGAGTTGTTGTGTCAGGGCACGGATTCCTGCTGAATGGACAGGATGACTGGAGAAACTGAGAGAAGCCTATTATACCTCCTTTGTGTGTCTCCAGGTGTGTGAGGACAGGAAATATGGTTCCAATTTAAATGCCCATTGCTGGGTACAGCAAGGGAGTGAGGGAAACTTTATTCTTCCTCAGTGTGGTTGGATTAAAACATGTTGATGTTGGGCCAGGAATTTAGCTCACTGATTCCGCTGTCTGCCTCACAAGCTCAAGGTCCGGAGTTCATCCCCAGTACAAAAACAAACAAATAAACAAACAAAAAACAAACAAACAAAAACATGTTGATATTACTGGCATGATGAAGGAAATACCTCTATGAGGTGATCCTTGTGGTGTGGAGACTTGTACATTAGTCTAGGAAAAAATTACCAGTAGGAAACAGGAACAAGACAACATTTTAAATTTTCTTTTTCTCTAACTTCTTACTGATTTACACTGCCTTTTCCTTTTGATTCATGGCAATTCTTTACATTTCCCAAGTCAACCTTTCTTTATTTGTTTTCTTTACCAATGAAGCTAATCAAGTTGGTTGGAAGCACCAGGCTATGAGTCAAATAACTAATCAGCTCTCCGAGTTGCTTTGGGTTGGGTAGGGATTTCATTGATGTTGGACATAAGGAAGGGTATGTGGTAGGTAGATAAATACTTCTGGGTGATAACAGTCTCACAAGTCCATGAGCGATCAGCTGCAGATGTTTCCCTCAGGCAACGGCTCTTTTCAAGAATGATACTTGAAGTTGACTGTATCCGGGCAGAGTTCACTATCACCTTGGCAGCACTTTGCAGTGAATGGCCATATGGGACCTACCTGTGCTGACAGGAATCCCATCTCGCACCTTCAAGGCTTTCTTTTGGTGGATTAGCTGGTTGCTGTAGAAATCTCAACACATGGACTTGCACACTCGAGGGAAACATCAAAGGAAAATATGCCAAGTTGTGCCTCTCCATCCTAACAAACTGTCTTTCCAGTCCGTCTACTTCCTGAGTCAGGCACGTCATGGACCATTCCCTTTATTCCTATGAATGTTCAAATCACTCACCTTATTTGTGCAAGAGAACAAAAATGTTGGAGGCAACGGATTCTTATCCATTTGCAATCGTTCTGCTTTACCTTTTATCACCTGTGACTCTGGGGCTCCGTTTTTTTCCTTTATTTAATTTTTTTAGCCTCAACACAGAATTCTTTATTTTGTCCAAAACAGCACAGTAAAAACATCTCCAACAATACATAAACCTATATATAAAATATAGAATATCTCTAATATTTTTCCTTTATATGGTAACACACCAGTATATGCAAGAGAAAGTACTGTTGAGCAGCCAAAGACCAGCGCTCATGCTGAAGCTACCAGAAATGATCCCCAAAGTCAGAGCTGTCTTCTATAGCTATCAAGTAGTTTTGCAGTTTGGCTTCATTTTTTGGAAAGTGACTGTGCTTGGTCTTGTACATTTAAATTTAATTTAATTTTTTAACAGATAAAGAGTTTGGGAAAGAATCTTCCTTTTCACTTTGTAAGCCCTGCAACTGATGTTTTTCTTTTTCTTATTTGAGAGATTGCTTCTGTAAAGACATAATAACAAGATATTGAAACAATAAAAATCATGAGACCTAGGAGAACCATTTGATTTAAAACACATACCAATTTTTTTCCTTTCATTATTAAAGGTAGGCTAACAACAGATCATTAGGTAAAGAAGAAATCAGATGATTATTGACTTGATTATCCTGAGATGAAAGGGTATGTGAGAAACAAATTACCTAGCAGATTTTGACTGATGGCCTGTGTAGATGTTTACTCCTTTGCACAGGATGTTGTAAAGCCTGTTGTTTTTGGAAGTGTTCATGGTAAGCTTTCTTAAAAATTACTATATACTTCTGAAATCCAGCACACATTTTTTAAGCTTTGTAATTTTTATTGAGTTTTTTAGATGAAAATTTGATGTTGGATAGGCATTCCCTATACTTTTTAGTACTACTCCAGAGGCAAAGAAACATGACTAAGAAGTCAGGCTATGGATGAAATGACCAGGAATGCAGAATAAAATACACAAATCTCAGCTTCATAGAAACTCTTTTAATACCGCTTTTCTGACTAAAATTGGCATTTACCTTGTCTTTGAAGGTTAATGCCTGGTAACTAGGTCATTGCCTAAATCGTTTTTCCCTTTCCTTTATTTTATTAGTACATGCTTGCAGTACATGAATTTACACTCATCTTGGAGAGTAGATACGTATACATAGCATAGCTTGTTTTTTTAATGCCTTTCTTCTTCCCACCTCCCTTCATCTCTATATCCCTTTTTCCAATTTTCATTCTTGTTATTATTCTTAGTTCATGTTTATGACATATAATTTTTACATGCATTGTATTTTGTTGCTGTACATAGCATATTTTAATTCTTCTTAGTTTCCCTTCCCCTTCCCCCTTCATCCTTGGCCTCCTGGACCCTTTCCCATTTGCAAGAGATCTATCCCCTCGTTTTCTTCTATCCAACCTTTTTTCCTCTCTCCTTTGTACTTTGAGAAATACCACGTGGTATTTAAGCTTGTGTGTCTGATTTATTTATTCAACATTATACAGAGTCTGCCAACAAATGTATACATCGGATTAAAAAAATCTTGTGTAAATATTTTTAATACTAAATTTATTGAGACATCATGAGATTAATACAAATTACTTTTGGCCTCTACAATTACAAAAGGTGATCATAGTAGCGGCCATTAGCTTTCAGACATTTATTAATACAGTAAACTGTGTGTGTACACATTTTTTGGTGGACTCTATGTTTTTCAAGTTCATCCATTTTCCTATGAATGTCTCAAATTTATCCTTTATAGCCAACTAGTATTCCATTATGTATGGACACCAGATTTTAAAAAATCAGTTCATCTGTTAATAGGCATACAGGCTGCTTTCAGGATTTAACTATTATGAATTGTGCTGTTATAAACTTTGGTATGCATATATATTGCTGTAATATGACGCTTTTAGCTCTTTGGGGAAGATACCTAAAAGGGGAATGGCTGGATCATATGGAATTTTTAGTTTTAGTTCTTTGAGAATTCTCCATACTGATTTCCATAATGATTGTACTACTTTACATCCACACTAACAATGTAGGGGAGGTTCTTTTTCACCACAGGCTCACCAGCATTTGTTATTCTTTGACTTCTTAATGATTGTCATTCTTTCTGATGTAAGCATTGCTTTAATCTGTATTTGTCTAATGGCCAGGGATGCTGAACATTATTTCATATGTTTATTGGCCATTTGTTCTCCTTCTCCTTCTTATTTTTTTTGTACCTGGGTTTGAACTCAGGACCTTGTGCTTGAGAGGCAGGTGGCGGAACCACTGAGCTCAATCCCCCGGCCCCTGTACTTCTCTTTTTGAGAAGTTTCTGTTTATTTCACTTGCCATTTCTTGATTGGGCCTTTTATTTTAGGTGATCTAATTTTTTTGTGTTCTTTATGTATTTTAGTGGCACTACTCTGTCTGATGAATAGCTGCCAAAATTTTTTCCCATTCTGTAGGTTGTCTTTTCATTCTAGTAGCTGATTCCTTTGCTGTGCAGAAGCCTTTTAACTTGATGTAATCCCATTTGTTGATTCTTGATGTTATTTCTTGTGTAATTTGAAGGTCCTTGCCTTCATCTATGACTTCAAGTGTTTTACCTATTTTGCCTCCTAGTAGGTTGAATGTTTCTGTTTTAATGTTTAGATCTTTGATCAAGTTTGATTTTAGTTTAGTACATGGTGAGAGATATGGGTTCAGCTTCAATCTTCTGCAAATCACCATTTTTCCCAGCACTATTTGTTGAATAGGCTCTTTCCTCCAGTGTATGCCTTTGACTCCTTTGCCAAAGATCAAATAGCTGAATGTATCTGGAGATGTTTCTGTATCCTCTGTTCTGTTCCGCTGAGCTACAAGTTTGTTTTTATGTCAGTACCATGCTGTTTTTTATCACCGTTGCTTTGTAGTATAGTTTAAAGTCAGGTATTGTGTTGCCTCCTGCTTTACTCTTGTTGCTTAAGATTGCTTTTGATATTGTGGGTCTCTTCTGGTGCCCTATGAATTTTAGGATTGTTTCTCTAGTTCTGTGAAGAATGCTATTCGTACTTTGATTGGTATTGTGTTGAATTTGCATAACAGTTTTAGGAGTATGGCCATTTTGATAATATTGGTTCTGCCTATCCGGGAACAAGGTACATTTTTCCATTTTCTGATATCTTCTTCAATTTCTTTTGTCAGAGTACTATAGTTTTCTTCACTTCCTTGGTTAGGTTAATACTTAGATGTTTAATTTTTCTTGATGCTACTGTGCATAGTATTATTTTCATAATTTCTTTTTAATTGAATTCATTATTGGTGTACACATATGTTATTGATTTTTTGTGTGTTGATTTTGTATCTTGTTATATTGCTTAAATTGGTTATTAATTCTAAAAGTTTTTTGGTGGAATTCTTTGGGTCTTCTATCTAGAGTATCATGTCATCTGCAAATAATGATAATTTGAGTTCTTCCTTTCCTATATTTATCCCTTTTATTTCTTTCTCTTGCCTGATTGCTCTGGCTAATATTTCAGGTATTAGGTTGAATAGAAGTTGTGATAGTGGGCAACCTTGTCTTGTTCATGAATTTAGAGGGAATGTTTTTGGGGTTTTTCCCTCAGCTCTTGGTTTGTCATAAATAGCTTTTATCAAATTCAGATATAGTCCTTTTATAACTATTTTCTTCAGGGTTTTTATCATGAAGTGGTGTTGGATTTTGTCAAAAGTCTTTTCTGAATCTATTGATATGACCATGTGTTTTTTGTCCTTGGTTCTGTTTTTTTTTTGGGGGGGGGAGTATATTACATGTATTGATTTGCATATGTTGAACCATCCTTGCAACTCTAGGATGAAATTTACTTGATCATGGTGTATGATCTTTTTGATGATGTGTTGCATACTGTTTGCCAATATCTTGGTGAGGATTTTTGAATGTTCATTAAGCAGATTGGCCTGTAGTTTTCTAGTTGAGTGTTTGGTTTGGGGATTAGTGAGGCTGGCTTCCAGAAATGAGTTTGGAAGCACTTTGTCCCTTTCAATTTCATTGCTGTGTGAGGAATATTGGTGATATAACATCCCTAAAGGTTTTGTAAAATTTGGGTCTCTATTTCTTGACCAGTCAAAGGATCTGTTGACCATCCATTGCTATGACACATTTTTAGGAAATAGATATCCTGTGTATGGAAGCACACTTGAATAGCACTCAAACCATCATTATGAGAACACACAATCACTTCCTGCTGGCATGTTCCTTATTCTGCCTCTGATTTTAGTAGCTCAAAAGAACAGTTCTGGAGCAGGCAGAATTTTGTTAACTCAACTACCAGATAATCTTTGGATTTTTCTTGTTCTTGAAATGCATGCTCAGTTCTCCCAGGTGTGTAGATTTTTGAGCTTTCTTTGAGACCCTTTAGTGATGACAGGATTATGACTTAGAATGAGTTGTCTTCCCACACCCTGCCAATATATATATATATATTTTTACACCCTGCCAATGTTAACCAAAGCTTCTGTGATGAGAATCAGAGCATTGGAGAAAAGAGCTCCTATCCAGTGTAGTAAATTTACTACTTATAGGGAAATTGTTTCCACTTGTTCTCATTTCTTTTTTCCTTTCTCTCTGTCTCTTTGCAATGCTAGAATTGTGAGTGTACTGGGACTGTCATATCACCTTAACTCTAAGTCATATGATAAAATAAAACATAAATTAGAAATTACTTATGGGCCACGTAATTCATGTTGAACAGGGATTGCAAAAACAGTTATTTTCAAATATGGGATGGAGTTCTAATGTGATAATAATGCAGTGTTGTTGAAAATTCTGCGGCCAGAGGTCATAGTATTGAGCAAAGATCACTCTCCAAAGCAAGATCTCCCTACTTCTCAAATCAGTCCCCCATCTGCTGCATTTTCCTTGATGGTAGATAACTTTTTTATTTTATTCTTGAGACAAGATTTATACTAGTTATATTACAAAGTCTTGGCAGTCTTTCACAAGCTACTATCATGGCCGTATGGCACAATGGATTGAGAAACTCAGACTTGAATTAAGAACAAATGTGAACAGTCTTTAGATTTTTTCTGTAATTTATAAATGATGTCTACCTGTCAACCACATTTTTAAAAGTTAGTTCTGCTTATTATAGGTTACACTCAGAGTTAGTGGAATGCCAGGAAAGTGAACAAGAGAAATTCCTGTTTCTTTTACATTTTTTGTTCATAATCCTTTTTTTTTCTTATTTTTGGTTTATTTGTCAGAGTATGATTCAAGTGAAATTAAATAGCAAAAGGAAAAGAATAGCCAACCAAAATCCTATTGTCTTTAAACCAGAATTCCAACAATCCTTCAAAAATAGAAACAAAGTCTGGGCCTATATCACTAAAAAGATCCTTGAAAATGAGCTACCTGTACATACACATCACAGAGAGGTGGAGTAGCCTTGATCTGTGGCCTGGGCATTTAGTGACTGTGGGCCTTGGGGTCACAGAAGTCCCTTTTCAGCTGTGTGTGCATACAGATATTTTGATCTGTGTCAATTTTCATGTGGCACTTGTGGTATTGGTGAAATGAAATAGATGGGAATACTTGCAATTCTACTTGTTGATAGTCTAGAAATTGTCTTACTGTCTCATGAGATACTTGAGTGCTATGCCAGATTTCTGTTGCATTGACCTTTCTACAGAGATCTTTTCTTTGTTTCTGCTGGCTTGCCAGACTAGAAGGAACCTGACTGTAGCCTGCATCCCAAGAATCCACCTGATTTCTCATGACAGATGCTGCTTGGGAATGTGTCCCACAGGCAGAGGTAGAAGAGGAGATGTTTTCCAACAGTTCTAGTCTTGGCTGAGATTTCTGAGTTATTTCATTAAATCTATTTCTCATAAAGCACCAATTCCTGCACAACCTTTCTAGCAGTTTGAGACTAATGCTATCCATTTAAAGAGCAGGAAATTTAGGAACCCAGATATAAGTACAGACAGAGGAGTCTAAGCTCAGAGTTGAAGCCTTGCTGCAAGTGGCTACCTGATTTTTTCATTTTGACTTTGGATTCCACTGCACATCATTTCCAAGAGCTTTTTCTGAACATATCCCCCACTTTAGATTCCATTAGTTGGAATCTATGGATTTAGGAAGATTCAAGTGAGAGGTCTCCACTTCACTTCTCTTAGAGGTTAGTTTCTTTTTATGCTCTTACTTTAGTATAAGGAATAAGCAGCTGATGAGTTGAATTCCTACACCACTCTGGATGGAGGTTGGGCAGGAAGACTAGAAATCCTGAAGTATTCTGAATAGCTGGGGGAGGGCCTGACTGTCCCCTCTGGAACTTGGTTTTGCAGCTCATTTTCCAGTGCTATGGTACTGGCCTGTAAGTGTGAGGCAGGGCTTTGCATCTGTAGAGTCAGGACCCTGAGGTATCCATGCTAATGTGTCACCTGTTTATCCCCTTCAAGTCTTAAAGATAGATCAGGATCCTATGTGGCAAATCCTAAATAATAATTTCTGGATTTTTGAATTTCATTCACTTAGCTTTGATTTCACTAATGCACAATGGTTCATAATCTAATAGGATGGATTTATGTGCATATAGTAATTTCAAAAGGGGACTTATTATCTATCATTCTATAGTGTATTTCTGCCCTTGAGCTCACAGGCCTTTGTACATGATAAGAAAGTACACCTTGAAGGGTTTTGTTTTTTACTTTTCTGAAGTGATACCTTTCTGACTGATCAGGTTTAGAGAATTCTTACTGTCAAATTGTGAAAATTTTATCCAATCAGAAGCCTGAGTGAAACCTTCCAGAACAATTCTTTCTACAAATCTGTACAGAAAGATGAAAGGTCAAATATAAGAGGGATTTCCCTTCCTCATAGTACTCAGCAAAGAATTGAGCTAGAAGCAAATTCTTCAGTGGATTAGGAATTAAAAACCAGGAATACAGAACTAGTCTTTGGACTTGAAACCATCCATAGCTCACATAAATTTTCCCAAATGAGCAGGCAGATGATAAGAATTTTTCTTTTTTCCTAGAGATGTTTAATGCCATGTTAGATATTTTGAAAAACAGGCAACCTTAAAATTAAGGAATATACATATATAGTACATATATATATATAAAATTTCTTTTAGAAGTCTTTATTAAAACAACAGCTAAATGATTCTGTACTTGCTGGCAGGAAAAGCTCTTCATCCTATGGGCTGGATATGCCTGTGTCTTCCTTGAGTGCTGCATGGCTGAGGACTGACTACTGAATGTCTCGCACCAGCTCACTCCTGAGAGAGACCTGCCTTGGTCAACTCGGAGGACATGTTTAACACATCTTTAATTTATTAGTATTTCTTCTTTCCTCGCAGAAACTAGAGAGAGGAATAGTGCATTGTCTTAGATTGACTTTCCTGGGAAACCGTCTCTGGAATGGAGATATGTGTGTAAGAATATTGTTAGAGAATATTCTCAGAATGGCCCCTAACAGGGGTTTGAGCTGTTTGGAAGGCGACTGGATTATGAGTGCATAGCTGACTTTCTGTTAGGATGTGGGGCCTGGTTTGAGGTGAGCCACTGGGTGTACAACCCGGAAAGGAACACTGTGTCTTCTTTCCTGGCCCCTCCCCTTTCTCTCTCTGCTTCCTGGCTGCCATGATGTTAGCAGCTTTTCTCTACCCAGGCCCTTTCACTGTGCTGTTCCTGCCATGCAGCAGACTGATAATCTACTGAAACCTCTTAAAACTGTGAGCCCAAAATAAACACCTGAACCTTTAAGTTGTGAGCGTCAGGTATTGTGTCTCACCACAAAGAAAGTGACTAAGACACCCCCCTCCCCAAAGAGGAGGGAAAATGGAAAGAAGAGAAAGATGATCTCTATGAGAGCGTGAAGGTGGCTGTAACTGGAGCTCTGGGGCTAGGATGGCCCTGCAGATTCAAGGAGCCCGGGCTTCATTCCATCCACTCGTGTTGATCTCCTGGCGTGTGCTGCCTCAGAGAAGTGACTATGACCCTTGGCAAGGCAGCTTTCTGGGCTGAGAAAGTTCACAAAGGGTATCTTGGCTGGGAGGCTGCTAGTGCAACTCCCAATAGCTGGGGAATAAGCACCTCCATGCTGAAAGAAGCCTTCATGTTGTGACACACACCAAACATGCCATGTGGCTTAGCTTTTGTTGTAGGCAAAATCTGGTGCAGCTCTTTCCCCTTGGACTGTTTTCTATTGCTGTGGTTTAGATCAGTGTTACTCAGATGTTCTTGTGTTAAAAACTTGGTCCTCAGGGTGATGCTATTGGGAATTGGTGGAAGTTTTAGGACTTTAGGCCTCATGGGAGGTCCTTAGGCCATTGGAAGCCTGCCCTCGAAGGGATTTGTGAGAACCCATCCTCTATCTCATTCCTGGCTTGTAATATGAAGGGTTTTGCTCTGCCATGTGCTGTGATCATGACGTGGTTTCTTGCCTGAGTCCCAAAGCAATGGGACCACATGGTCATGGGCTGAACCCTTCAAACCATGAGCCAAAATAAACCTGTTTATAAGTTAATCTTCTCAGTTATTTCTTCATGATGACAGAAAATTGACTAGTATGCATACATATACGTGGTTAATTTGGGGTTAGAATTCCTGTGTGTGCACTTGTGCATGCACACATGTGTGATATCATTTTCTATGTCTGTGGCTATACCTACATGATTTATTCCCAAGGGTACTGTGCCCATATTCGCAGCATTTTATGGTACTTTCTGCATGTCCAGAGGCAGACAAAGTGAGGGAAAGGGAAGAGACTTTTGAAATAGATGTTTTTAAATGTGTCTGACTTAAAAATCATCTGCCAAGACTAGGTGTGGATTTCAGGGACCACAGAGTACTTGAGCCCTGGCTACCTTGAGTGTCTGCAGTCATATGATGACAAGGAGAGTGTGTTCCCTCAGAGAGAGTTTATGATCACTCTGTGGAGTTTGTATAGTGAAATGTGTTCATAGACCAGAGAAACCCATGCCTTCCTGAGAAATCTTGGCTCAGAGCCTTGGCACAGAAAACTGCCAGGGGGCTGTTAGACTGTTTTGTGGAGTGAAAATTGGAGGCCTGAAAACTCCAGTTTCAAGGCAGATGCAACCTACTATTGCGGGACACGCTTCCAAAGGTGATTCATGCATGCAGTACCTTGGATTTGTACAGTGCTTGACCTGACATTTCACTGTATTCTGTAGACTCATTATCAACCCCAAGGTATTGGATTTCTTTCAGTCAAGTTTTATGGATGAAGAAATATAGGCTTTTGTGAGGTTAAGCCAGTAGCCCATGGACCATGTGGCTCAGATGTAAGATGGAGCTATAACCTGGTTTGTACGTGATGGTCCTGTTTACTCCATTGGTCCAGTGTAATTGTTGGCAGGGTCCTCTTTGCATTTAGACAGGTTGGTTTAGCTGATACACAATCTTGTTTTCGAGTCCACGCCTCTTGATGCTGAACCCATCTCGTGGGCTCTCTCTAATGCCTTGTAAATGGTCTTAGAAAGCTATGGCTTGTCAAACACATGTGGCCAGTGCAGTCTGGAGCCTTCCCTTCTCTACCAACCAGTGCTGCTGGTTCTGCCCATGGTCTACCCATTGTCTTCTAGCTTCCTCCATGTTCTGGCCAGGAGAAACCACCATTGATTATATTTTCACTATGGATTTTAATAAAAATCACAAAAATCTGGTCCCTATGGAACATTAAGAAAACGTAGTTTTTATTTTTTAATTAAGTTTTAACTCAGTTGAGAAAGCTCTCTCACATTCTTTTCTTTTTAATACTCATGGCACTTGGGCCTATTTTTATAGCAGAGTTATACCTTCAGGTGAGTAGATTAGCAGTTTAGATTCTGAACAGTCTTCAACTCTCCTCTCAGTGAGACACTTGGTCTTTTGCCAGGACACAGTATGGTGAATACAGCTTCCAAGAATAAAAGTTCATACTATAGGGTCCTGGGCTCAACATTCAGAAGTCTATTTATAGCTGGAATTGGAACACTCTCTCAGATGTCACCATAAAGACATCAAGCTCACTTTTGCAGTAAGCACCGATTTCTATTTTTCTTAAGAATGGCATTGCCTTCAAATGCTGCCCCCGCCCCCATGGTACAGTATAAAAAAAGCTTTCTGGTTAGAATTTAGTTTGGAATAATTTGAATAGTCTTAAAGCTCCATTAATTTCCAAAAACAACCTAAAAATCATGCCATTCAATAGTTTCTTCATTACATGGCTGAAGGAGGAAAGAGGTTTATTTTTCTAAGTGATTCTTTAATGTACTGTACTGGGATGAGAAAGAGGAAGAGGGAAACGAGGGGTGGAAGAGGGAGGAGAGGCAGAGACAGGTAGGTGGGGAGTAGGGAAAGAGAGTAAAGTCTCTTATACGGGGAAAACCAAGAACATCTCTTCTGAGATTTCACGTTTTAAAAAAATGCACAGAGAAAAAAAATGCACAGAGAACTAGAAAGCTCCAATTAAAAACTTAACAAATATAACAAAAGCAAAGTCAAAGGCCAGGAAGCCCCTACCAACATACCAGACAGTGAACTCTCCTAGCTGAGGTTCAAAAATGAAGAGAAATCGCCACTCTTCCACAAAAACAACTGGTATCATTTTGGTTTTCAAGTGATATCTTCTTGTATAGCTGCATCAGATAGAATTCTCCATTAAATAAACGACTCGTGGAAGATGTCAAAACAGTGGGAAAGTAAAAAAAGGGGGGCTTATCAATGAGCTGTTTGTTCCTTGAACTACTTATCTGGCAGGTTTAAGAGAAGGGGAGTCTCAGGTTAAGCTTGCTACAGATACAGTCCTTGAGATAGCCTTTCACGGGAGACTTGTGTTTTGAATTACTCAGAGCTGAGATGATCTCAAAGGCTTTAGTCACCACCCTTTCCCCTTTCCAGTTTTAGCCGTTTCTGTCTTCAGTGACGCCCTCAGGATTTCTTCTTTCTCTGCTGCCTCCCTACCCTCACAGGGCTGCATGTGTAGGTACCTACCATTCAGGTGTGGCCTTTTGGATGACTCAGTTTCATGAGGCCATTTTGAAGAGATACATTTTGGTAGGGCCTTGAAATCAATTGCAAACCTTCAAGCTCTTAAAATGACTTGTAAAATCAACATTTCCACCTAATTCATGTATTGCCCTTTTTTTTGGGTACCCATTTCATTCTCCCATCCCAAGTGGTTGGTGGAAATACTGTATTGAGGGTGGAGTTTGTAGAGTACCTGTATTGGTATATTGTTCATTACTGTACCATTACTGTTTTTTGAAAGAAAAGAGTTTCATTTATTCTATAGTTTTGGAGGTCCAAGGGTGTGACACCACCTCTGGTAAGAGCCTCATAGTGGATAGCATCACAATGGTGGGAGCACGTGCAAGAGGAAACAATCACATTGCCAGACAGGAAGCCAGAACAAGGTTCAGGGAGAGCTTACTCTTGTAACAACCTTCCCACAAGAACTACTGGGGTCCTGTGGGAACCACCTGATCCCTTCTGAGGGCAACGCCAGTGTCCTAAGGATAACCCATTAGGCCCTGCCCCTTAAAGGTTCCAACACCTCAACATCACTACCCTGGGGACCAAACTTGGAACACATGAACCTGTGAGAGACAAGCCACAGCTAAACCTGTGCAGGTAATAGCAAAAAATTTTCACTACATTTTCAAAGACTTATTTTGATCTGAGTGCTTCAAATGATCTTTCCTCAAATGCCTGACTTTGGAACAAATCAGTTTAGAGAAGGAAAAATTTGCCTAAGAACGTTCCAAATGTGTTGTCAGAGGCTGTCCCACCAGTTAGTGTGGACTTCTACTTTGGTACCCTTCTGGTATATTATTATGAAGATTAGACTTTATCCCATTCAGGATGCACATAGCCAGAGGAGTGCTGGCATCAGAATACAATTTCTTTGAAATAGAAAAATAATAATATGAAAAATTTTATGTTCTTTTTGTCTCCAGCCTAGCTGCAATATATACTAGGAAAAATGTAATATTGTCACAGAATAAACAGAAGAAAAAAGAAAATCTGATTATCAAAGTCACAATTTGCAAAATACTTTGGAGATCTGTCTTTATTATGAAATTAAAGTCACAGCAGTAGCATTTATCTGGGTCGTATGAAATCTTACTTGCTTCTGAAGACCTGGAAGGATCTTCTCAAAGCCCTCTAACTGTATCCTAGCATCCTTTCTGTGCTTCCTGTGGACTCTTGGGCAGCAGGGAAGCGAATCATCTTTATATACCTTCAGCACCTAGTATTTCTGGCCCCAGTATCTGCTGACTTTGGGTAGATGTTTTTGATCTTATCACTTTATTCAAGTTGTCATTCTCCCATTGTGCTGACTGAGGTCTGCAACTGAGCTCCTTCCTGTGACATCTACAAAAGTTACACATATAAATTCTTATGGGTATAAAAGATTTTCATGAAACTATGGGGGAATAGTAGTGGGGGTAGAGATTTCAACCTTTAATATTGAGCAAGAGTAACACTTACTATCAAAATGGAAACTATTTCAGATGTAAAACACTTTAATGTTCTTAGGTTATCTGGTGTTTCAGATTAAAATTTAGAAAATTTAAAGTTTGGAATATTTAGCAGCTATAAAGTATTCCATTGTATGATTATTCCACAGCTCATCCATTTGTCTGTGAATGCATATTTAGGTTATTTTCAGTCTTAACCATTGCACACAATGCTGCAGTGAACATTGTTTTCATTTTTCCTTGAACAAATATGTAGCAATATCCTTAAAGTATATTACTAATAGCCAACATTGGCTGTTTCATCTCTGAGACTTAGACTCTTATTAGTTGGCTGTTTTCATTAGCTCTTTCTTTTTCATTTTTTTCCTCACTCCTTTTTGTATAAAATACTCTCTGTCATTCAAAATTATCTGCCCTTTTTCTTCCCTGAGCAATTTAGCCCTTAAACTCAGCTTCTGGTTCATTTTTGCACATGCAATTCCATTATGCCATTCTGCAGAATAAAAAAGCAACCCCCACACTTATTTTAATAGGACACAATTTCTTTAGGCATTGTGGCTGCACAAAGAATTTGATATCTCCATTATTTTAGAAAGACTCCAAAGGATGATCTCCTTTATCTCTTTGTCTAGAAGACCATCATGTACTTGTGAGATTTGGTCTGGAAGAACAAAATACACCATTCATTCAACACTTACTTATTATACACACTTTTACCTAGTATTGTTTATGTGGGTGCTGCAATGAGCATAAAGCTGAATATACCTAAGGAACTCTTGACGTAGTCAGAGAAATAAACATAAAGGCAAATATTTATAATATATTTTAAAACTTTCAAGAGTGGACCAAAGTGCTGTGGTAATATTCAATTTATTGAGAACAAGTTTTCAAAAATGAGAAGAAAGTAGGAAGAGTAATTAATTATAAGATGTAGAACCTAATAGTCTAGTATTTTAGAGTTGATGAGAAATCTAGTTGTCCAATTTTAGAATATTAGAAAGGAAAATTGAGAAGCAGTAGCAAGTAAGGTAGATTGGAGTCAGATTTTGTATGGTTGAATAGTCAGGCTTAGCTATTGGAATTTTAATCTGTAAGCAAGAGAAGAGCCACAAGAGATGCCATTGTAATATAGATTTATACTTATAAAAACTTATAATTATAAAAAAGAAGACAAGAACTGTCTGTACACTTGGAGATTACTTTGGTCACAGATGGTCCAGGGGAAATGCAGAGGCATAGGCTGAAAGCCAAGAGAGAGGGATGGGTGAATAATAATTCAGGAAATGTGAGAGCTGATTGTACCTAGGGTCACCAAACCCAATGGTCCCATCTTTGTGAGGGATCAAAGAAGAAGCGTTAAGGACATCAGGAACCCTAATTTAGGAAGCTAGGTAAGAGTCCTCCAACAAAGAAAGCTTGAGAGGAGGGTTGAGCATTTGTTGGAAAGTCATAACGTTTCAGGTAACTGAATGACAAGTGATGATGAGGCATGGGTGGAGTTGTCTGCTGATGGTCCCAGAATTATGGGTTAGTATTCAGGAGAGGTAAGATTGAAGAAGGAGGCTTGGAAGAAGATTTTGTAGTTGTCAAAAGCAGCAGAGAATTCAAGGAAGATAAGTAGAAAATGTAAGTCATATGAAACTGGCAGTCAGGGATCACTGCGGATATTTTTCAAGAACAAAGTCATTAACGGTGCGGTAGAAAAGGACTTCATTGAGCAATGGAATTTGGTGTGGTGGACATTGTTGATTTTATTGCAAATACTGATTCTCCCTGTCTTTCTTGCCAGTAGAACACTGGTTGAATCGAGGGAGCAATGAGTAGCAAAGGATGACTGGCTGTGTAACACCAAGGAGATATAAGTGGAAGGCTGTTGGGGATTTCTGGGAAAGTTTGTGGCTTCCTGTCAGGCATTGCTCCTTTCATTGTCTCCTTGTTCTTCCTCTTCTTCCTTCCTACAATAATGTAAGAGGAAGCAAAAATTGAGATGAATGCCTACACACACTGAGGATGATGAGAAAGACAACACTGATGAGCACCATACACTTCTGGTCTATCTACCTTAAAGTATCTTGTGTGAGACAAACTGTTTGAGAGCTTTTGTCAGATAATCTATGGATAGAATGGATGTATTTTTAGTATTAGAAGCTAATTGTTTAAGTTTATGTCAACCCTATGCTTTGGCAACAGAGAGTCTTTCTTTTTTTTTGAGATAGCATCTCACTATGTAGTCCAGGCTGGCCTGGAACTCATTATGATTCTCCTGCTTCAGCCTCCCAAATGTTCCAAGTAGCATTACAGGTGTGTGCCACCATGCACAGCCAAGCGTTTGAGTCTTAAAGTCAATGGCAAGATCACTTTGATCTCTTCTTAACTTGTCATTGAACACCAACATGCAATCCTTCCGGGGTAGCTGTAAAGCACAGATTCTAGAGCAGATTAATTCAATCAGATTATCTAGGAGTGGAGCCTCAAGCTATGCCTTTAATACAGTAGAAAGTTTGAGAAATGTAGTGTAAATTGACCATCCTCTTTTCAGGTACATGGAAGTGAGGATATAGGGGTACAGCTATGGGCAGCCAGTGAAAATGACCTTGTTCTATCAAATTGGGGATGGATGGTTATGCTTGTATCTGAGTGGGATAGAAAGTAATTAAAGAGCTCATTTTGAACCTAGTGGCCAGAAAAATAAGGCTTGGATGTTGACCTGCTCTGGGTTGGTCTTAGATAATATCAGTGCTTGGTGCCTTTCAAATGTCTGTGGGAATGGCAATCTCGACGGTTACTGATTAAATGTGGGGGAAATGATGGAGGGGGGTGACTCTTTTCATCTCCCTTAGCATCAGTCCCACAGATAAGTATGATATCTCTGGGGAAAACAAAGACAGAAATAGTCCTATACAGGTAAAGGAGGTAGAGTAGAGGGTACTGGAGTTGGGAGTCAAGTTGGGTAACTCATATTATCTGTTTGGAGAAATTAGTCACGTTTCACACCACCATATAGTTCTTACTGCCTTATCAACTAGGGTTGATGTTACATAGTTCCACCTGTCATTTCCATCTTTAAATAATTTAGCAGGCTTTTTTCCCCCAGAGGAACTGAACCTAAAGTGACATCCAGCATATAGTTTACATCAACTCTGAGCAATAAGCAAAAGTGGGTAAAGCTTTGACTTATTTATTTGTAGTTTCTCTCTTTGAACTTGTATTTTCTGAAGAGTTACAGTATTTTTTCCAGTGCGGTATGTTGTCCAAATGGAAATATTCTCCAAAGTAATGACACCAAGATAAAACCAAGATAAAGAGCTGGCATCATGATGTTTGACAGATCATATACTGTGCTTACACTGAAATTGAAATGATCAAAACTAACCTCATGGAAAAATGCAAACACTCAAAGATTGTATAAAATATACATAAATCAAATTTGTAAAGCAATTCTAATGTCATTTTTTAAAAACTGCATTTCCTCTTAGAAGACTCATCAGATCCATTTAGTCCAAAAGCTTGTTGGGTGGTAGGAATGATGATGATTAAAGCATGATAAATCAGCAAAACTGCTTTACATCTACAAAAATGTGAAAACAAACCTTTAGGCAAAATGCTAAAAATAGGCTCATTTTGGTGAAATGAAGCTGTTTGAATAAATGAAACTAATAGTTTTTATCTAAACCATCTGTGGTGTGAGATGGGAAGTCATGTAGGAAAGTCCTTAGAGACTCCTGATTGGTCTGCCTGAGGAAGGGGTGGGCGGGAGCAAATGGGCTCTCTTTCCTGTATCTGGGAATTGACAAAGTGATCAGCAAAGGGAAGCTGGAGGGCAGCTTGTGCCTGCTGCAGGCAATCTGGCTCCTCCAACTGTGGGTGCTTTGAAGGTGAATGTTTTGAGGATGTGCGGGAATTGATAGGTTATAAAAAGTAGGAGATTCTCTCTCCTGTTATGAAGGAAGAGAAAAGAAAGAGGGGGAGAAGGGAGAAAGAAAACAGAGAAAGTTTAAAAAAATAAAAAGAGAGGAAAAAAAATCTAAAATACCCCCAGGGGCCCTGATTCTGTGAAGGACTATCACTTCTGTTATGTTGGTCTGCTGAAACCACAGCACGAAACCAGGTGCTAAGAATGAGCCAACTCAACCGTAGAATGGCTTTGTAGATAAGTGCATTTTGTAATATTACCCGGAAATTGCAGTTTCATTAAGATATACTTTTTTTTCTTTCTTCTTATATGAAATTCTTGCTGATACCAGATTTAGATTTCTGTGTTGATTAAAAAAAAAGTGTGACAGAATACACCACAGAGTTTGTTACAATAAATTTGGAAGATTTTCTTTGGGCTGGAAAAACTGGATAAGTCCTCTCAAAGATAAACCTAGCTGGATAAAAGTGCAGATTACTTTTATTTGGGATAATTTCTACATGTCTAGCATGTCAAGAATATTAGCTTTCTGGTATAACGGACTACAAGCAATGAGAACTTCCTTGCTTTTTGTGTAACCAGAATGGGACCCTCTCTTATTTCATTTCATTGGCTTTATCAGACTCTGTCTTGAAATTATCATAACCCTTTACCTCCCACACTCACTTAACTCATCTGAAAAATCAAAGAATTACAGGTCACTGGGAGGCAATCAAACCTATAAAGGAGTTAATGATGAAAATATCTGTCATATATTGTCTTGCAAGATAATAAGAATACACATGAGCCAGGGCAGTGGCACATACCTGTAATCTCAGCTACTTGGAAGGGTGAAGCATGACGGTCAAAAGTTTGAGGCCAACTTGGGCTACTTAGTAAGACTGTCTCAAAAACAAAAACAAACCAACAAAGCCACGTGGTTTCCCCCTTACCTACCCTGGCTTTTGAATTTTTTTAAAAGCAAAATTAATTTTTCCATGTGCATTGAGTCCAGCCATGGACTCTACTGCATCGATGTACACCCGAAGGTACCCTTGGGCCAAGTAAGGGATATATTTCCGCATAATTCAGCAGTTGGCTTAATTTAACAGCATGGGGAGGACCTCGTGGAGATAACTTTTTCCTTAGAAAATGGCCACAGTGCCCTTAAGTTCACAGCCATTTTGGAACCTATAATACTCTGGAACTTAAGTTCATAGATTATTTTTTAAATGATATTTGCATTCCTGGTTTTCCTCTGTTTATGCCTGGGCTTGAGCAGAGCCAGGGTCAGGGGGCTTAGGCAAACATACATCCTCTCTCTGTGTCCACCAGTCACTTCATTTCTGTTTGTAAGAGCTGAATTAGTATTCCATCTCGTCCAACTACAGTATCACCCTCCATGATGGTGTGTGAAATGGAGCAGGGAGACAGAACTCTCAGATGTCTGTAGTAGATAGGTACACTCTCTGGGCTGAGAAAAATGGTTCATTTGTCTATATCGGGTTCAAATGTCAAGCATCTGCATCAATAGTAAAGACTTCAAAACAAAGTTATAAGGAGGTGAAACCGGAAAACATCTGCAGTGTTCTTCAGGCTTAACTTCTCCGCAACCCCACCCCCACTCCCCCAGAATGTAAAGGGGAAGTGCCTGCAAAGAAAAGGTTAAGGAATGACGATGTCCTTCTGCATCTGCTGTAGCAGCTTCTCCCTGTCTGATGCAACATGAAAAGGCTGAGACTACTCCCTCCGCCACCAGTCATGGTGGCAAGACTAATGTGGCTTTTACCACAACACTGGGTCCTTTGTAGTCTGATGTTTAACAGCATTGGAATGTTATTCTTTCCATTGCCTTTATGATGCTACTTGGATTTGAAACTATTGGGTCTTATTCCAGCCAAAAACTCAATCTGCTCTTTTCTTTTATCAACTTCAGAACATTTAAACCTGTTTCATTCTACAGGTTTCCACTGAATCAAAGCATGAGGTACATATTTTTCAAGGTAGCTTGTACCCTTGCAGAGTTCCAGGGGCGTGTCCCAGCTTCCAGGCTGAAGATTAAAGGCCACCACCCAACTTTTCCTCAACATCCCTTTTCAGTGACAGGGCATGTGCCAGGTCTGGGGAAACAAAACACTCACTTTGAAATTCTGATGGTTACAGACCTTTGATATAGCCACTTTCTAACTGTCTTTAAAACCTTTTACCTACAACAGTTGCAAGCTGTGGTTTTTTTTTGTTGTTGTTTTTTGTTTTTTGTCTGTGTGAGGTCACTAACAGCACAACCACTATCTACACAGAGAATGTATTCATCCAGCACCCAAACCACCTACTGGTTTCCGGCACCTCTTATCAGCTAAGCCATCAGCAGTGAGCTGACATTTCAGCATTGAGAAGCTCCCCACCCCCACCCCCCAAAAAGTGACAGGAGGAGGAAAAGGCTCATTTGGCAATAGTTTGCTCTTGCTGTTTGGCCTGGAGAAAGACATTCAAAGTGGTAGAAGCTTGTTTAGTAACAGCTGGCGAGCACCAGGGTGTGAGGCGGATTTTCAGATATGACAGCCACTTACAGGAATGCTGCCAGATACAGCTGTTTAAAAGCCTTAATAAACAGCAAGTCAATACTAATCTTTGCCAAATTAATCTTTTCCCTGACAGCCCATCAGAGCAATTATGTTTGGGCTTATTGTAAGAATACAATTGTCAAACACGGACGTTCCAGACTTAAAAAAAATCAAACTGTAGTTTGGTTTGTAGTCTCTCTTTAGAATATTTTTTGTTTTCTCTGTTGAACTGTCTTTGCATTTTATGTTTTGGTCACCTTTTTTTTCTGGCCTCATGTCATTGTGAATAAAATTTCATTTTCAAATTTCTTTGCCAGCAAGCTGAGAATAAAATATGAAATGATTTGTGCTAATGGGCTTCTTCCATTTGCTGCAGCTCTGACCCCACTGAAATCTAACACATCATTGTTCCCAGTTGTCTCCCATTCTGGAACAAGAACTTCCCATCTTCTCATCTACTATGGCACGGTCTGGTGCTGGGTACGAAGGACAAGATGTTTGGTTACGTCTGAAATGAGAATGCAGAGCTGAATCTGTGTATACACTAGGTGGCCAAGTGCCTCTAACTGGGTTCTGAGTTTCTCTCCTCCCCCCCTGCTCCCAGCCTCCTTCCTTTGATTGGTAAGCTTTAAGGATCCTTATTCATTTTCTCTAAGCAATAGTCTTATCTAAGGATTTGGAAACTTTGTTGTTATAAAAGGTTTTCCCACACTGAGAAATGGTGCCAAATGAAAGTATGGAAATCTCCTTTGAGAATCTGAAAAAAAAAAAAAGAAAAAAGAATTGTTTGTTCTGATCTTGGAATCATTTAGGTACAATTCAGGTAAAAAGATTCTTTTTCATGCTTCACTGAGTAATACTCACACTTGGTAATTAGGAAAAAAACAGATTCCTGTTCATTGATATTTTAATTTAGTGTTCCATAAAACTTGACATATGAAATTTCTCCTAGGTTCCACCCTTCTACGTGTCTAGTGCTTTTTCCCCCTTGCTTCTTATTTTCTTGATGTAACAAGTATGTATTATTATCCTTTACTTTTGTCACAACTAGAAAAACTTGTTCAATTATGTAGGCCAAAATATGATATGATTCATTTTTAAATCCTTTTAATCTTTTGATAACTTTGGATTTCTTATTTCTTCTTCACTTCTAATGCTTGACTATAAGCAAGGATTTAATTATTTTTTTATATTCAGAAGCTTCTAAGTTAAGAGAACATACAATTCCTGTTGAGGATAAATTGTGATGTTTCACTGATTGTTACATCTTTGCGTTTATTGTGCACCTAGGATGAGCTATGATATTTCAAGTTATTTTGAAAACAAGGAAATTATTTAATTTCAAGGAGTCAAAAAGAGATTTGTACTGTGCGATGAATCACATGAATTTACCCATTAAGTAGAAGAGTTACTCAGTGTAGTACATATTTAGGGATTAAACTCATAATATCAATTTTCTTCTTTGCCAGTATTTTAATGTCCAAATATCAGCAACCAAGATGAATTTTTTCATATTTGTATCCATATTTTAAAATTAGAGTTTGAATAGAATAAGAAAATACAGGTCAAATTCCCATTCAACAAATAAATATTACGAGAATATCTAGGGCCGGTGATTTAGCTCAATGGTTCCACCTCCTGCCTCAAAAGCCCAAGGACCAGAGTTTGATCCCCAGTAACAACAAAAAAAAGAGAATATCTATACATAGCAAAACTTTTCATGTTGTAGACAATAACCTTTTTATTCAAATGTCCGCATAAACTATTTTACTACAACAAAAAATAAAGACAGTTACTGAGGTTTACTGGAACTCAGGAAATTTAAATATTCTTCAATATGAATAGTGTCTAGGATGGATTTAAGTGGGGTAACTTTTAAGCAAACATAACCAATGACTTCCAATTTTTTGCCTAGCACTTTGTGAAGTACTACTAACTGCATTAAAAATTACATCTAAAGGTGTAGCTGAAGCCCTATTGTCCCTAGTTCCCACATCTTCAAGTGGAGCAATATGAAATTACCATTTGTGTAGGTGAAGAATTTAAACATTTACAATTTTATATGGGTCAGTCTAAGGACCTGCCAAATGAGTGGAGTAACTCTTTTGCAAAGGGTGAGAGGTCCATGGAAAAAGAAGATTGATTGTTGATGTACTAGTTTTGTATTTTGCATCAAAATTTTTTTTAGCAATGAATCAGCCTGGATACGCTGCTTTTGTTAGTCATGGCTTTCATGGACAGCTCGTGTCCCCATAGAGAGGGCACTTTTTGTCATAAAGACAAAGATAAAAATAATCAGAGATAAAATTCATCATTCGATTTGTCCACAAATGTGATCAATTGGAAGCTGTAATTTGACTCATTTTTCCTTTGTCAACTCATGCTCCTTGGGATGGGAACTGGGATTTTTGATTATTCTTCCTTGATTTTCTTAGAGATGAAACCTACTCTTACCAACCAACCCTTTCCCCCTTAGTCAGTAGCTCTTATTCTAATTTTGGGTATGTTTGTGAAGATATTTTATGCCCAATATCATTGCTGAAGGTCTCAGAATGATTTTATTCATGGTCCAAGGATCAGTTGGAGTATGTAGCAGAGAACTTGGCACGTACTAGCTATGCTTCTCTGAGTGACAAGGTACAAGTGTTGTGCTGCCTACTATGCCCAGGCTTGTCCTGCCTTCCTTAAAGAGGGCAGATTAGAGATGGCAACTCTCTTAGGTCATAGTTCATTGTTCAGAACTTGTTTATTGTTTAGGTTGGTGGGAGCATTCTTAGAATTTCAGAACATCTGCAACTATGCTTGTTTATTTCTGCCCTGAATTTACTTGAGGTACTCATCTGACTAGCCTGTTCTTTAGAGACTGATGGATCACCACATAGAATACGGTCACACATGGTAAGAGTTTTTATTGATGATGTATTTTCTTTTATTTATATTTGTTTTTACTGTATTTGGTATTAAATTTCAACATTCTCTCTACCCTGGTTGCACACCTGCTCTGGAAAAGCTGTAAACAACACTATACTTCCCTGTACAAAACGCCTGTCAGAGTTGGAGGTGCTTATTCTCATCAGGGTGATTACCTTCCCAGTTTAGACTTAAGAGAAAATTTTACTTTTTCATAATATAATAAATAAAAGGCATTCGTTAATTAGTAGTGCTGGTATATTTCTAAAATACTAAATAGACAAAAATAAGCTGTGAACTTAATCACATAGGTCCTTACACAGTTCCAAGACAGGGAAACCAGAGCTCCCAGCTACAATCATTTTAATAATCACATTGGATCTGCATTATATTAGTTACGACATGCTCAAGTGATTCAAGGTTGGACAATGCCTAAAATCATTTGAAAGCAAGCATACCTTTTGTCTTTTTAATTCTGATTGGATTACACAGTGCATATATTTGCATTGATTTAAGTTGCTAAATTTATTTTGCACGTTCTGTGAGACATTAGCCATTCTCTTGATTTTCTGCCAGATTGACTTAGTTGATACAATCTCCTATCAGAGACTAACTTTCTAGCTCTTTTTTGGTGTAAAAATTATGCAAACCCTCAGCCATATTTTCAATGATTTTGGTCCCTCAGCAAATCTCTAATACCCCAAGAATTCTCTTAAATGACTTATGAGTTCTGGAAAGAGAAGTAGCTCATAGGGCCACAAAAAAGAGAGAATCTCAATTTCTATCAATGACCTTCAAATTGGAGTGTTTCTTCTCCCTCTTTTGCTATTACTCATCTTTCATTTCTATATTTATTTTTGGCAGTATGCTTTCCTTTACTTCCTCCTGTCCTTTGTTCAATTCTTACATGTTTTCTGGATTTTGTGACAAGCATGCAGCTTGAGGAATTCTGGGTGATTCAATATTAACTTTTTGGAGGGAAATTTTCAGAATTGACTAAATCCAGCTGAGAACCAAAAAGCAACTATTTTTGGATAAAGTGTGTGTCTATTTAGTCCTGGAACTTGTATGACTTTTAGGGCAATTCGCTATTGTACTGTAAGGAACAAGTAAGTTTTAAAATAGAGTAAGTTTTCATTTGTATCAGCCAAAAAATGTGGAAATAAGGATTGGTTATTTTAATTTGCTGTTAAATGAAAAGCAGGTTTGGGTTTATTCATGAGTCACTGTAAAAACTAATAAAGTATTCACATCAAGCATGATTTTTTTTGCCAGCAAAAGTTAAAACATCAAAGAAACCTCTTTCAAATACTAACAAATTTACTTACAAACACCTATATTTATTATTTCATAAATAGGCGCAACAGATTCCATAAAAAAAGATTAAATACAGACACAGTATGAAGAAACAATAATACAGAGCCATATGTGAAGGTTATAATTTAGCTGTTTCCAATCTGTTTCTGCATCTAATAAGATACCAGGTAAGCATTTGGCAGTTTTATACATAAAAGGACTTAAATGACATTTACTAACCATTACACAAAAAAGTGATACAAAAAAGCAATTTTTCTGCAGTACAAAATAAATGTGTTTGCGCTTTCCTTTTCCTAGTTTCTTTTTGTCTGATCAATGAGACAAAGCCAATTTGTTTTTAAATTAAAATCATTTGGGAACATTTTTTCAAATATTTTGAAAATATAGAACTATTAGTTGTTTTAAAAATGAAGTAAAAATATGAATGTTTGCCAATTTAACCCTTACTGTGAAATCAATAAACTGGGATGAACCAGTTTGAAATTACAATTTAGCTACAAAAACATTCACATTTTATACTCTAGGAGAGTGTAACATAGATGCTATTTACAAACTTGCTATGACTGCTACATCAAGCCATTTAAAAAGTCTTTAGTAGTTTCATATAAACACCCATTATGAAAACCAATGGAAAATCCAGGACTGTTATCCGAGACATCTACAGGTGCTAAGGCAGTTACTAGCGCGCAGCACTTCACAGCAAAAAACCAACATAAAATCTGAATGGTCCATATTTCCTTCAGGGAAGAAGAAAAACAATGTCCATAAAGGATTAAAAAAAATAATAAAGAAGCATGACTATTTTTTCCAGGGTGGAGTGACCCACAAGCTCACATGGTCCTAGGTGCTTAGCAACTTGTATTTTCTAATAAAATGGAGAACTGCCTTGACTGTACAAAGCAATCCACGGTGAAAGGACTTCCCTGAATGCCTCAGTGGAAAGAAGAGGTGTTCGGATTTTCAGGTAAGGTACAGTGCTTTGTCCCTCTGCATGCCCCTGTATAGAGAGAAAAGACACCATCCTCATTACAGGTCAACCCATGCTGCAAGGGACATACACTATGGGCTTGGGTTACTTGTTCTAGCTTGAGGGATGGAGTTGTGCACGGGTAGTTAACCTACATGTAAAGTGAACAGAGATCTAAATTAATTTAGTTTTGGAAGGGCTAGAAGATGGCTCCAAATTTCTGGAGCGGTGTCTTCTGCCTTCCTGAACATGCAAAAACATTCCAGACCATGTACTGTCTTTTAAAGCAAGATCGACCAGGGTGCATGCTATGAGCACTATCCACCGCCAGGTGGCGATGGCCAGCCGCTTACCCACTACTACAGTAGTCGTTATCCCAGTCCACCGGCTGAGCGGGAGGGTTTCTGCACCCGGAACGCACATACTCCATTGCTTGGGTGACAACTTGGGCGGCTGTGGACGTAGGGTTGATAATAGTCTGATAGTCGGGCTGAAGAGTAAACCCCTGAAAAGGTAAAAAAGTAAGTTCGCAAATAAGGATCAAAGTGCCTTTTAAAGAAGTAAAACACCGAAATATTTACCCATTCTTTGTAAACACCCCAGGGGCCTTCTTGCTCCTGCCTCTGCAAGACAAGCGCATCAGAAGGGCCCAGAAAACTCAGGACAAAGGTGTGAGAGATATGCCTGCGACCTCATTCTTCTTACCTTTCCTTCATTGAAGCGTGTGCCAGACAACCTTTAATCATAGTCTCAAGCTGATAAACTGAATTGAGAAACAATTTAAAACGGAGAAGCCAACTCAATCAAAACAAAGGGAGAAAAGAGCTTAAACCCTCAAAGTTTATGTTTTCTATCAAACCTAAGGATACATTAATGGTTAATCCCCAGAATATGCAACAGAATCCTTTTTGAAGGATTCAGGCAGCAGGTGGCTGAGTGTTTTATTAGACTACACCTATTCACATATTGTTCTCAAAACCCCTTTTCTTCATTCAATCACAAAGGGACCATCTGCTTCTTCTTTTATTTGTATTTCTCTCTCAGTTAAAAAATTTCATCCAAAGCTTTTTAACAGTTGTCGGACTAATACAGGGAAAGAGATGCAAAACAACTTGCCGTTAGAAAACACAGAGAGGGAAAAGTGTAAGACAGAGCAAATATGTTTTAATTGAAAAGTCTATTAACTGGCAAACAATAATCAGACTTTGGGGAGATTCTTTTAATTCACTAGTATGGTGAAGTGTTGACTTTTAATCTTAGCAAAGCTATTAAAAATTCAAGGACAGAATCTGTGAAGTATATAGCTATATCTGGTAAACAAAAAGCATTATATGCGAAGATTTATTTTTAGCTTATCTGGTGAATTCAAGAGCAGCATAAGCAAGCTTTGCTGGAAGTGACCAAAAAAAGCAACTTAATTAATCTTGTGGTTGGCTCTGCAGCAGAGTCCATCCATGGATTTTAACCACTGAGAAATCAAGAGTTGTTTTTTTAAATGAACCATTCTCTATTTGCTTGCCCAAAGCTTTTGAAGGCATGATTTACTTATCTTAAACTCAGCAGGGTGATTAGAATGCTGGTTTTTAAAGATATTTCCTTAGAGTTTTATTCATGTTTGTGTTTTCCTTGTGTAAGGACTCAAAGACCAAACCTACTGTCAAATGTCCTCAGTTCTCAATATTGGCTAAGAATTTATTTTCCAGATGACAAAGATTTCAAACCAATGTCCACATCTACTCTCACCCAAATAGTGGAGAAAGACAAACTTTGGAATGACTGTAAGCAAATCATTGAAACATAGATAATGCAGCCAGACTGGCTGACACAGATGGACTAGATTTCCAGTATTAACAACTGGTTTGTGGGAAATAAGGTTATCTGAACAGACACCACTAGATCTGAAATTGTTCCTTTAACTGGCCATTTGAGAGTCTAGTCCTTGCTAGGCAGAATTCTTCTTTATCCAGACCTTCCTAGAATTCCAACATGGAGTCTCAGGGGCTTTAGTGTCTTCATTTCCTGTGGTCCTGCCATATTCTCCAGCATTCTGGATTTCCTGCCCTAGTGATAAGTGTGCTGCTGGGCAAAGAGCAGGAGAATATACTGGGAGCCTGGTGTTCACTTCCTTTATTAAGGCCCCATGGTGAAGGCTGTTGATTTTTGAGGACCTGAGATCAGTGTTTGAAGTACTTAACTGGATATTTTCAGGGCCTAGCCCATAGTAGTGGCTCAATAAATCATGTTTTTCTGTAAATAAAGTTTGGTACAGACTATTTGATATTACTGTTAAAAAGGCACATGGTAGATCAATGTGTAAATGCCAGGGCTTTCCTATATTTTTAATGCAAAGTTCTCCCTATTGAATTTTTGTACAGCCAACAAAATGTAACTTAAAAGCAAACAGGTATGAAAACAAAGAATAAGTGAAAATATCTTGAGTTGGTTGAAGACATGGAAATATAAAAAAGTAATGTATCTATACACACACACACACACACACACACACACACACACATCATTGCTTTTTTCCATTCAGTGGAAATACTTCCTGAAGTTGAATGAGAGAACATCAGAAAAAAAAATTAGTTTTTAAGTTATTATACATCAATTTGTAAATCAAAATTGTGTGTTAGTACAAATTTCAAAGGCTGAAAATTCAGCTAACTTCAATGTCTAAATTAAAGCAAACCACTAACACCAAAAGAATCAAGGACTAAGAAAAATACAGACAGACTGTGAAATAACATTATTTTACTCTCAAGTTAGAAAATAAAACATTCTTCTGAAAATTATACAGAAAAATGCCTAGGTCAAACTTAGAAGTAAGTGCATTTTTATTATTGATGTAAATAGAAAACAACAATGATGATATAAATTTTTTTGAAAAATGTTTGCTTAGCACTCCAATTAAACAAGACTGAATATTTTGCATTTTAATACTCAGGAGAAAAATCACCAACTGTTGTGTAGCAAGCTTGGAATTTTAAATTTCATTTTCTGGTGCCAGATTGAAATAAAAATAGGAAACATGATAAAGATTAATTTGATGTCAGAAGGGATATTTGCTCTTTAATTAGATTTCTGTAGCCCTAGCAGTTTTGCTGTGCCACCATAGCAAGTCCGAAAAAACCTGAAGCACGACCAAACACTGATTCTCATATCCACACTTTACTGGGAACTAATTTCATTTCCTGCCTGTCTGGAGAGGTATTTTCAACAGGCATCAATGTTTTTGTCTTCATGACTGATTTATTCATCAATCTCAATGTGATTTTTTTAAACCTTTAAATTACACCCAAATCCTAAAGCAGCTGTTTATTACACAAGGAAATTGAAAATCTGTCTGTGTGATATCATACAAAGATTTTTTCTTAAGGTTATAAAGGAAGTTGACAGATATTAATGATTTTTTTCTCTTGACCTCATTCAACAATAGAGTGAGCAGAAAAAGAAAGGACGAAAAAAAAAGTAGGTCCATGGCTTCAGTGTATAAAATATTCTAGAAAAATATGAAACTATTATTCCTGGTAGACTAAACAATTATTTTTGTAGGATATATCCATTTTCAAAAGGATAATAAAATAGCAAAAGTAATAAATATGAGACATTCTTTTAAAAATACAGTAACCATTAACTTTCTTCTCTCTCCTCCTCTCCGCTCTTTCTCTTTCCTTCTTTTTCATTCCTGTTTGAAGATGGGGACTGTGACTGTACAGGAAGTAAAACAATATCTTTGGGATAAAGATGGGCTTGGATGATGAATCAGTTCAAATATTTTCCACAACACAGGTCTCCACCTACAGGAATGAAATCTGACTGACGTGTGAACAATGGCCTAACGATTGTGATGGTAGTAAATTCAGTGACACCTGCGGTGGCCTCTTTGATCTTGGTTTTAGGGCGATCAACTTACCGGGGCTGCCAGTCTCAGTCTCATGATCATGTTCCCAATCAATTAAATTTTTCAAAAAAGTCCAAGGAACTGAGATTCTACGACCTAATCTCATTCCTTCTAACAGTTTACACACTACTCATTTGCTTTTTAGTTGTTCATCACTCAACAATTACACTATTCATACAAGGAAGGCATTTCCACTTTGAGTTCCTATCAGTTCGTGTGCTATTAGCAAGAAAAATGAAATCAGTGTCTACCATCAGAATACTTTTTGCAGTATACTAACAGAAATGATTTACATAATGATAAATTCTTTGTCCAATGTTATCCATGCTTTTTCCTACTTAGTTAAGATTCTCCAAGGAAAGATAAATCTCTTGAATTTTTACATGTGGTTTTATGTAATTTTGAAACATTTGAAAACTGTTCAGGGCCACAGCAAGCTCATCCAAGGTGTTAGCATAAACAGAAAAAGGAGACATTTCTGAGTGAATAAATTAGAAAATAATCTCCTCTCTGGACAGTTCCTTGGCCCTCAGCTGGTGAGAGGTCAATGCCTTTGGTATTCCTTCCTTTGGTAAAAGCCACCCTGAACTGAAGCACTGTGAAAAATACCTAGCACCCTGAGGCAGGGGTCAGTCTACCCCAATGAAACTGTTGTCCCTCACCCTATGAATTCTCCCAGCAAACACTACTGATACATTAAAATGCAGGTATGCTTAGGAGTGTCTGATAGGAAGGTGGAGATTTGGCCTACGAGTATCACTTGGTCACAAATGCCACTGTAGACAAAGCAGGAGGTTGAATCTGGCTTTTCCCTGGCCTCCCTTCCCTAGTGAGTCTTCTCTAGGGTTTTGGTGAACTTAGGTAAGAAGTCATAGGGTAGTCAGGGCCGCTGGCTTAGGGACCAAGGAACACTTCAGGGAGGAGGATGAATCCTTTTGTTCACCATAAAAATTCTGATTTCAGAACTAACTCAGATTTAAAGATCCTCCAAATTCTTAGAAGAAATAGATTTTTTTAAATCAGAAGTGTAAGGCACACTGGACCTGCATAGGGAGAGTTAGTAATTTACAAATGTGATTGTGAGTGAGACACAGTTTGCTTAGTATTTAAGTATCCAGGCTCTGACTGCTGAACAGATCTGGGTTTGAATTCCAGTTCTGACCCTGTTAGTACATTATTCAACCCTGTCAACTTCAGTTTTCTCATCTGTAAGATGAGACAATTGTAGTACAGATGTTCTTATGCTCTAACTTTTCTAAGAATTAAAGATGAGATAAATATTAAAGCACTGGGCTTATTATTGTCACCTCTTAGAAATCCTATCAATAATGATGAAGATTAAAAAAACTTCTGCCTACATATATTTACCTTTCTGTCTCCTCTCCCTCTTCCTCTCCCCAGTCCAACTATAGACTCAAATTCCACAGAGGGCTAGATACCAATTCTGTAGGAAGGTTATATTTACATATTTACTTGTAGCTCTAAGGACAAGAGTATTTGGATTATAAAAATGAGCTGGGCATGGTGGCATACTCCTGTAATCCCAGAACTCTTGAGAGGCTGATGCAGGAGAATGAAATTTCGAGGCCAGCCTGGGCTATTTAGTGACTTAGCAAGTCTCTGTCTCAAAATTAAAAAAGAAATTTTTTTTTTAGAAAGCTGGGGATGTAGTTCAGTGCAAAGGCCCTGAGGTTATTTGCCAGTATCTCTCTCTCTCTCTCTCTCACACACACACCCAAGGACAGTTGAATTTTCTAACATTTCTAATTTTTACTGTTATTTTCTAAAACAAGTTCTTAGGATTTTTGAGTGCTTCATGTTCAGTTGTTTATATAGTTTGCTTCTAATTTTCAAGTTATGAAATAGCACCAAAATCCAAAAAGAAAATTTTATTTCAAAGAAAAGTTAATATTGTCCACAAGTGATTGCAATAATCAAGGAATGGATAGGGAAGTTTCCAAATTTCCCATGTTTTCTACTTTATGGAGAGGCCAAGTATCCAATTTATTTATGTATTTAAAATTTTCTAGCACTGAGGATTTAACCCAGGGCCTGGTACATGCTAGGCACTCTATCCCTCAACTACATACACCCCATATTCAGGGTCCCTTGAAATATGGTAAAGTAAAACTCTGGTTCAGATGTTCAGTTATTATGGTTTTCTGGGTACCAAGCTTGCTTTAGGACTTGATATTATTTTTTAGCATTTATTGGACTTACTCAACAGGTCTACCAGCCAAGTCAATCTCATTTCCAAACAATATTTTAAAAAAATACAGAGGGGCAGGGATGTAACTCAGTGACACAGCGCCTGCCTGGCAAGTCCTGAGTTTGATCTCTGGTATAAATAAATAAATAAGTAAATAAATAAATAAATAAATAAATAAATAAATTCTCTATCTCAGTGAGATTTGTGGCACCTGAAAATAACCAATATACCTTTTTCAAGCAACAGAAACCGAAAGGGCGAATATAAAGGTGAAGCCAATGGGTATCAAGGGAAAGAAACCAGCAATCACGAACGGAAGAAGCTCTGCTCTGGTGGGGTGGGATAATGTCACCATGTGTGAATTACAGTTTTCCAAAAGTTGGCATCTGTGCACGTCATCGTCTCCCCCCGTTTGAACAGAACAATGGAAGCGCCCTCATAGTTTCCCAGATGAACAGATTCCAGCCCTCTCCCTAGCCCTTCAGAAGAGGGGCGCAGTGCTCAGTGCGGAGCAATGGCACTTACTTGCTGCATGGTCGGGGAGTGTAAGGCAGACTGGACCTGCACGGGGAGCTGGTTCCCAATGGGCTGCTGCATGGCGAGCGGCTGGTGTTGCTGCATGCTGAGATGCTGGTGAAGAGGTGGGCTGATCTGGAGGGGCGGTGGCGGGGACACAGCCACGTTCGCTATTGAGACAGTCACTGGCATTTGGTTATTCGGCTTGGGTGCTATGTTCCTAGGGAGACTAGGATGCATGGCCGTTAGGTGAGGATTCATTCCCGGTTGTTGGTGATAGTGGGAACTTAGGTACAGAGCCGAGTGGGCCTGGCTGGGTCCGTGGAACACTGACGGCTTTGAATTGATCAACTGAGGAGGTTGAGATGTCTTAACATCAACAGGTTCGCTGTAGCTCTGCTGAAATGAAGTGAGAAGAGTTAGGAGATGGATCCATGGAATGATGATTCTATGAGCAAGATGTTCTGTGAGTTTACTCACGAACTGTCATGTGAACCAACACCCATGGCAATTCTTGAGCCTATATCTAAGAATTCCTCCATTATTATTTTAACATAACTTATACACCCTAGTCTTATAACTTATTCTCTTTTATGAAATCTAAAATAATCTGCAATGACCCTTTTTTGTTCCTTTGACTAATGCTAATCTCTGAACTGCTGACTGTTATCATCATCTGAACAAAAAGATGCAGGGTAAGAGGGAGACAGACCGTCACTGCCCTAACGGGAAACATATTATAACTCACTTTCAAAGTAATTCATTTCTGCAGTTCTCCTATTGATTATATGTTCAGCTTTTTTTTCTTTTTCTATTCTCATAGAGCCTTGGCCTAGATATCTACACAAAGCTGGTTGATGGAAATGACTATGGAAGAAAAAAGTCCTAAAATACCTTTCTGAAGTCTTACAAAATTACATTAATATATCTTCAAAGTAACCATAGAACTCATCTTGATTTTTTTCTACAAAGAAGTTGGTGATGAATTGTTCCCCTTAATGAAGTAGATAAAAATAATCTCTCTTAGAAATTTTAGACTCCATCATAAATTAATATAATTTTGCCCTAAGTTTTTCCACACTTTCATAGGGTCATTTCCTAATAATCTTTTAATTGACTTAAAAACTAGACATTTCAGTGGAAGCTGGAAAGAATCAGGAATTAACTCTGTGGCATTTCTTCTTGGACATGAGCCTACCTCCTTGTGCTGAGAGAAAGAAACTGATACAACAAATGGAGAAAAAAAAACCAGGAGAAAAAACCCCCACTAACATGTCCTCTTGGAAAAAAAAGTCACTTTGTCACTTTGAAGATGCATAGCTCCCCTTTTTCTGCAAGTCTGTGTTGTGCTTCTTCCATTTACAAATCAGAGTGGTTTCTCTCTACTCTCGGCACTGTGACTATCGAGGCAAATGGGAGGACCATCTGTGTTCCTCCTGATCGGGTACCACCACCCAGTCTCCACAGACATGCCGAGGAACTCAAACCAGCTAGCTTCACTCTCACAAGTCAGCTTACAGTACTGTTAGCTTGGCAGTGTTTGTCCTCAGTAGTGTAAGAAAATGACAATGAGAAGGATGCTGCACACGTGTGCCAACTCCTGAGATGCGCGCAGGTATGGCTGTGGTGGGTGGACTCTGCGCCCCATGCACTGTCTCAGTAGTAAGGCCACATCTGACACTTGGTGTAACATGCAAAACTATGGGAATCTGGGGTCCTTTGAAGCCATGTATACTTCCCACAGAGCATGCAGCCAGGTGCACCCCCAAAATGCAAGGCCTTGCACCTCCAAAGGACCTGCTCATGAAGACATTTCCGTGTCAGTGTTTGTACAGTTTTCTGAGATAGGAATACATGTATAGGCTCCCTGTCTTCTGTAATGACATTAAAAATATCAAAAGGTGTTCAAAATATTTCAAAGAGAGGCTATAGCCCGAAGTAATTCAGAAGTTTTTGTTAAATGTAGCTCCTAAAAAGCATTTTCAATTACACAGAAACTTTGTAATTTTTTGTTTTGCTTTCATTTTTAAAATTATTGTAGTTGATGTGCAATATGGTTAATAATTCAAGGAAAAAGTCAAATAGGTCGATTCAGGCTATGTAAATAGGGACTACTTTTACATCAGAATAACATACGATGCAATCAGTAATACCGCAGCAATAATCCCATAAATGGCAAAGAGTATGTGTTTATTGTGTGTTTAAGTCATCCAGGAAAGTGCTTTCATTGTGTTTCAATTTCTTTGCTTTTAGCTGATGGCAGAAGGACTAATTTTGTACTCAGTCATGGACTGTATCAACTTCAAATTGGAAAGAAATTATATTTCATAAAAAATTGACATATGTTGGTACATTTTTGTTTTTTGCTTTATAGCTGTTTTAATCTAAAAATAATAAAAATCATTTACTTTCCTATATGATCAAAACTATGAAATGCATGTATTATAAAAATGTTTTCATTGTTAAAAATTTTGTACATACCTCTTCCTAGATAATGAAGTGACTATTGGCTACAGAAATAAAAGTGTTGAATTCAAAATAAACAATAAATGCAGTCCTCCTGAGCTCTACTTTTTTGGGTGTGTGGCACTAGGGATTGAACTCAAGGCCTTCCCAGCCCTTTAAAAAATTGTTATTATTTTATAAAATTTTGAGACATGATCATGCTAATTTGCTAAGTTTCCCGGGCTGGGCTTGACCTTGCAATCCTCAGAGTGCTGGGCCTACAGGCATGGGCTACCACACTGGCAAACTGTACCTTTTATATAATAGTATGTGGTCAACTATTTGGATAAAATGATGGATGGATGGATAGACAGATGAATAGATACATAGATACAGAGAAAGAGAGAAAGAGGGGCAGGGAAATGGTGAACTAACTTCAAATATTTTATGGCTAACCTTGTGAAGACCATCTTTGCTCATGATTAAACTCAAAACATTTTCTCCTTCCAGCCACTTGTCATATCCATTCTCCACACTGAAGATATAAAGACCAGTTCCCTAAACCTATTTTGAAATAGTAAGTTTTAATCACTCGGCCTATTGTAAACTCAAATTAAATTGATTCCCCAAAATAATGACTCACACAAATGAAAAATATTTTTTAAGATAGCAAGAGGAATGATTTTAGGGAGTTACTTTTTTTCCTCCTTTCTAAGTTATCACAAGTGGCATGCTACATAATATGTTCAGCCATATTCGTATACACGGCAAGCACTCCAGTATGAGTTTTCTCCCCGGGTTCTCTTTTTGCAAAGATTCTTAAATCATCAAGAAAGGGATTTTTTAAATGGTAGGGACTTGAATCCCTGTAGGCCATGCACCTGGCACAGTGTCGAGTGCATGGTGAGCACATGCATGTTTGTTGGATGACTGAATGACTGTTATGGGGCAGAATGCCAGGAAGACACTGTTGCCCTGGCTGCTACCTCTTTCTGTTCATCCCATTCTACTTTCTAAGGAATGAGGAAGCCTCTGCAGGCTTGGAAAATCCACAGAGCACTGGATCCATCTTCCTCACTCTTCTCTGCCCTCAGCATGAACCGCTGCCTGTCTGAAGGGATGAGAAATTCTAACCCTTAGTGCTGTCCTTGGTAGGTACACAGCGCTTTATGGCTCAGTGGCTCCTGGGTGGACTCCATCAGAGGGCAGCTTGCTAAATTCTACCCACACTTTGAGAATTTGTGCCTTTATGTAAAGGTCACTCATTTAGATGGGGAAAAGCATGCTCCTAGTTTCACTTCTGATTAATCAGAATAATGTGATAGGTTATCTGTAAATTACAAAAGCTATTTTTATTTTATTGTTTCAGAAGATAGGTAGAATAAGTTCACTTTCAATAGCAAGCAGCCATGAATTCACAATCTAGAATGGAATCTCAAGTGGAAATATGAAAAAAAAAATCACAAATTTAATAGACTCTCACTGTCAGTTTCTTCCAATCAAACCATGAAAGCAAGGCTTCAACTTTGCAAATCAATTATACTACATGTGAAGATCTCCATACCTACCATTAAGAAATTAGATCTATTTTCTCATACATACTAAATAATTTAAATTTGTTTCCACTCTCAGATATATGAACTGCTTTAATTTAGTGGTGGGCATCTTCTGCTGGTCTCATGAGAAATGTAATTTTATCAGTGTACCCTGGAAGTCAGCCCTTGAATCCAACATTTCTGAGGCAGGGATTTGCTTTAGCTGTAAGATTCTAAATATGTTCTGCTTCCTATTTACTTTTGGGCCACAGGTTCTGAAAGCTATTTTCTACATACACAAAAGCGATGGTTGTGGCAGTAGAAACCTTTTGGGTTTCATCAGTAGAGGCTTACTTTGACATGTACAAAATATACAAAGGACATAGGTCTGTACTACTTAAAATACTTATTAATCGAGTTGATGATCATCCAAGATAATTTCAATCCCATTTACTTTGTATTATGAAGAAATGTTGCACAGTGTATAAATGCCTCCACTCTGAGACGATGTGAGCTATAAAATCAAAGATTGGCGAAGTCATTGTTATTTAAAATAGCAAAGTATAAACACAAGACATAAAACTCAGTGAAAGCAACAATATAGGATTTGCTGAACCAAATCAAATTAATAGTCCAACTAATTTGATTCTTGTTTTCAGCAATGACCAATACTTGATACACAGGAAATTAAACAAAATTTATGCACCTATTCAATTGTGTGTGGTTACTTCTGGAAGAAAAATTCTTCCTGGTCCTTGCAGGTGATTAACTTATACCTTGAAGCATGAGATTTT
>NW_004624744.1:33171757-33199746 GCF_000247695.1 Heterocephalus glaber | reverse complement strand
CTGTCTGTGTGATATCATACAAAGATTTTTTCTTAAGGTTATAAAGGAAGTTGACAGATATTAATGATTTTTTTCTCTTGACCTCATTCAACAATAGAGTGAGCAGAAAAAGAAAGGACGAAAAAAAAAGTAGGTCCATGGCTTCAGTGTATAAAATATTCTAGAAAAATATGAAACTATTATTCCTGGTAGACTAAACAATTATTTTTGTAGGATATATCCATTTTCAAAAGGATAATAAAATAGCAAAAGTAATAAATATGAGACATTCTTTTAAAAATACAGTAACCATTAACTTTCTTCTCTCTCCTCCTCTCCGCTCTTTCTCTTTCCTTCTTTTTCATTCCTGTTTGAAGATGGGGACTGTGACTGTACAGGAAGTAAAACAATATCTTTGGGATAAAGATGGGCTTGGATGATGAATCAGTTCAAATATTTTCCACAACACAGGTCTCCACCTACAGGAATGAAATCTGACTGACGTGTGAACAATGGCCTAACGATTGTGATGGTAGTAAATTCAGTGACACCTGCGGTGGCCTCTTTGATCTTGGTTTTAGGGCGATCAACTTACCGGGGCTGCCAGTCTCAGTCTCATGATCATGTTCCCAATCAATTAAATTTTTCAAAAAAGTCCAAGGAACTGAGATTCTACGACCTAATCTCATTCCTTCTAACAGTTTACACACTACTCATTTGCTTTTTAGTTGTTCATCACTCAACAATTACACTATTCATACAAGGAAGGCATTTCCACTTTGAGTTCCTATCAGTTCGTGTGCTATTAGCAAGAAAAATGAAATCAGTGTCTACCATCAGAATACTTTTTGCAGTATACTAACAGAAATGATTTACATAATGATAAATTCTTTGTCCAATGTTATCCATGCTTTTTCCTACTTAGTTAAGATTCTCCAAGGAAAGATAAATCTCTTGAATTTTTACATGTGGTTTTATGTAATTTTGAAACATTTGAAAACTGTTCAGGGCCACAGCAAGCTCATCCAAGGTGTTAGCATAAACAGAAAAAGGAGACATTTCTGAGTGAATAAATTAGAAAATAATCTCCTCTCTGGACAGTTCCTTGGCCCTCAGCTGGTGAGAGGTCAATGCCTTTGGTATTCCTTCCTTTGGTAAAAGCCACCCTGAACTGAAGCACTGTGAAAAATACCTAGCACCCTGAGGCAGGGGTCAGTCTACCCCAATGAAACTGTTGTCCCTCACCCTATGAATTCTCCCAGCAAACACTACTGATACATTAAAATGCAGGTATGCTTAGGAGTGTCTGATAGGAAGGTGGAGATTTGGCCTACGAGTATCACTTGGTCACAAATGCCACTGTAGACAAAGCAGGAGGTTGAATCTGGCTTTTCCCTGGCCTCCCTTCCCTAGTGAGTCTTCTCTAGGGTTTTGGTGAACTTAGGTAAGAAGTCATAGGGTAGTCAGGGCCGCTGGCTTAGGGACCAAGGAACACTTCAGGGAGGAGGATGAATCCTTTTGTTCACCATAAAAATTCTGATTTCAGAACTAACTCAGATTTAAAGATCCTCCAAATTCTTAGAAGAAATAGATTTTTTTAAATCAGAAGTGTAAGGCACACTGGACCTGCATAGGGAGAGTTAGTAATTTACAAATGTGATTGTGAGTGAGACACAGTTTGCTTAGTATTTAAGTATCCAGGCTCTGACTGCTGAACAGATCTGGGTTTGAATTCCAGTTCTGACCCTGTTAGTACATTATTCAACCCTGTCAACTTCAGTTTTCTCATCTGTAAGATGAGACAATTGTAGTACAGATGTTCTTATGCTCTAACTTTTCTAAGAATTAAAGATGAGATAAATATTAAAGCACTGGGCTTATTATTGTCACCTCTTAGAAATCCTATCAATAATGATGAAGATTAAAAAAACTTCTGCCTACATATATTTACCTTTCTGTCTCCTCTCCCTCTTCCTCTCCCCAGTCCAACTATAGACTCAAATTCCACAGAGGGCTAGATACCAATTCTGTAGGAAGGTTATATTTACATATTTACTTGTAGCTCTAAGGACAAGAGTATTTGGATTATAAAAATGAGCTGGGCATGGTGGCATACTCCTGTAATCCCAGAACTCTTGAGAGGCTGATGCAGGAGAATGAAATTTCGAGGCCAGCCTGGGCTATTTAGTGACTTAGCAAGTCTCTGTCTCAAAATTAAAAAAGAAATTTTTTTTTTAGAAAGCTGGGGATGTAGTTCAGTGCAAAGGCCCTGAGGTTATTTGCCAGTATCTCTCTCTCTCTCTCTCTCACACACACACCCAAGGACAGTTGAATTTTCTAACATTTCTAATTTTTACTGTTATTTTCTAAAACAAGTTCTTAGGATTTTTGAGTGCTTCATGTTCAGTTGTTTATATAGTTTGCTTCTAATTTTCAAGTTATGAAATAGCACCAAAATCCAAAAAGAAAATTTTATTTCAAAGAAAAGTTAATATTGTCCACAAGTGATTGCAATAATCAAGGAATGGATAGGGAAGTTTCCAAATTTCCCATGTTTTCTACTTTATGGAGAGGCCAAGTATCCAATTTATTTATGTATTTAAAATTTTCTAGCACTGAGGATTTAACCCAGGGCCTGGTACATGCTAGGCACTCTATCCCTCAACTACATACACCCCATATTCAGGGTCCCTTGAAATATGGTAAAGTAAAACTCTGGTTCAGATGTTCAGTTATTATGGTTTTCTGGGTACCAAGCTTGCTTTAGGACTTGATATTATTTTTTAGCATTTATTGGACTTACTCAACAGGTCTACCAGCCAAGTCAATCTCATTTCCAAACAATATTTTAAAAAAATACAGAGGGGCAGGGATGTAACTCAGTGACACAGCGCCTGCCTGGCAAGTCCTGAGTTTGATCTCTGGTATAAATAAATAAATAAGTAAATAAATAAATAAATAAATAAATAAATAAATAAATAAATTCTCTATCTCAGTGAGATTTGTGGCACCTGAAAATAACCAATATACCTTTTTCAAGCAACAGAAACCGAAAGGGCGAATATAAAGGTGAAGCCAATGGGTATCAAGGGAAAGAAACCAGCAATCACGAACGGAAGAAGCTCTGCTCTGGTGGGGTGGGATAATGTCACCATGTGTGAATTACAGTTTTCCAAAAGTTGGCATCTGTGCACGTCATCGTCTCCCCCCGTTTGAACAGAACAATGGAAGCGCCCTCATAGTTTCCCAGATGAACAGATTCCAGCCCTCTCCCTAGCCCTTCAGAAGAGGGGCGCAGTGCTCAGTGCGGAGCAATGGCACTTACTTGCTGCATGGTCGGGGAGTGTAAGGCAGACTGGACCTGCACGGGGAGCTGGTTCCCAATGGGCTGCTGCATGGCGAGCGGCTGGTGTTGCTGCATGCTGAGATGCTGGTGAAGAGGTGGGCTGATCTGGAGGGGCGGTGGCGGGGACACAGCCACGTTCGCTATTGAGACAGTCACTGGCATTTGGTTATTCGGCTTGGGTGCTATGTTCCTAGGGAGACTAGGATGCATGGCCGTTAGGTGAGGATTCATTCCCGGTTGTTGGTGATAGTGGGAACTTAGGTACAGAGCCGAGTGGGCCTGGCTGGGTCCGTGGAACACTGACGGCTTTGAATTGATCAACTGAGGAGGTTGAGATGTCTTAACATCAACAGGTTCGCTGTAGCTCTGCTGAAATGAAGTGAGAAGAGTTAGGAGATGGATCCATGGAATGATGATTCTATGAGCAAGATGTTCTGTGAGTTTACTCACGAACTGTCATGTGAACCAACACCCATGGCAATTCTTGAGCCTATATCTAAGAATTCCTCCATTATTATTTTAACATAACTTATACACCCTAGTCTTATAACTTATTCTCTTTTATGAAATCTAAAATAATCTGCAATGACCCTTTTTTGTTCCTTTGACTAATGCTAATCTCTGAACTGCTGACTGTTATCATCATCTGAACAAAAAGATGCAGGGTAAGAGGGAGACAGACCGTCACTGCCCTAACGGGAAACATATTATAACTCACTTTCAAAGTAATTCATTTCTGCAGTTCTCCTATTGATTATATGTTCAGCTTTTTTTTCTTTTTCTATTCTCATAGAGCCTTGGCCTAGATATCTACACAAAGCTGGTTGATGGAAATGACTATGGAAGAAAAAAGTCCTAAAATACCTTTCTGAAGTCTTACAAAATTACATTAATATATCTTCAAAGTAACCATAGAACTCATCTTGATTTTTTTCTACAAAGAAGTTGGTGATGAATTGTTCCCCTTAATGAAGTAGATAAAAATAATCTCTCTTAGAAATTTTAGACTCCATCATAAATTAATATAATTTTGCCCTAAGTTTTTCCACACTTTCATAGGGTCATTTCCTAATAATCTTTTAATTGACTTAAAAACTAGACATTTCAGTGGAAGCTGGAAAGAATCAGGAATTAACTCTGTGGCATTTCTTCTTGGACATGAGCCTACCTCCTTGTGCTGAGAGAAAGAAACTGATACAACAAATGGAGAAAAAAAAACCAGGAGAAAAAACCCCCACTAACATGTCCTCTTGGAAAAAAAAGTCACTTTGTCACTTTGAAGATGCATAGCTCCCCTTTTTCTGCAAGTCTGTGTTGTGCTTCTTCCATTTACAAATCAGAGTGGTTTCTCTCTACTCTCGGCACTGTGACTATCGAGGCAAATGGGAGGACCATCTGTGTTCCTCCTGATCGGGTACCACCACCCAGTCTCCACAGACATGCCGAGGAACTCAAACCAGCTAGCTTCACTCTCACAAGTCAGCTTACAGTACTGTTAGCTTGGCAGTGTTTGTCCTCAGTAGTGTAAGAAAATGACAATGAGAAGGATGCTGCACACGTGTGCCAACTCCTGAGATGCGCGCAGGTATGGCTGTGGTGGGTGGACTCTGCGCCCCATGCACTGTCTCAGTAGTAAGGCCACATCTGACACTTGGTGTAACATGCAAAACTATGGGAATCTGGGGTCCTTTGAAGCCATGTATACTTCCCACAGAGCATGCAGCCAGGTGCACCCCCAAAATGCAAGGCCTTGCACCTCCAAAGGACCTGCTCATGAAGACATTTCCGTGTCAGTGTTTGTACAGTTTTCTGAGATAGGAATACATGTATAGGCTCCCTGTCTTCTGTAATGACATTAAAAATATCAAAAGGTGTTCAAAATATTTCAAAGAGAGGCTATAGCCCGAAGTAATTCAGAAGTTTTTGTTAAATGTAGCTCCTAAAAAGCATTTTCAATTACACAGAAACTTTGTAATTTTTTGTTTTGCTTTCATTTTTAAAATTATTGTAGTTGATGTGCAATATGGTTAATAATTCAAGGAAAAAGTCAAATAGGTCGATTCAGGCTATGTAAATAGGGACTACTTTTACATCAGAATAACATACGATGCAATCAGTAATACCGCAGCAATAATCCCATAAATGGCAAAGAGTATGTGTTTATTGTGTGTTTAAGTCATCCAGGAAAGTGCTTTCATTGTGTTTCAATTTCTTTGCTTTTAGCTGATGGCAGAAGGACTAATTTTGTACTCAGTCATGGACTGTATCAACTTCAAATTGGAAAGAAATTATATTTCATAAAAAATTGACATATGTTGGTACATTTTTGTTTTTTGCTTTATAGCTGTTTTAATCTAAAAATAATAAAAATCATTTACTTTCCTATATGATCAAAACTATGAAATGCATGTATTATAAAAATGTTTTCATTGTTAAAAATTTTGTACATACCTCTTCCTAGATAATGAAGTGACTATTGGCTACAGAAATAAAAGTGTTGAATTCAAAATAAACAATAAATGCAGTCCTCCTGAGCTCTACTTTTTTGGGTGTGTGGCACTAGGGATTGAACTCAAGGCCTTCCCAGCCCTTTAAAAAATTGTTATTATTTTATAAAATTTTGAGACATGATCATGCTAATTTGCTAAGTTTCCCGGGCTGGGCTTGACCTTGCAATCCTCAGAGTGCTGGGCCTACAGGCATGGGCTACCACACTGGCAAACTGTACCTTTTATATAATAGTATGTGGTCAACTATTTGGATAAAATGATGGATGGATGGATAGACAGATGAATAGATACATAGATACAGAGAAAGAGAGAAAGAGGGGCAGGGAAATGGTGAACTAACTTCAAATATTTTATGGCTAACCTTGTGAAGACCATCTTTGCTCATGATTAAACTCAAAACATTTTCTCCTTCCAGCCACTTGTCATATCCATTCTCCACACTGAAGATATAAAGACCAGTTCCCTAAACCTATTTTGAAATAGTAAGTTTTAATCACTCGGCCTATTGTAAACTCAAATTAAATTGATTCCCCAAAATAATGACTCACACAAATGAAAAATATTTTTTAAGATAGCAAGAGGAATGATTTTAGGGAGTTACTTTTTTTCCTCCTTTCTAAGTTATCACAAGTGGCATGCTACATAATATGTTCAGCCATATTCGTATACACGGCAAGCACTCCAGTATGAGTTTTCTCCCCGGGTTCTCTTTTTGCAAAGATTCTTAAATCATCAAGAAAGGGATTTTTTAAATGGTAGGGACTTGAATCCCTGTAGG
This sequence comes from Heterocephalus glaber, assembly GCF_000247695.1. The sequence goes on along the minus strand of NW_004624744.1, from coordinate 33,193,133 downwards.
CCATGCACCTGGCACAGTGTCGAGTGCATGGTGAGCACATGCATGTTTGTTGGATGACTGAATGACTGTTATGGGGCAGAATGCCAGGAAGACACTGTTGCCCTGGCTGCTACCTCTTTCTGTTCATCCCATTCTACTTTCTAAGGAATGAGGAAGCCTCTGCAGGCTTGGAAAATCCACAGAGCACTGGATCCATCTTCCTCACTCTTCTCTGCCCTCAGCATGAACCGCTGCCTGTCTGAAGGGATGAGAAATTCTAACCCTTAGTGCTGTCCTTGGTAGGTACACAGCGCTTTATGGCTCAGTGGCTCCTGGGTGGACTCCATCAGAGGGCAGCTTGCTAAATTCTACCCACACTTTGAGAATTTGTGCCTTTATGTAAAGGTCACTCATTTAGATGGGGAAAAGCATGCTCCTAGTTTCACTTCTGATTAATCAGAATAATGTGATAGGTTATCTGTAAATTACAAAAGCTATTTTTATTTTATTGTTTCAGAAGATAGGTAGAATAAGTTCACTTTCAATAGCAAGCAGCCATGAATTCACAATCTAGAATGGAATCTCAAGTGGAAATATGAAAAAAAAAATCACAAATTTAATAGACTCTCACTGTCAGTTTCTTCCAATCAAACCATGAAAGCAAGGCTTCAACTTTGCAAATCAATTATACTACATGTGAAGATCTCCATACCTACCATTAAGAAATTAGATCTATTTTCTCATACATACTAAATAATTTAAATTTGTTTCCACTCTCAGATATATGAACTGCTTTAATTTAGTGGTGGGCATCTTCTGCTGGTCTCATGAGAAATGTAATTTTATCAGTGTACCCTGGAAGTCAGCCCTTGAATCCAACATTTCTGAGGCAGGGATTTGCTTTAGCTGTAAGATTCTAAATATGTTCTGCTTCCTATTTACTTTTGGGCCACAGGTTCTGAAAGCTATTTTCTACATACACAAAAGCGATGGTTGTGGCAGTAGAAACCTTTTGGGTTTCATCAGTAGAGGCTTACTTTGACATGTACAAAATATACAAAGGACATAGGTCTGTACTACTTAAAATACTTATTAATCGAGTTGATGATCATCCAAGATAATTTCAATCCCATTTACTTTGTATTATGAAGAAATGTTGCACAGTGTATAAATGCCTCCACTCTGAGACGATGTGAGCTATAAAATCAAAGATTGGCGAAGTCATTGTTATTTAAAATAGCAAAGTATAAACACAAGACATAAAACTCAGTGAAAGCAACAATATAGGATTTGCTGAACCAAATCAAATTAATAGTCCAACTAATTTGATTCTTGTTTTCAGCAATGACCAATACTTGATACACAGGAAATTAAACAAAATTTATGCACCTATTCAATTGTGTGTGGTTACTTCTGGAAGAAAAATTCTTCCTGGTCCTTGCAGGTGATTAACTTATACCTTGAAGCATGAGATTTTGTTATCTTTAAATCATGATCTGGGCTCATAGAGCTGCAAATTTTATGTTAACAGTCATAAAATGTTCCATCCTATTTGCAAATTCGGACTCAGTATTTGTCTCATTATCTCTCTGTGGAATAGATTCTATAAGTTTACCTTATTCTGTAAAAATAAACCATTTAAAAAAATTTGTTTCTAATTCATTCTCATTCAATTGAAACTGAACATTGTTTCTTTCCCATTGATTATGACAGCAGAAAACTTTCTTAATTTAAATATTGTCCTGATGTGTGTGTGTGGGGGGGGTATAAAGAATTTTTAATGTACTTGAGACATTTTGGTACCCTATTTCATAAATAACTCCTTAATGTAGAAATAAAACCTCATATTTTATGTGTGACCTTAAAGTCATGAATCTGATTGCTTTTACTTAAGAAACCAGAACACAGTCATCCAAATGCTGTCTCCTTCCAGTTGGCACTTCTGAGAAGCTGTACCCTTATTTCAATAATGCTGCTTTTACTTGGGATATTTGGGAACTTCCCTACTGGAATTCTCATCAGAGCCAGTGGGACACTGTTTTACATATTCTCAGACAACTCTTTGTCTTGTGATGGTGAATTTGAGTTTTGGAAACTGCTAATGGTCAGTTGAAGCCAAGGCTGTGGGTTCTATCTAGGTGCTGTTTGGGGAAAAGAATGAGGTGTGAAAACAATGTAACAAGATCGATTTTCTAGGGTAGCTCATAAACTTTTCCTGACTGCATTTCTAAAACGGGAGTTTCAAAAAATCTTTTGAATGCTAGGAGCAATAATGAAGTGAGTTTGTGGCTTCCCAAGGTGGTTACTTTGAATGCAGCGCTCACTTTGGGAATATAAATTCTGGGCTATGCGGTGAAATGAAGCTAGCTCCATTGCTTTAAAGTCACACACTGTTTTCAGTATGAGAATTCAGGCCTACGCCTAGGAATTTCAGGCTATCGAAAAACTACATTTCCCTAAGCTTTATTTAATAGTCCAACTCAGTGTGACCCCCAATAGCAGGTAAAAACTCCCCAAGCCAGGAAGCCCTAACCTTCATAACAGCATATGTTTCTGGTCTTCTTTTCAGGGTTCAGATTTCAATTAAGCAACCTATATAGATGAAAGTACTTTTGCTTATATTTAGGTCATTTCTTATGTTTATAAAGGGATGTAACAAGCAAAAGTTTGTTTTTAAAGTCACTTCTATTCTTTATATCAGAGGAGTCTTGCAGTGAAATCGAAACACACAAAATTTTTCCTACTCTTCTGCATGCCTACCAATACTAAAAACAAAATCAGAATACTTATTCCTCATATTTATTAAATGCTTTCTATGTTCAACAACCTATACTATGCAGCTTGTTCTTCAATTTTTAAAATTTCATTTTATTATGGTAAAGTACTGAACAGATTAAATTTTTAAATGTGCAAAACCTCTTGCTGACTATGGTTATAATATTGTATAGCAGATCTCTAGAGCTAATTCATCTTGTTTAGTTAGAATGTTATGTCCCCATTTCTATCCCTCCCAGCTTTTGACAACTAGCTTTCTAGTATATTAAAAAAAACCCAACAACAACCAAGAAGAAACCCCAGATACTTCCACCCTGAGTAGTTGCAGATTTTTCTGCACTCTTAAGACTCTCCCGGTACGGCAGTGATGGCCCTTTTTGAGGTTCTCTGACATGGTTCCATTGTTCTCATACAGAAACATCAAGGCACCCCAGATACTGTCTCCATCCCCCACCACAAACTTTGCTTCTGCTTTTAAGTTTTTCTAGGAAAAGAAACTGTTTAGTCTGGTAACTCAAGACTTAGTAAAGCTTCCTGATCAGATTAAACACCCCTAGTTTGAAATGGTTTCTAGTTTCATGTTCTGCAGTCAGAGAAAATTCAGAGCAAGTTTGCGATCCTATGTCTAATCCCAATTGTGGAGTCAAGCATCCTTGTCATATTTCTTTGGGGAAGGATTTAATACATTTGAATCCTTTCTTCTCTGATACTAACTTTTAACCTTTAACCCTTCTGCAAATCATATTTTTCCTTTCCAATATCTCCCTTTAAGTTGTCCAGCCTAACATTGAATGTTGTTCTGGAATCTGCCTAGACTGTGTCACACTCCACCTGCCTCTTGGTGTGTCTGGTCCTTCTGGCATGCTGGAACCACGGGTAGTGGCCAGTGCAGGGCAGCTCTCTCTGGCTCTGTGTGCCCCAGTGAAGAATCTGCCCAGTAGGAACAGCATGGTTCAAAAGAGAAGTTTCTGAACATTCTGCGGGCCCAGATTCCTTCGCAGGTCTCTAGTTAGCCTCTGGTGGTGGTGGTGGGAGTGATGGCCAAGAGCAGCTTTTGGACCTCACCCTTCTTTAAGCTGGGGCAGCTGTTCTCAGCTGTTCAGGTGGCAAGAGTTCCCAGGGAAGTTTACTTGCGATAAGAGGTACTAGTTCTAAAGACAAAAATATTTGATGATCATGCTAGGTAGACAAAAGTCTGGAAGCTTGAAAGACACTGAGGGGCTTGAGTCCCTCATTCTGCCACTATCATTCTCTCCCCACCACAAGCCAGCTATTTAATCTGTACCTGGAGTGCTGAGCTCAATCATATTGTCTAGGCTAGCTGCCATGGTGAGCAGAAATCTATGTAAAATGCCCAGCACAGTGTATGGAACAAAGATACTTTTGGTCAACAACAGGATGCCATTTGAGTGTGTGCAATAATTGGAAAAAACCTAATATCATGCTGAGGATGTGTCAGGACTGTCATTTTGAAGTACGAAGATAAGAATGTTCATTTACCAGAACCGGTCTTTTTTATTTTGGGTAGATTTCAGTCTCACTCTTTCCTAGATATGGATGATATGGCATTTCATATATGTAAACAAAAGTAATAACTGAATGGGGAGGAGCATTGCTAATCACATGACTCAGTTTCACAAGAGAGTCCTAGTCACTGCTGCTTCTATTTATGATTGTGTCCTGAAAGACACAGCTAATTTTAGGGTATAGCTTCAAACTTTTCAAGTGTCATGAAACATTCCACCTGGGTCTGTCCTACTCTTCCTTTTCTCTCAGCACCTAGCAGTGGGCTTGACACAAAACTTGTGTTATGTAGCCCTGTGTTGGATGCAGAGTACGCCCTAGAGAAGAGGCAGTGGGAAGTAGCAGATTATAATGTGGCCACAAATAAGCAGGACCTGTTGCCCTAGGAACTCAAAGCCTTATTTGGTGAAATGAATGCATCAGAAAATAAGTTCCAAAATATGTAGCTTTGGAGGAGTAAATCAAAGCTGTTGGCAAGAATATAGGAAAATGGACACGGTGCCCTGGATAAAACCATTGTTCATGGTCCAAAATGACCTCTGAAGAGGTCATACCATGAATTTGGGGCAATATGGGGTTGGAGGGTGTAGGAAAACACTGTTTTAGGGTTCAAGAGCAGCATGGCCCAGCACAAACACCAAGGGAAGGGTTGAAGGTGTATCTCAGAAAAAAGATAAAAGGTGATGCAGGTCAATGCCAGCTTTGGTCAGTTACCTGAGTGATACTTTTGCTCTTCATTGAAAGGTTGGTGATCAACTTACCTCAAGGGATAAGGAATGGAGATTAAGGGAACTCCTGTAACTGAAGTGATATTTTAACATTACCAATCCAATCATGCCCTCTAGTACTGAAACCCATTCAGTGGCTTTCTTTCAGACTGAGAATAAACTTTGGTGCTTTTCACTGTCCTGCACAGGGTTTAGGATTGGGGTCCTGCCCATCTTTCCAGCTTCAGCTCAGTCCATGCTCCCTCCAGTCACTTGGTTCTGACCACTTTGCTGTCCGTTTAACTCACAGAGATGTTTTGCCACCCCAAGTTTTTTCACTTGGTTTAATGCTGCCTGGCTACCTTTCCCCTCTTGTTCTGTAAACTCCTGCCTTCCAACGTCACCTCTTCCAAAACATCTCTGCAGACCAGTCTAGCAGATCCTTTGCTCTATGTCCTTAGATTCTCAAAGACCTCCGATCATTTATTAGTTTATGATTTCACAACTGACTAAAGAAAATGTTCTTCATATGTAGGGAACAAATTTGCCTATTCTCCATCACATCCTCTGAGTCTGGCAAAGATCACAGGCCCAGGATTATTTGCCAAAAAAAAAAAAAAACCAAACCATTAATATGTAAGCAACAACAACAGTAACAAAATAGAACTTGGCTGACACACAGCAGCTTCTTGGAATTGTAACTATTACATTATGGTGCATTTTCTGTTGGGCATTTTTAGGTATTTTTTAACAGTAAAATAATTTATAGCACTAAAAATTATAATGTAGAAAAATATTTAAATATGCCTGGTTATTATTTGCCTAGTCACAATTCAAATGGAAAAAGAAATGGATTTTTATATATGGCACTATCTGCTATGGGAGGATAAGTTGGTACATTTTCTGTAGGTGCACAAAAGGTTTATACAACACACCTGCTCATATATAGTATCAGAGGGCCATTTTTCTAACCTGGAGGGAATGATTGTAACTTCCCTTCCATTTGTATAAACATAATAGATAGTTGTACATAAATAGAGATTCAACAGCTCCAGCAAAATTCCTACTGCCAAAGAGAAGAAAAATGTCAGAGTAAGCTGTAAAAAAAGTGCTTGGTTTTTTAAATGTAGAAATGGCAATTCGCAGCATTTATACAAATTGCCATGTACTGCGGGTTGCAGCTCTGAGACTGAATAGTGAGAAAAGTTGCAGCTAAGAGCAAATCTGAGGACATTTGTTTTGGAAGTAAAGGCTTAGTCAGTATTATAGCATTCCAGCAATCCACATGTCATTAGAGTACTTTGTATTGGGATTGAGACTTCCTGCATTGACTTTCTCACATGTAAAGATGCTCTGATTTAAACTCTGTTAAAATGTTTAAAAAGAAACATATCTTGGATGATGTAAGGAGAATTCATTTTTAAAAAGCCTTCTTTTTCTTTCTTGGAACCGGGGATCGAACTCAGGTCCTTGCACTTGCGCAGAAGGCGGCGAAACCACTGAGCTAAATCCCCGGCCCTCAAAAAGTCTTCTTTATATTTTTAACATATTAGTTTGTAACGATATTAACATGACTAATGGCTGGATAGATCTGATATATGGCAGCTTATTTTTGTTACAGTTTTAGATGCATTCTGTGAATGCTATACATATAGCAAAATGTGAGATGGTAGCAGCAGAAAATATAAATAGTTTCAAAAGGAGTTACACAAATTAGAAAGTATGAAAAACAGAGTGAGAGAATGGAGGAGAGTTAACAAGTTGATCATTAAGTCACAAACAGTAAATTTTCCCACAATGTCCTACCTTAAAAATGGAACATGCAATTGAATTAGACAACAATGTACTAAAATATTTTATATATTTGTATTTTGACTTCTGTTTTCTTCTCTGTAAGAGTATATTTAAATATATTTATTTGTATTTATATATTTCCTTAATAAAGTACTTATTTATATAAATAGCTTAGATTTTTTAGAATGGGAAAGGATATTTGTGGATGAAAAAAAAGTATTTTTTTTATTGGCAAATGCAATGGAATCCAGAGCCCAGGGTCACAACGAGCAAAGTCACAGCCAAGTTTGGACTTGAAATGACATGGTGTCAAGTCCTTCTAGACTCAGCCGAGTCTCACTGTGGTCACTTCCCTGAGTATTTTATACAAGGAAATGCATCTTTAATAACATGAGATCAAACAGAGCCAACTCCTGAGTATTTATAACAGCAAAAACTAGTACTTAAGCTATTCTGAAGCTCAGAATATTTTAATATCAGGGCGTGGTGGGGCACACTTGTAATTGCAGTACTTGAGAGGCTGAGGCAGGGTGTTCACCATGAGTTCAAGGCTAGCCTAGGCTACACAGTGAGTTCAAAAGCCAGTCTGAACTACATAATGAGACTCTGTCTCAAAAAAGCAACAGAAAATTGGTAAAGTCATGTTTTAAATTTTAGATGAAATGATGTGATTTTTCTTTTGTTTTCTTACCAGCTTACTTCCTAATGATGATGTAATGGCACAGATGAAGAGTTGGCATCTGTCCTCTCAGTAAGGGCCGAAGAGATGGAGGAAAGGCAATTTAAGGATTGGGGATGGAGAAATAGAAAGTTGGAGGAAGAACGTGCTGTGACAACTCTACAAAACCAATAATCCACAGGTGGACAGCATTTTACAAAAGGCAGGGGGTGCTGCTCCAGTCTTTTAGTGATAAACCAGTATTTCCATAACACATAGCTTTGTCTAGGATGTCCTTTTTTTCAAGAAAGAAGACTGTGCAGAAATGCTAAAGTGATCTTTTATGTTTTTAAATGACTATCCAAGTCTGCACTGAGATGGCCACAATCCGTCACAATGCCACACAATCGCCTGTTACCTTGGATACAAGGCTGGCTCTGTATGCTGCTAGTTGCTTCAGGTACTCCTTTTTCGCAGCCTCGGTTTTCTTTTTATAGACCTATGACAACAACAAAGAGTCTTAAATTAGAAAGTGCACCTGCTTTCGTTTTCAGAGAAGGAGAAGAAAAAATGATAATTGCACACACATATGTATAATTATATAATATATATCTCCCTGAGATTGTGTTTTCCTACTGAAACAAATTTGAAAGAAGAATGACAATAGACTAGATAAGAAGATTAACAATGGCAAAATTTTACATTTTACACAATGCACATGAAAGGATTTATCTGGGATACTTTGAGAGTGGAAGTAGTTGGCTTAGGAAGATGCTACTGATGAAGGTTCCCAAGGAAACCATACATGAGCAAGTAAGACATTCAGATTTCTGTAACGGGCAAATAATTCCACAGTTCAGTCATGGCCAAATACAGATGTTCCACGCTTAGTACAAATACAAAGATGATTTCAATATGACAGATCATGTTTAATAATCATAATCAAAGGACATATAGTAGAGTTTTAAGGTCCATCACTATTCGAAGATTTCAAGCCCTGAAGTTCTATTTTTGGACTCAGGAGTCAGGGATAACAATGAAGAATACATTTGGGAGTGGAATGGGGACCCTGAGTGGCAGAGGATCACATGAATGCCATGCTGCGTGACCCGTGCAGGTTGCTCCTTTCCAACAAAAAAACCTGTGGACACTTCATTATGAAAAAGTAAAAGTGTTCTAAAATGAATCTCCATTTATGAAGCCTTTTGTTTTTGAGAGGGAATCATCTTGAAAATAAAAGTAAAATAATCCAAAATTGAGCGAAAGAACTGAAAGATGACTTGCTTGTATGCTAAAGGTCACACTGCTAAGTTAAACAGAGAGGAGACATTAGGCTCAAAAATGAAAGACGAGCAGAGTGAACACACATGGCCGTCTGCTGCCATTAAGCTGAGTGTTTCAAGGTTTTAGACAAGATGTTTGGCAATCTTTTGAAATCAGCCCAAAAGAACAAAATATTTTTCGTCATTGACTGTGGAAATGGAAATGTATTTTCCTTGAAACAAATATTTTAAATTTTCCACATGTTGAATTTTACAGCAGGGCACAAGGCTTGGTTCATATTTTGTAATGCTGAGTTCAAAATCAGACACAGGTCAGTACTGAAAAGTGGCTTTGGAATTAGTCAGAGTAGTTAAATATAAATTATATCTGAAGACCTAATATCTGCCAGTTGGCAGCAGAGGTAAATGGCTGTTTTCTAATGATGATTGTGGTTTGCCGAGCCCAGTACTCATCTATGAAATTCAAGATTGAGAAATATTATTTACTCATGAATATTTTAATTAAGGCAGAACATTTTACTTAAGGTAAACAAGCAACTAACCTTGTCAACAGAATTATAACAGGACTCTATAAAATGAATGTGTTAATTATTCTCCTTAAAGGAGGCCTTAAGCCTTGGATTTTACACTTGATGTCTTGGTACAATAAAAGGCCAATGAAAATATAGAATCAAGAATTAGCACAATCTTATCAAATGATCATTGTGCTATCTTTACTCAGTAGGAAACTAAAGAAACTTTAAAAATCATATTTAGGGATTTTGGTTTAGTTCTTAGTAAAAAGCCAATAGATCTTTTGATTGGCGTGCAAGAATATTCTACCTTACCGAACTGATTATGGGAAGTCAAATTCAGATTCTCTTTTGGAAATTCACATGTGAAAACAAATTACAATGTAGAGCAGAGCAAATGCCTTTGGATGGGCAGATCCAGGTCTGTTACATGCCTTTGTTCAGAAACACAGAGTTCTTCTGGTTTCCCTTGATTGGTTTTGTTGTTAAACAGATTTCTGAATACTTTTCCCTTGAACCTCTTCTCCCAGACACAAAAGTGTTAACTTTCCTGAAATTTGTTGACTAACAAGCAGCAGAGAAAGGTGGCCCAACTCCATGCATTTCAGCTAGAACATGGACCCTGGGTTTCACTCCAGGATCGATGCTGTTACAGGGCACCTGATTAGCACTCAGAGTTCCCTGTTTTCCACAAATGGCTCCCCATTGGCTATTGATGATTGGCTATGTTGGGATCATTGTATAAGTGCCCAAATACCACTTTAGAAAAGAGTAAACTCATCACGTCACATTACGCACATCGATGGGTACACTCTTTCCAGAATAGCTGCAGATGTTCAGAGGGAGAATTCAGAGGGGGGTAATTTGAGCAGGTATATTTCTGTCGTTGTGTTTAAAGGGGAGTATCCCAGATCAGAATTGAAATATCCCTAACAATAATCAGAATCTCCACCTTTGAGAACCACCTAATGGCTCTAATATTATGTACTGAGTATGTCTCCTTGATGCTATTTTCTACAATTGGGTGAAATTGCTCTTAAATTCTGTATTCAATGAAATTGTCCAAAGACTTCACATATGAGAGAACAAGATTTCACATGTAAAGGATTTCACATGTAAAGACAATAAAAGGATTTCACATGTAAAGACAATAAAAAGATTTCACATGTAAAGGAAGTGGGGAAATTCTTACTTTAGAACAGATATTCTAAAATAATCAGTAAAAAGTTTCTCAAAAATGTTTCAAAACATTTAGTTATGGATGGAGACAGCCCTCTACTTCCAGAAACCAAAGAGGTTGTGGGACTGTATATGGCAATGAATAACCACTGCAAAGACCAAGTGCATAAACCTAACCTGTGAAGATGGGTCTGATTTATGTCAAAGTTAAATTTGGGAAAGAAACAGTTTCTTTCTCTCTCAGGGAAAGACAAATATTTTAAAGGTATGTGATTCATACAGTAAATATTAGTACTCAGTTGAGCTACAAAATGGCTTCCAAATGGGCCACAGCTGTTTGAAATAAAGTGCAAAGTTGGCCAGATGAGGATTTTAAAATCATAATACATCATTTATCATTTTCCCCAGCTCATCCAAACACTTCTGAATTCATCCTGTCCTAACTTAGTTATATGCTGTGGTTTGCTCTTCCAAGAAAGCGATCATATCCCATCTAAGGATTGCATCTCAGTGGTTAAACTAAAACATACATACTGGCTAAACTGAAACATACGTAGATAGATATCAAATAGCAATTCTAGAGAATCCAAATCCTGTTTATGTGATCTAGTGACTCACTGAGCCATTTTTGAAATGCTCTAAATACCACTATGTATATGTGTTTTTATGGGTTGATAATCCCTAATTAAAATCAGCGGTTCAATATCAATGAATATAACAAACTTAAAACAGATTCTTATCCAATTTGTCATTTTACTCATTTGCTTTATTTTCCTTCCCCAAATAAACAATCCATCCAATTCATAGAGAAAAGCAAAATTTCTGAATACCATTTAATTCCTTCTTCCTTCCTTCTTTTCTGCTTTGCCCTTCATCTCTAGTTACAGATTATTTATATAGTGGTTACAGTAATAATTAGAAAAAGTATAAAATTCTTTCAATTCTGTGTTCTGTTCAAACATATAGAAATCTTAAAAAGTCTTTTTCTTTTTGGTTAAATTCAAATGTGGGTTTTCTTCATTACAACTTCCTATTTGTAGAAAATGTTCAACAATACAGTGATGTTTAAGCAGGAATAATTTAATCATTATTCCTTCCTATATACTTTAGAAATTAAAAGTTTGTGGCTTCTTTCAAGGCTGTTATTATTTAGATTGGTTTGAGCAAGTGCCATTTGTAATTTGTAGGGCTTAGTCCTTAAGTATGATTGAATTTCCATCTTGTGTAACTTGCTCAGCATTTCTTTAAGGGTTCTCGAGCTCATAGGATTTTATAAAATGGTATTCAGAGGACTGAAAACATTACATGATATAACCAAAACAACAATCTTGCTATTGATTCCCTCTGGGGACCTTCTGATCTAAATGGTCTCAATAATATTAGTGTTACCTGTTTCTGGGATGGTAGGAATCAGAAGCAAGTTCTTTGCCTAAAATCATAGCTATAAAATATATCTGCTGATTTAGTATGTGAGTATGATTAGGTAAGTATGATATTCAGTTAATCTTAATCAGTAGTCAAGTATTGGCTATGTACCACTGTGTTGTGAGGCACCGAAACCATGAGATTAAAGTGGCAGTAAAAATTTTGTGCATCTTTGTGTCAAGATAGTGTATATTCTTTTTAATTCTTCCAATAAGAATGTTTCATTGGTTTTACTATTCTCATTTTAGAGATAAGAAAATAGACTAGAATGGGAAATGACTTTACCTAAAATCTTACAGCAAATATACCACAGAGCCATGGTCCAAATTAAATCAATCTGGTGACAAATAATCTGTCTTTGTTTTTTCAATAGCTCCTCCTGGCTTTGAGGAGTGCCTTGGAAAAGGCCTCAGACAGAGTTGAAGAGCCTGGTCTCATATTCATGACTGAAGCCCCAACATGCAGGGCGGTGGTTGGTCAATAGTAGGTGCTTAGGAAAGAGTCATGCACTGCTTAGTGACAGAGATAAGTTCTGAGAAATGTGTCATTGGGTGGTTTGGTCATCATTTGGACACCATGGAGTATATTTACACAAACTAAGAAAGCTACAATGTCAATAGCCAACGTGACTTTGGGACCACCCTCATATATGTGATTCATGTCTGACAGACACAGTATTATACAGCACATGTCTTTTTTTTGTGTCTATCCCTAGAATTGGATTTTTCCTTTTTATGAATCAGCATTACCATGAGTGCTAAGGATAAATTACTGAATTGCATCTTCTAAACTAAAATGTGCATCAATGGAAATAGCTGATTTGATAGGCATACAATCCTCCTCAAACATTTTCACAGATAATACATAAATTGCAACAGATTTGAGAATCATGTTGCAGTTATCTGCCTACCCATGTGGTGGAAACTTCTATATGAGATACCTGCTGCTACTGGGTCTAAGCATGTGAATATTTATATGTGCGCTCTACATTTGTTTATGCCTATGATAACATGCATTAATCACAGTGATGTAACAATACTTATGTGTATGTATTTAAAAGCTTGGGTTTTTTTTTTTTTTTTTTTGGTACTGGAGATCGAACTCGGGACCTTGTGCTTACGAGGCAGGTGCCGGAACCACTGAGCTAAATCCCCAGCCCTAAATGCTTGGGATTTAGAAGTAAAGTATATTCACCATTTCATGTAATAATTGTAATTGCTCAGTTATAAATTTATATGAAAATAAACTTTGCTCACATGCTACAGCTTTGAAATGAACAACTGTTTTATATTTCTTTACATTTGTAAAGAAATGGCCAAGATAAACACATGTACGAATGTTACAGTACAACAGGATTTTTGTTAACCTCAAGTACTGTTGACATAAAATCAAATTTTATCATATGATAAGGGGGAGGAGCCCAGAGGCATTTATATGGTGGGTGTTTGCGCACCAGTGAGGAGTAAATGATTTGATTCTGCGGGCTCAGAGGATTTGTCAGCTGCCTCATAAGTATAATTCTGGCTCTTCATATCCCTGCTGCTTCTAATTTAGCAGGACAGGCTCATAATTGAAGCAAATTAACTATTTACACTTGCCACTTCTACCAGGGAAGAGGACACAGCAGCAGGAAAGAATGAGTAGGAAATTACATTCTTCCCACTTGTGTCAGATCTGCCCTTATATAAACACATTAGCAGTAATTTCATGAGGCGTCAAACATAGGAATAAATACTGAGAGATAAAATAATGAGGTGTTGCTATTGAGCCGAGCTGCTGTGGTTAATATTCTTGGATATGAATTATGCATCCTGAAAGAAGGCATATGTTACAGTATTCAAACAGTTTCTCTGCAATTGATATCTGCTCATTAGGCTCTGCATCTCGAGGTGGGTTCACTGTCTTCTTCCACTACAGGACTAGCATTTACAAAAATACACTCTCTGGGTTCCCGTGGGCTGTGGTTTCTTTAGAGTACACCAAACTCTGAATAGGCTTTCCACTCCATTTTTAGCATAACAGCATGTTTATTTAGCTCTTTGGCTGCAGCTTTAAAGCCATTTAATGTAATGTAAACAAGAACATTTTGTTTGTAATTTGCTAAATGTCTTACAGCCTGGCTGTGTCTCCAATTAGGAACTTAAGGTTCATTTGGTAATTTACATCTGCTTCTGATTTAAGGTGACTTTCCATGGCTAAGAAGGACTCAAGAACCCTTGGTAGCTCTTTGGACCAAACTGTTCTGCTTCTAAGCTGGTTTGGCTCTTTTATTTTGTAGGGGTCAATTTGTTCTATATTGTCACTGTGGATATAAGTCCTATACAACAATGACTAGAGTTTGAGAATTCAGAAACTACGGAGGTAGACAGAAAATTTAGCTGAAAGCTCATAAAAAAGATGCTGAGGGTTGCGGATACTCCAAGGAGCCTAAATACAAATAGTGTGATATTGTTAACTTATTATTTTTCTTTCTCTGTAGGTTCCAGTCAGTGAAAGATAAGTAGCAAAGACCAACATCACAGCAATCTTATGTTTTATTCCCCTTTCTCCATCTGGTGCCTTTTAAACAACTTAGTATGCTTCTCAAATGGGCTCTTCATTGTCTTACTAGTCATTAGCATTTAAAATCCCCAGTTGGAATCCCAAACACAATTTTCTTTCCATTCCAGATTCAGCACCATCTTCCAAAGTATTAAAATGGAGAGATCTCTGATATGTGGCGTTTGTTCAGTGGCTTTGGTAGGAATGATTCACAAGGGAGGTTTTGTGTTCCTAGAGGATTTCTATCGCGTCTTTCAGCTTTCTTTTGATTTCTCTTCTTTGAAAGGTTCCTTGTGGAAACCCAAGTACATACAGTTTTTCACTCACCATGGATTCTGAAAAATAAAGACCTACCCTCTGCAGCGGCTTCTTATTCCTGCCTGTACTCCACAATGAGAACGTGTGATACAAACACACAGCAGTTCTCTTAGTGCTGTTCCCCTTGGCCATGAAGAAAACATTCTAATTTCACTAATAGCTGTTTTTCCTTAAATATTGTAATTTTCTGAGCCCCCCAAAAGTCATCAATAATTTTGTCCATTTTTCCTAGTTTGTGTTTATATTTGTAGCTGCTCATAATTGTGGGCTATTATGACAACTGAATTTTCAAACAACTGTGGCACATGAAATCTCGTGCTTTCACCAGAACCAGCTCCCTCCACGATGCCAAAAGAATCACATAGCTTTGCTCTGTAAAACTTGTGTTTGTCCAAAATTTAGAAGTTTGAAAGTCAGCCTCTAATCTGTTCCAGAATATTCCTTTAAAAATACACAGCAGTATGTGTGCTCCCCAATTTGAATATTAAATGAGAATCAAGTACAATTAATTTAAGTTTCAAACAGATATTATAGTGTGTTGGCACAATGAGTCAACACAGAGAGAGAATGGGTGGTAATTCAGCATAATAACAATTTGGGCTCTTTTGCTGAAATCTTCTGGATGTCCAAATGTGCATTTGAGGCAGGGATGTTTGCTTTGCTGGCAACTCTTGCAAACAGTTAGGGACAGTCTGCCACATCATAGCAGTGTGGTGGCCCATCCCAGCAACAGGCTTCCTTTGATAAGTAGTCTGATTACCCTGGACTCTCCCTTTGTGTGTTCCTGGGGTGGGACTGCATCCTCTGTGTGTGTGTGTGTGGTATACCAATCTTTGTTTATTTTATTTATTTATTTATTTGGTACCGGAGATCAAACTCGGGACCTTGTGCTTATGAGGCAGGCGGCAGAACCATTGAGCTAAATCCCTGGCTGGTATACCAATCTTTTAACATAATCTGCAGTCTTACACTCTGTATTAAGCAAAATCATTTGTTTTGAGAAAAAATAGACTACTCCAAATCTCTGTTAAGTCAAAGGAGCATCAGGCATGGGGACAAACCAGCTTGGAGTGACCCAAATTGTTCCCAATACCTTGTTTTGATAACTCTTAAACAAGTACTCAAATTTTAAAATACTTAGGTTCATAAGAAACAGAAGATATTTTTCTGAATAATCTTAGTACAACTTTTAGCAACTGGATTTTAATTATGAGATTGCTTTACAATATACCTAGTGCCTTGTACAGGTCAACTATTATATAATTTCATCCTTCATTTATAAAATGAATTCTCTTCAAAATACTTCAACTATTTCCATGGAGGACCCAAAAGTAGGCTCACCATGAGTTGTTTATTCAATTAGAAATAAAATGCAAAAGAGAAAAAGGAAAATATTTTGTTTTCCTATATATGCAATTAAAAAGTCTCAAATATTACATCACAATTGCATTAAGAAGGCTCAGTCTCAATTTTTAACACCAGAATGGGATAATGGGGGTAATTTCTTCTTTTAGTATCACAGTTGAAAAGATTGAATCTCATATTGTCTGTAAACACCTTTATGGTCAGACAAAAAGGATGTAGATTGGAGTATTAGTATTTCTCTGTTCTATATTAAAATAAAAAGCCTGATGATAATAGGAATATTTACTGATTTGAGGAACTACTTGATTTTTATGAACATTATTCTTCTGCACCATAAATAAGAGATGTGAAGGACCTATCCTGAGTTAGGGAAGGCCTTTGCAGACTTCCCTCTTTTAAAACCACTGGCCTTGAATGCAAGAAATAATTAGGAAAACTGGGGGCAGGGAGATTGATAGAGAAGTAAGGCGAGTGTGTTAGTACAGGCTACTGATATTTCTCAAAATAAAACTTTTGGTAAATAGAAGCTAATGTGGCACAGAGGAGCCTTGGAACAACATTCCCAGTTCAGCTGCCAGGTCTTAGGCAAAGGAGATGGGCTGAATCTTCAGAGGGGAGTCACATATGCCTTTGATGAACAAGAGCTGGTATGAGTAATCTCTAGGGAGAGGAGTCATTTTCTGCAAGCTTCACCCAGGAAATTATATTTCAAAAGGGGAAGAAGCTTAGGGTATTGAATCTCAGTGCATATCTGGGAACACATAGATGGATTACTGGGGCACAATGAATTATGTTCTCATGTGTGACATCTTGAACATGATAGAGGGGCATCAAGGTAACATGAACCAGAGAACAGGAACAAGGTTGGGCTTACTGGTTGACGTGCACTTAATTTCTCACTCAGGAATGAGCTACCGAAACAAGACTGCCCAATTCTACCCCAACTGTCCAGCATTAATGGGAACCACACCTCTGATTGGGGAGAGTGACGACAGAAAACAGATCTAAGGACAGAACAGCTCTAAAGTCCTGAAGCAGCTTTATTAGATTTCAGTTAGGATCCCATAACAAAATGTCAACTGCCCTATCAATGGCGAAATGGATATTTTAATGGAGAGCATAAAGAAAATGTTAGGATGGTGTTTTCATCCTTGAAAACAACTCTCACAACACAGGGCCTGATAGAGTAGGCTTCTGCTGTCCTATGGAAGTGTTATAGGGCTCACTGTTGAAGGCTTGGTTTTCAGCTGACGGGCCACTGGAAATGATTGAATCATGAGGGTTGTAGCTTCATCAAGTGGTTTAATCCATCAGTGAGTTCATTAGATGAATGGGCTTTTAGGAAGTGGGACCTTGTTGGAGGAACAGGACAAGCCTCTGAAGGGTCTAACTTATCCCCAAACTTTTCCTCTGTAGGTCTTTCCCTCTCTCCCTGCTTCCTGGATGCCATGAGATGAGCAGTCTTATTTTACCATCCCCTTTTGCCATGATGTTTCTGCCTTGCCACTGGCCTACAAGCAACAGAGCCAAGTGATCAAGAACCGAAACCTCTGAAACTCTGAGAAATAATAATTTTTTTTCTCCTTTGAGATGCTAGTCTCACATATATTTTCACAGTGACAGAAAGCCGACTAATGCAGGAAGAATTCCTTTAGGCTGGCAATCTTGAAAGGATGTAAGAAAATGTATAGAGATTTCCAGTTATAGAAGACATATTTGACTTACAGAAAAGGGGGCCCATGGGGAACTGGATAGGCAGGTTCTATATTTCCATAGCAACTATTTTATCACAACGATCATCAATTCATAAAATTTGAAAAGAAAAGAATTGTAAGTTACATGATGAGTTTTAGTTATGTGATTCTATTACCAGTAATGTGATCTTAGACAAATCATTCAGCATGATGGGCTTGTTCTTCACCATATATACAGTACTTAATACCGTGCCTGGCAAATAAGTGGTCAAGAAGTATTTGTTGAGTAAACAAATGAATGAATTTAATTTACTTGGTTCCGTTTCATAACATGTACTACTTGGATAACAATTGTTTGTATATCTGTGAGTATTGAATAGAAAAATGAGATAAATAATGCAAAAATACTTTTACAACTATAAAGCCTAGGTGTGGCGGTCCATGTCTGTAGTCCCAGCACCCTGGGAGGCTGAGATAAGAGGATCACAAGTTTGCGCGTCACCTGGGCAGCTTAGTGACTCTTGTCTCAAAAATAAAAATTAAAAAGGGCTGAAGATGTAGCTCAGTGTGAAAACTCTGGGTTCAACCCCCAGTAATGCAAAAGAAAGGATAAAACCCCACATATATCAAACTGGGTGATATATTACTGCAATATACAGATTCTTCTAGATGCATCAGAGGGTTGAAGTTTTCTGTTTTCTACAAACGTTTTTGGACATTATAAAAACAGATAAAGTCTCTACCAAGAAGCAAACATGAGACTAATATATCATTAATGAAATTTAGTATTTTGCAATAGCAAAAGCTGTATCTACATAGATATTCCAGTGACTTATTTTAATATTCACAGTTATTTAATGATTTATTTGTGCCAGTAAGAGTCCACATGGTGACAACAGCCATCTAGCCCTTCAGTTTGGATGCAGGAGATCGATATTGCTTCCTCGGTTGGGTGGGCTGCATCTCCACACTGAACCACCATTCTCTATTCCTGAGTCCTCTTGATCTGTAAGACCTTCTGAGGTACTTAGGCCATTGCTGAGATGTCTCACAGGGCCTTCCCTAAGCATGGCCCTTAGTCACACCATGGTTCTCCACAAGAGAAAAAGGAAAAGCCAGACATCTGGTCCCATTTAACACAGCCTCGTAGTATGGCCTAAATATATATGGGAAACTGAATGACATATGCTGGTGGTCTTTAGGGAATGGCCGAGAGTAGAAACTCTTAAATTTGAGGTTCATTTTGCAAAGCGCAATAAGGGTTTTGAAGGTAAAAGGGTAAGTGGTAAGTGATGAAGAGAAGTGTGGATAGTTTTCAAAATACTTTTAGGACTTCTTTTTTAGTCTTTATGACCACATTGGCAACATTAAGGAATAGTGTAATACTGGCTGGGATATGCAAAAGTCCTTCCAAAATAACTATGCTATGTAAACTTCGAAACAAAGGGATGAACTGGCTATTTACGGAAGGGTAAAACAGGAGTATAAAATTATGTGAACATTTCTTAAATAAGTCTGGTTCTGATGGGGCACATCCAGTCTTATTTCTGGAATCTGAAGAATTCTCCTGGAGCCATCAGAGGCCACCTCTTTAAAAGTGCATACACAGGATCAAGTCATATCGAGTCTCACCCTAGTTTGAGTCCTTTCTTACCTGTTTTTGCTCTTCTCCTAAACCATCCCACATGGAAGCTACAATTTTGGAGACTTCGCCAAAGGTAGCGTTTGGATTTTGGCCCTTGATGGCAGCCTGAGTATCACGAAAGAATAACGCATAGGCAGACACAGGCTTCTGGGGCTCATTAGGATCCTTCTTCTTCTTCTTCTTGGGAGTTTTTGGTTTTTTCCCCATATCAGAAGCAGGTCGCTTCTCTCCCCCGTTGGTCTAAAATAAAAATCAAGATAAAATTATAGAGGAGCTGTAAAATTTGTAGCTGAGTCCTATGTCCTATTGTTTTCCTTTGAGACTCAGACACATAGACACAACCATACACATCCCACAAACACAGACACTTGGTATTGTTGCTGCTGTTGTTTTCTTAAATATAGCTTCATATTTTGGGCTCAGGAAAGCAGCTCAGTATTAGAGTGCTTACCTATAGCATGTGCAAGGCCATGGGTTTGGTCCCCAGTACCATTAAGTAAATAAATAGATAAATATCCCCCATGTTTCATGTAGTCTTTATATTTACTCTTCTCCTAGTTCAATTTATATAGCTTTAACCAATTTGTTGATTCTTTTTATAATACTACCACATAATTAAATATTATCCCTTAACTCTCCTTTTTCTTTTTTCACTGTCACTGATAGCAACAAGTTTCTCTTGCAGTAAACTCTACTGAACAAGGACTCTAACTGTTGTTTTGGGGGGAGTTCATCTTTATCTTTCTAATTCTGAGTTTAAAACCATGAAGTCAATGTGTCCAGTAAAAAATGAAATGGTTTTTTACTTTGCCCTTAGGGCTATGGAGTGCTGCTGGGAAAACCTAGCAATGCTAGAGAATGGCTTGATCTAGACCCTACATCAGCAATCTCCAGTGGTACTTTCTGCAAGGATGGGAAAGCTATGATCTGCACTGTTCTATACAGCAGTCACCAGCCATATGAAGCTAGTGAACTCTTGAAATGTGGCTTGAGTGAATACGTAGCTGAATTTTAGCCTCATTCAAATTTAAGTAGCAATTATATGTCTACAAGCTATCATTGGAGAGTAAAAGCCTGAAAACTACATTCTAAAGTTTTCTAAGACAGTTTTTTATTTAGTTAAAAATAGTTTCTATTTCCATCCATTGTTCTCAAGTAAGAATATTTAATAATTTAAATTGTTGTTTTGATATAATTGTGAAAAATTATACCAAATGTGCTTAAGACACATAAGTCTGAATATTATCTTTGTTATAAACTACATGTGATATTATTTCATCTATCTGTATAATATGAGGGATTTTGCAGAAGATTTTTGGCTAGCTCTAAAATTATATGAATTGACGGGGTATAAAATTATGTGAAGTCATAGAGATATTCTTCATATTATACATGAAGAATCCTTTTCCACGTGCTTCCCTCACCAACATGAGTCATGTGTACACTATGTCTGGACAGTGTAGCCACTCACGGCACATTCTACACTCATCTTGTACTGTGGTGGTGGCTGGAACTTTTTCCTCTCTGCAGATATAATGTAATATACACCTTGTTCACATAACTTGCTTGGTAGGGTGTTTATGTAACCTAACTGCCACCATGGTAGAGGAAGCATGGTCTACTGAGAGCCCTGTGAATATATCAGAGGATCTAGCTCTATGCTTTACTTTTATAATATGTTTAGCTATGTTATCCTGGTTAAATTAAATTTTCTGGGACCCTGTTTCTTCTATAAACCAGTTGCAACCACTGCTCCCAGGGCAGAGGAGGTGAGCCAATCCCAGCACGCAGGAGGAGGCTCCTTGGCCACCATTCCACCACTCCCAGGGCAGAGTAGGTGAGCCATGTGGGTGCTAGCACCCACCCCACACACCATGGAAATGGGAAGACATGTAAACAAGCCTCAAAAACAGACTTCTAGATCACCTACAGCAACCCCAAAGGGAAATGAGATGGAACAATCTGATACTCAACCAC
>NW_004624744.1:33142366-33168927 GCF_000247695.1 Heterocephalus glaber | reverse complement strand
AAAAATAAGAACCAAGATACTCATGCAATGGTACAAGATCCCAATGATGAATGTAACTGTATTTTATACCTAAAATGTACCAATAAACTGAATGGAAAAAAAACAACAAAAAAAGTTGCAGTGGCATTTAATGATCACTGAGATGGTACATATTTCTATTTTTATAAACATTTAAAAGGCTATTCAAATATTAATCATAATGCATTAGTGACTTTGAAAATAATTTATTGACTGAATGGGAAGAAATGACCTTAATATTTGACTCCTTGTAATCAGTCTGAAAGATATGCCCAAGTACTAAAAAGAAATAGGAAGAAAGCTAAGTGAATTCTTTCGCTTTTCTTGAGAAATGTGTTAAAAAAGATGATCATTCACAAATTACCTACTGAAGCAGATCAAAGAACTCCATGGGGACCGGATGCTCTGAACCAAGTTGACAAGTTAATGTGGAATAATGCTAGATCATTACTTCCCCAGGATGAACATGAGAAGTGATGCTGTGAAATTATTGGCCCCCATATAATTAATTCTGTCAGAAGACTGGCGTGACGAGACTGAGTCGATGTAGAGCAAACTGGTGGACTAGCTCTAAATTAAGTACCTAGGCACACATGATCTAGAAAGGCAGGTCTCAAATATGGCTGCATGTTGGAATCACCTGGAAAGCTTCCAATAAAAACACTGATGCCCAGAACTTACTCTCCATTGATTAAATCAGATGCCTAAGGGAAAGAGACTGGCCTCCGTCAAACTCTCTTAACTCTATTCTTCCACGTTGACATTCAAAATTCTTGAGAGATGAAACAAACAGACAAGTAAACTTTCTCTGTTTATTATGACTACACATGGCCATATCTTTCTCCTCACCACCACAAATTTCTTCCCAGTGGTTGTCACTGCTGGCTGGATGCAGCTTTTGCCTCTCACTCTGGTGTGTTTTTACATCAGTGTTCTATAACATAAGGTCACCAATGCAATATGACTAAATCCAGAGGACTTTGTAAGTTTTGCCTTTACTTGATTTCTCATTGTTAAGAGCTCCTCTTCTACCAGTTTCACAACACCATCTTTTCTGGGTTTTACCAGTATTTTGCTGGCCTTACTGACTGTAAAAATCACTTTTTTTTCTCTTTTGGCTCATCCTCCTCCAAATGGTCATTATTGGTAGCATCTTTGATGTGTGTGTGGGGTTTTTTTTTGTTTGTTTGTTTTTTTTGCAGTACCAGGGATTGAACTCAGGACCTTGCACTTGCAAGGCAGGTGGTGGCACCACTGAGCTAAATCCCCAGCCCTATGTGTTTTGTTTTGTTTACTGCAAATTCCCTCATCTTTAGAGTCTGTACTGAAGCAATCTCATAAGTACACAGAATTTCCATTACGATTTGTGTTTGGTGGTCAAATTCATGTTTGCCCTGAATTTTGCATACATAGAAATAACTGTTTGACACCTTTATTTGCAAATCTCAAAGATATCTCAAACTCAATTTAGGATGCTGTTATTCACTCATTTGCTCCTGTATATTTCCCTTTATAGCAAATATCAAACTTGTAATTATTCAGTAACATATAGTTATTCCTTTTCCACCCCTATGAAGGAAGGTCCAGGTCTAGCACTTCCGATGGTTCCTAAAACACAGTAAGTGCTTAACATTTGTCATAACAGCAATAAAAATAGTAACATAAATATTAGTATAATTGGAAGAATGAATGAAGGTGTAGATGGTTTCTGTTACAGGAAATTAAGGTTCACAAATTTATCTGAGTGCTTTAGGACAATAATCAAATATGCAGTGCCAGAGAAAATATGGATAAACTTATTAAAAGTACTTGACGTGTTAACAGTAATTTCACTGCATTACAGAATGGGACTTGTAAATTTTTTTCCTTGCATTTTTTATAATTTCCAAATTTTGTGAACATAACCATTTGGGTGTTTATAATCATAAAATAGTTATTAAAGAGAAAAGAAAAGATGTCAACAAGGTCTACAATGAAAAATTTAAAATGGAGTGGTAAAAGAGTATAAACTTTCAGTTATAAGATAATTAACTTCTGAGGAGCTACCATCTATTGTGGTAACTATAGTTAATGGTACTGTACTGTGCACTTGAGATTTGCTAAGAGAGTAGACCTCGAGCATTCTCAGTCACCACCCTCCCCCAAAAGGAGCTCTCAGATAAACAAGAAAACAAGAAATGGTGGTGGATGTGTTCACTAACTTGATTATGGCAATCATTTAACAATGTATATATATACCAAAACACGATGTTGACCACTTCAAATATATACAATTTTACTTGTTAATTACACTTCAATAAAACTACAAAAGATGGACTGATCATGATATTGGAGGACATAATTCATCAACAATTTGGAATATTTAGAAATGGGCAACTAAGTGTACAGATAAGTGAACGTTTATCCATGTGGAATATTACCTAGAGTCATTTTAAATCTTAATTAAAATTAATGATCTGACATATCAAAATCTCCATAATTACAGATTATATCAATCTTTTTGGAAAATAATCAAATATCAATCATAGCGATCAATCTCCTATCATCTGATATAAATGTCTTATTAAAGGGTTTCTCCAAATTATTTAATTTTTCTCCTCCTTTGCCCAAAGTTGTGTCTGAACCACAGGTATTCTTGCTTCTTTCCTTATTAAATTGGTATTAGGACAGTTATCCTCTTGTGTTTGATAACAGTGCTCTATTTTCTAGGGATGACTTGCTAAAGCAGAGGAACCTGTTACTGCCTGTAATAAACTCAAGTATTAAGTATATCAAAGCCACAAATTAGCACTCTGATGGAGATATATAGCATAATATAGCAAACCATGAATAATTCTGTATATAACCCCTTTGGTTTTTTGTCTGGAAGTGATCTCTACTTTCCTGGCTCATTTTGTAAAATTAGCAGAGTTCAGTCTTGCTCAATCTCAGTTTTTATTTTTTTGGTTATTTTTGTAGAAGAAAGCATTTCATGACTTCTGCCTCTACATTTTCCAGACTCAGGAGACACCATTTATCTGCTATAAGTGGTGACTCTGTAGCTTCAATTGTATATCTGATTGAGTACCTGAGAGGTACTAACCTGTAAAGCTGGGAGGTCGCTCCCATTAAGGCCAGACTACCACCCAGACTTACACATCATCTTTGTGTTTCCTGGAGCTGAAAGTGAGAGGGTGTACTCACCTGCTTTCAGCCAACAACATACTATACTTTCTCTTTAAATACATACTTACGTTACCCTTGGTATGGATGATCAACCATGCAAGAGAAATGGCATCTGAGAAGACCAATCTAAAGGCTAGACATAAAATATTCATCACTCAAGATTCACTGTCTTTCCTTCAATAATTTAACTAGATCGTCACAGCTATTTTCTTGGCAGTAATATTCTTACCACTCAGGATTGTCCTCATGGAACTCAACTATGACTTAAGATAATGCCCTGATTTTCACCAAAGTCTTATGTAAGTGGAGAAAAAGCTCTGTATGTGTATATGAAAGATGTCTATTTTTATAAAAATAAAATGTGCTTTGGAGAGAACTGTTTACTATCTTGCTCAATGTTCTTGTATCAAGATTTATTGCTTTGCTTTTTAGGATGAAATGTAGTGGAATGAAAACTCAATGTTGTGGGTTTGATTTCTTTTGCATCCAAATACTTGGGTAGTGCTTGGTAAAGATTGTTTGCCTCATGAACACTGCCCATTGCTCCCTAACATATGAATTTTTCCTCCACTTTTCTTGCGAGGAAAAAGTGCAGAAAGGAGCTGCTACTTTAGACTCTGCCATGAAACAGGAATTTGTAAGCCCTGCTTTAGACAAGGAGTGTTTCACTTGTGTGAAAAGCCCATTTTCACTGCTAGTATGCAAAGCCTCCTTGAAAAAAAAGACTCTGGCTATAATTTGGATCCACTTACATGCCATTAATAGATTGTATTTTGAAAAATATCTGGCTCTTTTGACCACAAATTATTTGGAAGGAACACAATGATGATAAATATGATTGTGGTAGAAAAATTAGTTAATGGATTTATAATATGTGTCTGGACCTTACTTTTGGTTATAATCTGGATCCTCATTTCCTGCAATGATGGATGAAAGCCAATAATTTCATATCTTAATTTTCTAAGAGGATCTGACTTCTATAGTCCAGAGCAGTATTATCTTGTAGAACTTTCTGAATGATAAGAAATGTTGTTTGCACTGTCCAAAAGGATATAGACCAGTGATGATGAACCTTTTAGGGCTTTCAATGATAAACAGCTGGCTGTGGCATGCATGCCATGGTTCACCACCACTACTATAAACCATCTGAAATGTGCTGTAGTGGCTAATATAACTGAGGAATTGACAATTTTAAATTTTAATTTTAATTAGTTAAATTTAAATGCAAATAATGAGAGATGACTAGTGGCTGTTTTAGTGGACTATACTAAATTGTGTACCGATTGTTCTAGAGCATAGCTCTCTAAAATGACTAGAATTCTATGATTGGAGAGTCAATTTAATTCCAAAGCCATAATCTTTAGAATGTAAGAGAAACCATATAATACAAAAATATAAATTTCCTATGATTACAAGCACATTGAAAGTAAAAAATGAGTCCTATTAATCTCTATGTCCTGCATAGCATCAGCAGAATGCTGTATATGCAGTAGATCACCATACCATTCTGTTCTTGTATTCTATAGCATTGCACTGGAAAAAGGATTAGAATTACAAGGCAAAGAAAATCAGCAATGGATATAAAAACTGTATGAAAATCATAGCAACTAAAAACATGGCTGAGCTGAAGCCCTAATGTAGCCCTGATTACCCACAAACTTATTTCACATTCAATTAAAGCACTAATGAACAAATAAATGCACACACAAACACCAAAATAGTACTCATAAATAAGTATTACACATAAGCTTTACACAGATGCATATGTTTCATGTAACCCAGTTCAAGACATAGATATATCTCTCAAATCCCTACAGGTGTTCTTAGGCTTCTGGTAATTCACTTCCTGTCTCGGCTTATTGCTTAATTACAGTGATGCATTTAACTTCTTTATCACAAGGAAACAATAATCTTTTACTTTAAAAAAAGCCTGTGCTAACAATGTTGCTTAGATAATACTTAAGAATCCAGAGTACAAGACCTTAAGGTTATCAAGGAAGGAAAGTAGTACTGGGCATATTTCAGTGGTGGAGACTTGCTTAGTATGGAGATCCTAGGGTTGCGCCCCAGCATTGAAAAGGAAAAAAAAAGGAAAGAGAATCACTGATACTGAAATGTCCCTGGAGAAGTTAGAAATGTCTACAAGCATATTTAAAATAAACTGCCATGGTCCCAAAGCCTTTAATGGAGCTGGGAGAGCTGTTTAATGCACACTATCTTGCAGTAATCGCTGTAGTTTAAAATAGATTTTAATCAAGCACCATCTGCATAATAGGCTGAACAAACAACATAGAACTCCACTTATAACTCTTATCATATAAAGTAAATATTATAAAATCTTCACCATAGAAACAGGGCATATCATAGCACTTTTTGTGATAGTACTGTTTCTGTAAGTGAAAATTTTGCTGCTTAAATTCATTTTCTTTTTTCTTTCTAAACTGTGCCATCTAAAATCCCCTTATGAGAATAAATTCAAATGAGCATGGAAAGTAAGTCATCTAGCTACTGTGAAATCAGCAAGGCTGTAACACTTCTTTCATTTTACAATTGGTTTTATTATTATCATTAATAATAACAGAACATTCAATGACTCAAAACATCAATTACAGCAAAACACAGAAGGGTTTTACTTTTGAAATGATTCACAACTGTGGAGTATTGTATCAGTATCAGAGCTTGTGAAGCAGATTTGTTTTTAAGGATCCTTGATTTTGCCAAAGAGAGCTGAGTATTATTTTTGGATGTATTTAGCAAAGACCTTGTATGAAATAGAAAGTTTAGGCTGCTGTACAGAAAAGTCATTTCAAAGTGAGAAAAAAAGGTTGGCTGTAATTATATACACCTAGTAGCTATATGTGTCAGTTTTATTGGCTGTATTTGATCTCTTCTAAATTTGTCTGAGTACGGCAGTACCTTTTAGAGAAAACAAGCTGCTGAGGTAGGGTCCTGCTGCATTAAATGCATGGTGGCCATGTTAAGTCTCACTTTATTTTTATTCCATGAATTAATCAAATATTCTCAGTCATCTAGAATATGCCTAGGAACACATGTTCCTTGAAAATATTATGTCCTAGGAAAATTTAATTACTTGAATGGATTTTGTTTGTTTGTTTGTGTTTGGTACTGGGGATCGAACTCAGGACCCTGTGCTTGCAAGGCAGGCGGTAGAACCACTGAGTCAAACACCCGGCCCACTTGAATGGATTTTGGAAATAATTTGGAATCAGGGACCGGGTGTTTGAATTTTATCATTTTTTTTTGAACTAGTCTGTTAGGCTCAGCCTTAATAAGTGAGAGTTTTTCTATTTTAAAAAATAAATGAGGGAGTCAGATGTTGTGGTACTAGGACAACAACTATATAAACCTGTAATCCCAGAAGTCTGGGGGTCTGAGGCAGGAGGATCACAAGTTCGAGCCTATCTAGTCCACTTAGTGCCTTAGCAAGACCCTTCTCAAAATAAAAACAAGAGGGGCTGGGGTTGTAGCTCAGTGTAAAGATCTTGGGCTTAATCCCTAGTACCAAATAAAAATGAATGACTGAGTGAATGAACAAATAAATAAAATACAGGACATCTATTAATGAAATTGTAGGGGTATAAGGAATTCCTAAAAATATCGTACATATTATATCATGGGAAGTGTTGCACAATAGCATAATAAATACAGTTCAATGTGGAAAAACTTTCAAATCACAATTTTAAATATTCTGTCCCATTACTAGATAAAAAGACATAACATTTAGTTATACCACTGCCCAATTTCACTTAATATTTATAAAAAAATTGTCTATCTTTTTTTTAAACTTTATTTCAGAAGTCTTCTTGCCTGTAGAACAGTGCTAAATATAAACCATTTCTCTGGAGGCTTATTTGATTGGTTCTTTAGTGACCTATCCTATTTGCGTTGAGAAGAAACTTTGTTTCTGTGTGGTATGGGAAAGCACATGCACCAACTAACCCGTGAGTAAGGAGTGTTATGTACATGTACCAACTTCCCATAATGAATGTAATTATTATATATGGTAAACATGTACTAATAAAAAAGTAACTGTCAAAGGCAAAAACTAGGTGAAAGAAGGAGCACAGAGAAGTAAGCAGAGTACTGAATTCAGGTTTCATCTTGAAGATATTGCTGAACCAGCTGGGACACTGGGCTAAAGGGTGCAGTAGACAGAAGACAAAGACCGTGGGTCATCAGAGGCAGGATATTTATAGAAGGGCTCCGTTAATGTCGGGATATTAAAAAATTAGATTCTCAGGGCAAGGGTAGAGTAAAATAATTTTCCTTCTAAGTGTTCTCTTAGGACCTACAAGGACAATTGCTCTGGAATCTTGATAATACGAAAAGAAAAAGTCTCTGATAATTCACAAACAAAAAACAGTATTTGCAAGTATTTGTAGCATTACACGGCTGGTGTGAAAAACTTCAAGACAAGTATGGTTCAAGATTGTAATGGCACAAGGTATCTGGTAGAAGCAACCACAAATCCTCTTTGGAGAGCAACTATGAGGAAAACTATGAAGTGGGAAATAAACATAAATATACTAATCAGAATGTAATACAGCAGGGATGGAGGTAGCAAATGAAAAAGTTGTGGAGGATAAGATGAGAAAATTTAACACTGATCCTTTCAGAGTTACAAAGCAATAAGGCAGCAAGATTAGGGAAGAGGCAGTATCTAAAAAAATGGTTTAAAGAAATGATGAAAGACAGGGATAATGAAATGCAGGATAAATGTGAAGAAACCCACATGTATCACAGTGAAGCTGCAGGACACCAAAGGCAAGAGAAAACTCTTTATCCCACTCATAGAACAAAGGCAGATTACTTTAAAAGAAAGATAGGGAGGCAGCAGAATTCTTCCTCAAAAGCAACAATGGAAATCAGGATTGGATGGAATAATACAACATAGTCACAATTTTGAAAGAGAATAACTGTCAATCTAGAACCCTAAAACCAGCAAAAATATTTTTTAAGGTAAGCATGTTCCCAACAGACCCTAACAAAAGAACATTTTAGGGTGTAAAGAAAAGCAATTATCATGTAAAAGAATGCAAATAAATCTGTAGAAAATAGACCTACATAAGGTAATAAAAATAGTGTTTCATAAAATTTATTAAATTACAGAATTCAATCAAAATACAATTAAAATAATAGTTGCAAGAGCTCTCAATATAAATTAGGAGGCAAGTGCTTAAAGTAATCTAAGGATGGGGATAAAGACTTTTCTATGGTTATGTGCCAGAGGAAGATAATAAAATAAAATGAATATAAAATTTCTAATCTTAAAATCAGAAATAATGGGATGAGAAAAAGAAGACCAATCTTAAGGAACAAAAGAAAGAAAAAAGAACACATTTGTGGTGCAAAAGCATCATGCTGATAAACCCGGGTAATTTACTATTTATGTAAATGGAAATACAATAAATGTCCTATTTAAAAGTAAAAGACCTTCTAACTCTCTGCCATTTAAACAGACACATATGAAACATAGGGATACTTTCAAGAGAAAGGCTAAAAGGAAAAGGAAAAAAAATACTGTGATTCTTAGCCCATAATTTTCTTTAAGGAAAAACTGCCAAAAATATACTTGTAATTTAACAGACACTTTAGGACATTTAAAGTATCTGGCATTATAAGTACTGGATTACAGGCTTAGAACTACAAGCTGCCTAAATTTGTTATTTCTTTGATGCTTTACTGTATGTATCATTTAGAACTTAAAGCTGTCAACATAGCTTCAGAGCAATCAAAACCATGGGTGGTGTTTATAAGGCGATAATTAATTCTATTGGTATATTTACAATATATCTTTCTGTCAAAACAGACTTATTTAATTTAATTGTTCAATTAGATAAATGGGAGTCAATATGTAATTGCTTAAAGAAAGCACAAAGTGTTAAAGAGAGAAGGTTTAAAAGCTGCTTTTTCTAGTGTGGAACTCAATATTCCTTTTGGGTTTGCTTGTTAGAGATGATTTAAATGATCTTTTTGACTTTATGCTGTTTCACATTTAGCTGGAGCTGCTGTAATACACATCCACATAAACCCCACCCACATATAAAGAAAAAATTCCAGTTAAATTCTTAACTGTGATAAAAATGCTTGAGCATTTTCATCAGAGGTTTTTCTTAGCAATTTCATAATTATAAATTGACTGAATGGATAGAAAAATTCTGAATTGAAGAGAAGGTGAAGGTCAACGGGCAGACCTGGAATGGGAGAGTGAACTTGAGGTGGAAAATATACTTATACTAAATAGGACCTTGTGAATATTTGTATAGACAAAAACTCATTTTTCACTTTTGGTACATTCTTGAGAACTACATCCCTAAGCCTGGCAAATCAACAATTCAAGAATCTATTGCTATAGATACCACACAATGCTTCCACAACATTAATAAAGGACTATAAGTTATTTTGAGATGCAACTATTGAGTGATCAGGTAGGAAACCCACTGGCAAAGTTTCACACTGGCCTGAAAGCTTATGACATAAAAATTCATGCCTCAGTACAATTACAAAACATGGACAGAAAAGGGGTTAATAGAAAATGGCAAAATCTGTAAATATAAATTCTATGAATTTCAGGTTTCTACTCACTTATCCACTCATATAAGTTGAAGAATGTGGAAAATGTGATTGTAATTAAGAACAATTCTATATGAAATTTACTGTCAGAAGATGCTACTAATTTTGCATTTAACTTCCTGAAATGTTAGCAAAAAATACTGATAAAGATACACTCCAGATATACAAATTGATCTTTACTATGAGCAGAACATTAATTTTTGCCTTACAGTATAGTACATATCATCTCTGTTTAGGAATTGACTTGAATTACCCATGCATAATCCAACATTTATATCTCTGGTCACAAATGAATTTTCGGTATTCATATTTAGGTCCAGGTACTCATTGGTTGTTAGGGTCTTAATTACAATAATCCATATTTTCTGAAGAAAATTATTTTTCCCTCTAAATGGTCTGCTAATGTTCAGGCTTTCACTAGCCTGATACACTATATTTTGTAGTATCTATTAGTCTCCTCCTGCCTTTTCACCTTACTGGTGAGACTGTCTCACTGAGCAGAGGGAGAGAATGTAAGGATGGAGAAGTTAGTGTGGGCAATGGTGGGTTAGGGAGCTTTTCGGAAATTGTACCTAGTGTTTGCTTTAATTAGCTGTGGAAGACAGCAGACACAGCAACGATCATCATGAGTGATGTCTTATGCTCCCCAGGATGAGAAGACGTGGCCTGCCACCCAGGGTCACATAGGGAAGCATCCCGGTCAATCAGGACACCCAAAAATGGCCA
This sequence comes from Heterocephalus glaber, assembly GCF_000247695.1. Next base: position 33,158,424 of record NW_004624744.1, on the reverse strand, counting down.
GGGCAGGGCATAAACCTTTAACACTTGGTGGTTTTGCGGGAAGGAATGGGTGAGGCAGGGGTAGGCACACTGAGTAACACGAGGATGGGACAGTTTAACAGTTTCTGCAGGCTCTGAGCTAGAAGGCTGGTTCCTAGTTGTGGAATACTTAGCCCTGGGGTGATGGAGGGCAGGAGGACTACTGACTTGGTGTGTGAGAGTTTCATACAGGAGAAGGTTAGGTAGGGTATGAGCTTTGGATTGGTTGCTTTGTGTATCAAAGGGGCTCACTCAGGAGTCATTTGCTTCCTCTAGGAATTGACTAGCCCTCTGATGAGGGGCACCCTCTCCAGTTCTCCAGGATTAAGGTTCCAAATGTCAGAACATTAAGAATGTAGAAAATAAGAAGATACAATCAATGCTACAGTTTTATCTCTGTCATTAGGCTGCATCGTTCTATGAATCACCTTTAAAAGTCATTTGGATTTTTAAAAATTAACAGAGCTGCTAGAAATTAACCATATAGATGAGAATCACAGTGTTGACCTTGGCAACATATTGACAGTTTATGTTCCCAAAGCAAAGTTCTCACAAAGGTGAAAAGAAAACAGAGTGGCTGACACAAGTGACTATTTATTAGTAAAATTTTTAAGGAAAAAACAAAGAGGAGAAACATGTATTACTCATTTAATAGTTACTGTTTTTTCTCAGTAACTAGCATAAGAATCCTTTTCACTGGGATGAATTTGAAAGTTGCCAAAAGATAATTAAGGCAATCAAATAATTATTTTCATGTTTTTAGGTGAAAGTGCACTTGGTTTTCCTACAGTCATTTAAAAAGTTGCCTCTAATACTTTAAGGAACTACATTTTGCCACTAATTTTCCAGTCTAAAGGCATTTAAGACCCATCTTCCCATCCAGATAACTTAAAATGAATGGCACTGCTCTGACAGAGACAACCACACTGATACGGGGCTAACAAAAGGTGTACCATCTCATTTCTCTGACCCTTTCTTTTTTGTCAGGAAGAAGTGGTTGCACTGGGTATTCTCAAGGGGTTTCATCTAACCGTAGTATTATAATACACACACACACACACACACACACACACACACTTTTTACTGTATCCTGATGGACTATTGCCTATAGATATTTTTGAGTGGGTATAAATTAGGCTTGATTTTGAAAGTTGAGTCCTACAGGATTTATTTTGCCTTACTCTATGTAGAACACACATTTTGTGGATACAAATGACTTTTACATACTTAATACAACTATATTAAAAGGATATATTGGAACTTAGAAGTGTAACTGGCCGACCATATAGTGTGTAACCATCCATTCAGTTTGTAACCTTATGCTTCATGAAGGAAATGTATGCTCTTCACCAATGTTTCTCATTTGGAGAACAAATTTGTACTCCCCACCCCACAGGTCAAGGAAGGTGATAAAGATGGGTTCCAAAAATAACCTAGTCATACCTTGGAGGTATCATCGCCTTCATCTTCATGCACTGAACTGGATGGTGAAGGAGTTGCAGACTTGCTCCCAGGGGGTGAGGGGGAGTTGTGAGGCACGTTGCTTCCTCCCATATTCAAGCCCAGCTGGGCACTCAGCTGGGACTGGTTGATGGTGGTCAGCTGCCCATGCTGCATCATCCCTGCCTGCTGCCTGATGTCTGCAGGCTGGCCCCGGGGTCTCAGGGCTGCCATCTGAGGGTGGGAGCTATACTGAGTTCCTTCTGGGTTCCGTATATCTTGCATCTGCAATAAATAAATATAGAAACAAATGAATTTTTAAAAACATGCTCCTGGCAAAAAATTCTGTAGACTCTAGCATGTCCTAATGAGCTATACACACATTAATTTTCACTTGGGAATAATAATTCTCACAATATATATTACCTTAAAGAATTGCCAAAGATGGGGATAGCAATGTAGTTCAGTGGTAGGGTATTTTCCTGGCATGTATAAAGCCCTAGTGTAAACATCATATTGTTCAATACTGATTCATTGTTTGTTTGTTTTTGTTTTTTGGTACTGGGAATCGAACTCAGGACCTTGCGCTTGCGAGGCAGACACTGGAACCACTGGGCTAAATCCCTGACCAATACTGATTCATTGTATTTATAACATTTCTGTACTAATGACATGTACACATATATCTTATATATACATATATATTTATATATAATGTAGTATATCTACATGATTTCAGTTTCGAAATTTAGTGTTTATTATATGGCTAAAGTATACAGTTCTTTGTGATTACAACCATTCACTAAACCCTACTTTTATTTTGAGTATTTAAGAAAAGTTTGAGAAGTTAATAAGTGTACTATTGTTTTCAAATCTAATTCTTTATAGGATAGTACTGAACAAAATGATCTCCAAACTCCTGGACTCAGAAGGTTTAGACTGGTATTAACCAATTGATTAATTGACTATTGAAAAGATTTGGACTGGATGGTCAGATTTGAAAGTAAAGCTCTAAAACTGCAAGGTCACCATATTAATCCATTATGCTATCTGGGTCACTGCTTTTTAGCCTTAATGAGACTCGCTCTTGTAATTCAAGCAATGAATTTTGTCTCAGCAAGGATTAGAATTAAAAGCATTGGAGGATGAAGCGCTTAGTGTTATCTAGAGGTCAAATGGCTTGTGTAAGAGGAGTATGGTGGATTTCACTTAACATTTCTGCAGTATTTTCAAACTTGAAATAATGGAGACTATTTCGTGCTTGTAGACACAGCTGAGTTTTTCATGCTGAGGGGGCTTAGGGAATTCAGGTAGTTAGAGAATAAGTCAGGAGAGAGGGAGAAGGAGAGGGTCAGAGGGGGAGAAGGAGAGGGTCAGAGGGAGACAAGGAGAGAGGGAGAGGAAGAGAGAGAGGGAGAGGGAGACTGGGAAAAGAGAGGGGAAGCAAAGTAAAGCATTGTTAAAGTTACATGTTGGAACTGAAAGATCAAGTTAATAATGTTATCTTACTCTTCCATAAACAAGTCCCACATAGTGTGAGGTGCTCAGTAGTTACCTGTCGGCAAATGTAATTGTGACATGGAAACAGTGTGAAAGTTAAGTAACTTAGTCATAGAATTTTTTTCATACGATAATAAAATTATTCTCTGCAAATGGTCTCCCGTCATTTCACCAGTCTGGTGAAATCCATATGAAACTGAAATTGTGGCTGTGCAGGGCCCGGGGCCTGCCCTGTACTCACTCTCTGTAACAGGTTTACTGTCTCCACCCTATTGGGCCATCCCTAGCTCCAGTTCTTGCTCCATCTTCAGACTGTTCTAGGTATCCTAGATTTCTGACTCTTCTTGGAGAAGCTTCAGCTAGATACAACTTGATAGTTGTATATGTTGCTTTCCTATCCCAAGCCAAGGTATTTTCAATTGTTCAAACTGTGTTCCTCTAATCCTTCAAAAATAGCTCAAAATCCTCCTTTCCATGAAGTCCCTCATTGGGTAGTTTTTGCTTTCTGATGCCATATTTTAGAGCTTCAAGGGCTCTCAGGGACACTCACTTTATGGGAAAGGGAACTCAGTAGGGGGAGTACAAAGTAATGTTTCTGAATATTCGTTGAAAAAATATATATAAATAGAATATAAACAAATGAATGAAAGAGTAAACTCCAGAGAGGTTAAATGATTTGATCTACTCTTTTTTTTTTTTTTTTTTTTTTTTTTTAGAAGACGGCATTGAACTTAGGAGTATGCACTTGAAGTTCAGACGTGTGAACCACTGAGCTAAATCTCCAGCGCTAAGTGATTTGATCTAAACCAGAGTTGGGGTTAAAATCTGCATCTTCCAATTCCAGTCTTTTATACTGCTCACTGTATTAAGCAACTGATTCAAAATTTTATGTATCCTATTGTGAGAGTTATAGTCAATTAAATATTATTAAACTTTTTCCAAATGTTGTTTACCAAACTCAACCATTGTTTTTCTTTCTAGTTCATTCATATTGTCTCCATTCACCTTTACTAAGAGTTTTTATGTCTCCTTAGATGTTCACATAACTTGCACAAATCTGATCTTCCTTATGACGTAGCATTTGCAGATTTGACCTAGCTTTTGCCATTGACACAAGGTACCACACAAATCAGAATCTCAGCAATTTGGGAGCCTGAGACAAGAGGATTGCAAGCTTGAGCCTGGGTAGCAAGACTCCATCTCAGCATATAAAATAGAAAAGGGTTAGGGATGTAGCTCAGTGTAAAGGCCCAGGGTCCAATCCCCAATACTACCTTAAAAAAAAAAAAAGCAAGACTGACTTTTTAAAGCCCACGGAAGAGTAAGGCTACAGTAAGTATTTTTCCAGGCTTACTCTCAATGTTGTAAAGTGCTACATTTTTTTCTTAGATTATTAGCAGGTAGAATAGCTTTTATGATGGGCACAGAATAATGGCAGTCTACAAATGAACACGATCTTGTACAGCGTAGTCCCTCTGTCCCAACCTGGAATCAAATAAAGCACTCATGTTCAAATTTAAACTTATATATTTATAGAATACATTTCACAGCCTTGTGAATTAAAAGTATCCACCAGCAAAATCACACATTAACTAAATTATCTAAAACATTTAATATTTGATATCTTAATTTCTCTTTCACATAAATCTCAAGTTACAAAGCATGAACAGTCTGTCCAATATCTGTTTTGAGCCCACTTCACCTCATCTTCTCAGAAGTCTCTTAATTTTAACATGATATAATGGGGGATGATTTCCAAATTGATTTTCATATAGAGTTTCCAGATTGATGACAACAACAAAGAGCGTTCCTTCCAAAGGTTTGAAGGAATATCATTTTATAGCACCTGTTTCTTCCACTGTTTTGCAGTCTTCTAAATGGTTTCCTTTTGTTAACTTGTGTTGTGGGTAAGACCCCTAAGGACTAAAATCTGCATTCCTGCCACTGTACTGAAGAGAAGGAGATGTGGCTGTGGAGGGGCAAAGAATCAGTATAGTAAATGATGGTGATGTGTTCAGGACTGAACCTGCTTTCTGCAGATTCATCATTAATTCAAAATATTGTATCACCAAAGGTGTTAAGTCAGGCAGACAGTAGCTTTAACATCACATCAGAGGACTCTTTTCCTGGGAAGTGAGGCAAGCATAAAGGATACTTGTCAAAGATAGAGAGCACCTCCAGCTTTCCAGCCCTCAGATACTTTATAAAGTGGGATCTTTCACACCCCTGGTGACATTTCTGAATCTGAAGTATTTTCATTTAACCTTGCCCATAGAAGCCTCATCAGCATGTTTAATACTTGCATGGGGAAAATTAAAAGAGATGAACTCTGGTTACTGAAAAATAAGAATAGTCATTCAAGTAAGCCAATGTTACAATTACTGGTTTCTTTCCAGAAAGGTACTGATTGACTATAGCTCCCTAATGTCAAATATAAAATTTGAATTTGCAAGATGTTATTTCCTATTATCCCCAATATTTTAAGGGTATTGTTAATAATCCACTTAAGTCACTCTTCATGGCGACAGTTGTTTTTTCTGATTATTCCTTCCTTCTACAACTTTCCACACTGAAAGATTCCTAACATTTTGTTCTCAGTCACCTTTCTTCCACCCAGCTGAGATTCACTGTGGACCTATAAATGGGGCATGCACTAAAAGAAAATGTACAGTTCTGGCCCAATCTCAAGACCTAATTCTTCAACAGCCTGTTAGACATTGCTACTTGGACCTCACTCCTGCTGGAAATGTAAACCAAGTTTTTATTTTCAAATCATTTTTTCTACATGACTAATATGTGTTGATGGCACCTATAGCCTCCTTGTCATCTCTACTCAAAGCATTCCAGTCATTTTTGAGTGTTTGCTTTTCTGCACAAGTCTTGTGAGTTCTGTTGAGTCTACTCTAAAATATCACTTTTCCATTTGCTACTCTTATTTCAGGCCTTAATAGCTGCTTAGCTAAAAACAACCTTTACACATTTACTCTGAAGACTCACAAAATTCATCTTCATGAGCTATGGACTCAAAACCTTTCCAATGATATCTGCCTACCAAATTAAATCTAACTCTTCAGCATGACATTAAAGTTTCCAAACAAAACTTCTTCATGCATGCTATTGTACAGCCAAACCCAATTAACTGCTCTTTTTGCCTAGGTCTCTCACCCTTGATCATATTTCTTTTGCTTGTGCTTGTCTTTCATTGCTCAATAACTGCCTTTTGAGCATTTGCAGCCTGAAATTTTTAAAAGAAGGAAAAACTCATACTTTGCTCAGCAATTTGTGATTGTTGATACTTTTACTTATTGAGCCTTACAATTTTCCTTTGATGTAGCCATCCAGGCAGTTGTTTTACACAAGTCTATAAGAAGAGGAAAGATTAAATGCTCTCCAATATATCCAGTGACAAAGGTTGAAGTAGAAGTGAAATACCCTTATTTTACATGTGCCTTTTTTTTTTTTTTTTTTTTTTTTTTACCATTTCATGATGCCATAACTATCTTGGCATATGAAAAATCTCTCTATATATTTTAGAGTCAAGTTCAAAAGTCAGCTATTTCACACAGCTCCGAGAAACTTCTTATTCTGAATTGCCAAAGCATTTTCTTTATGAGCTGTTGCTTTTAAATTTCTGTCTAATGTACATGCACATCTTCAACCATCATTGCCAAGATAAGCCCACGATAAAGGCATTTTTCAATCACTTCTTAGTTCAATGGCATTCTAAGTACTCAAAAATATTTGCTGTGTCAGAGTATAACTGAAGGAATGAATATTATCAGGATAAACTGACTTAAAAAGTTTAATGATTTTTTTTCCTATGACTTTCATCTAGTATTAGTCATAAGTTGAAAATATTTGATTGAAGTCTGTTTCCATTTGTGGCAGAAACTTTAAGCTGGGTCCTCTGACATTCACTAGCCTTTTACCTGAGGAACAAGTCTCCAAAATTAACCTATCAACAGAAGCAGCTGGTAAAAGATGGCATGTGTAGCCTCCCTTGCAGCTATGTATGGCCACGTCACGCTGAAACACAAATGAAAGCTTTTTACAGTATTTCTAAGAAGTCTCCTTAAAGGGAAGGGCTCACCTTGCTTTATTTTTTTCATTCTTGCTGCCAAAAAAGTGGGGCAATGATTAGAGCTTGGGAAAATGTCTTAGGCCAATAGGCAGCCCTCAAAGAGTGTTGAAAAAACAAGAACAGTGCTTAAGGGTCTGATTACCATAAAGCCTAGTCAACCTACTTTCTATGGGAGTCTTTAATGAGATTGTTTTTGCACACTCATTATCATTTATGGTTTTATTATATGTAGCTGAATATAATCATAAACAGTGCACTCTAATAGATTATGAGTTGAAAACTGCAAGGATAAAATCTATTTTCTTCATTATTATAGCCTTAGACTTTTATAGCACTTAACTTGGCATGTTGAAGATGCTCACATATATTTTTTGAGCCACACTGAAGAGTTATTTTGGCCTTGTACAATCAGGATTGACCATGCTAGCTTCATAGAAATAGTAGTGTTAAGACCTTGACCTTTGGGGACCTTCGTTTGCTAAATGCTAGGCTCAAATGTTTCAAAGTAATTTTTAATGTGTGTATTTCTTATTTTGTTTATTTTCAAGCCAAGCAGATTTCATTTTGTCCTGGATAAATGTCCTGCATCTCATTAGTATTTTACTTTTAAGTAGCTCATAATATTCATATTTCCATTTGGGAAATTCAGTCCATTTGAAAATTGGGGCTAGATTTCACTTTTTTGAAAACCAGATCTATTTCCTCAAATTTTCTACATTGCTATTGAGAACCAAATTGTTTTATACTTATGAGAGGGAGTTAAAAATGTCAATTAAAATAATGGTGAGGGATTATAATGATGAAGTGGGGGGGGTTTCAACTGAGTTCTTTCAAAACCTTTTTCTAGTTATTGGAAAACAAGACTTCCATTGAAATCAATCAAGAAAACAAAACAGATATCCTATATTCTCCCTCATGATCTGCCTTGTAACTTTGGGTGTGATGTTAACATAACATTCCTTCTCACCCTTGCCCATTATCTCTCCCTTAGGAGGGCCAGACTGAAGCTCAAGTGGGAAACTTCACGCACCATATTTGGTGCATATGTCAAGAGTGTGTTTTTGCTTTATTTTTCTTGAAAAGGAAAAGAAAAATGCTCATGCGGCTCATCTCAGATTATCATTTTAAAAACGAGTATAATTTTGATGTAATTGGAACACTTTCCTCCACCTCAAAAAATACCTTTGGAATACTGTTCATTGTATGAGTGACTCAGTGGTGTTAAACTTGCACCCCTGAATGGCACAGGATACCTGAAGGCCTGTCTATCAGTGTTTAAAGCTGGATGTGTTTCTCAATCTTTCTTGCCTCTGTGCAATTCTTTTGGCTATCATAGCATCCTTCCTAGTCCAGCAAGTGAGCCATGAAAGCTATCACTACCTCTGCCTCTAGCAGGCAATCTATATCAAAATGGTTGGTTGTACACATAAAACTCTAACGATGCCTTGGCTCTCTTGCTCTGATCCAGCTGTTTGAGTGAAAAGCAGTTGGTGAACAGAGCTCTGGAACAGGGGTAGCCCCGAGGCCTTATTTGCTAATGGGGCTCACCAGCTGCTGCTTTCTGTGGTCTATGCAGGCAATGCCTGGAAGTTTGCCAGATGCAGCAGGAACAAGAGAAGGAGAAGAATCTCTGAAGCCCTTGTTTACCCTTGTCTGTCAGCATTTGGCACCTCTCACTGTGGAGTGCTTTCCCCAGGGTGAGGAGGAGACCCTGTGGCTCTGGCTGTGACAAGTGCTTGTTCTCTGTCCCTTTTATACACAATATCAAACACCTATGATTTCTTAAGCATCTAAAGAAAAACTTCTGAGCCTTGATCCAGGTTGTCCATGCCGCCTTGTATAATTATTTAAAGCAGAAAGTAAAGCAGTTTCATTTTTTTTTCCCTTAGGAATCATGCACTCTAAGTGTCTATGAGAAGAATGTAAATGTTGATATTATTTAAGCCCCCAGTTTGATTACATGCTTTTGCCTGGGATTCAATTAATATGTAAATGTATACACCAGAACAAATGTATGGGCAAATTTAATAATCAAATTTTATTTATTATTTTCCTAAATCCATTTCCAAGAGAGAGCTTAATTACTTGTTGTTCAAACAAATTAAATAAATAGTCTATGTGATTTCCTTGTGTGATCTATTTATTATTTAGAAATGTGTACTTTTAAGTAAACTTAACATTTTTCCTATTAGGCTGTGACACTGAATACTGGAAATCAATGTCAAAAGAGGGAAAAATCTGGAAAAACACCTATGCAGAGCCCAGGTTGCAGTTTTAAAGATTAAAAAATGTAGGTTCAAAAAAAATAGGCCATTTCCCCAAGAAAATATATTTTATTCAATATTTGAAGACAGAATAGCTTAATTTCTACTCTAAATTTCTGTAAACAAAATTGCTTTTGAATTTAACATTCTGAATCTTTACTTTTTTCCAAAAGACAAGAATCATTAGGTAACAGATTTCTTCACAGTATGCTAAAGTGGAATATTTATAGTTTAGACTGGTAAGTAGTTGTTAGAAAGTGATCATAAGAAAGCAAAAACTCTGGAGCACAATTCAGTAGAAGTTTGCTACAAGGACAAACAGTTCTCTTTAGAACCACCACATTTGGGGCAGATTAAAACCATCTCAAGAAACAAAACACTCATTGCCACAGGATTTTTCAATGATACTTAACCTGCAAGCTTCTTTAGACCATTGTTCCCCCTTGTGCTCTCTTTCATGAATGGGATCTTGATTACTCAAGGGATTTGACAAACAGACAAACATCACTGGAGAGATTTAAAAGTGATGGCTAAAATCTCAAGGGCTAAAGGCTATTTCACCAATTTTGTTTTTAGTCCTCTTCCAGGGAAGAGCTAAATATCAGACATTGAAGAGTGGTAAGCACCAGAGGGATTGGAAGACCCTCAGCATCCTCCTCAGTGTCATTGCCTGGGCCTAGTTCTCTCCAGAACTCAGCTTCTATTTCTGCCACATCCAGCCATCCCAGAAAGCAGCATCTCAGCTTCTCTGGTGTATGTATTCATGTTCATTTTTATAAGCAGCTGTGGAAGCGGCCTTCCTCCAGTCTATGTGGATTCCTTTTCTCCCTTTTGTGATGGGAGGTGGTGTGCTTTTGTGGAAGGAACCCTGCTTATGACATTAGGTTGCCTCTGTTTCCAATGCATTATTTTATTTTCCTTGTTTTTAAATCTCATTTTCAACCTTTCAAAAATGGGGATAATTGTTCAACAATAAATATTTATAGAGTGTCCACTATGTACCAGGCACTGTTTTATGTACAGGATAAACAGCAGGGGCCATGAAGACCAAAATCTCTCTCGTTGTGCTGCTCAGTTTCTGGTGGGGGAAACTGACAATACAGTAAGTAAGCATCATATGTTATTTCCTTGACAGTGATAAATTTTAAAAAGACAAATAGGAAAAAGTATACTGGCTTTAAAGTAATTTTGCTAGGATTAACTAAAATAAAAATTATGAAGGAATTTTCTCAAAAATAAATTTAGCCAGGTGCAGTAGTGCATGCCTGTAATCCTAGCTACTGGGGCTGAGGCAGGTAGATTGTAAGTTCAAGGCCAGCCTGGATAACTTAGCAAGACACTGTCTCAAAATAAAATTTTCAAAACACTAGGATGTAGCTCAATGGTATAGCACCCTTGGGTTTGATTCCTGGTAAAAAAAGAAACTTATTTTTGTGGTTATCCTTGACTTTCTTTCCCTGATTAATTCTAGTTTATGGCAGCCACTGACACAACTGTGACCAAGCAATCTAGCATCTGTGGGGCTTTTCCTTGAGATGAGCAGGGCAGTTTATGGTCACAGAGTACAGGGTTTCACTCAGAGAAAGTAAACAGCATTGATAAAATCTGACCTTATAACCTGGATTTTAACAGCTCTCTGATCAGGCTAATAGGCTAACTGGAAGATGCAAGGTTCAAAAATGTTTTATTACACAAAAGATCTTCCAGTTCATAGTACGGCACTTTTTCATGAATTCTGCAAATATAATTCTACTTTGGATTATTACTGTGGCCAGGAGGCTATGTGATATGGTGATGCCTTTTAACTGCAGTTTGACATCGGGAGCCATACCGTTTCTCATTACAGCATGCCAGAACTATTTTGTCTCCTGCCATAATTTGTAAACTTCAATGTCAATATTACCACTCCCTATATATTGTGCCTTCAAAAAGCCTCCTTTGTCCAGCATATACAGGGGAAATGTGTAAATAAACAATGGGCAAAGTTCAGTTTTAATTGACAAAACAGATCTCTCCTAACTCCAATTAATGGCAGGAAAAGAGGAATTTATAGATTAAAATCTCTGTCTCATCCAAAAGAGTTTGGAGGACAATGTGGCTCATGCTTCCATCCCAAAACATCTGAATTAGCAGTTCCTACAAAATTTTACGTTCATAGCAATAGAACTCTATGAATCTGCTTGGGTCTCCCTACAACTGGAATCAATGAACCCCTTGAGTGTTTTGTACTTGTACTACAAAGGCTGCACTGTGCTTTGCTCACATGGAAAATTATCTTACACTAATTGTATCCAAACATACTAATGTTTGTTCCCATTTCACTCACTTTGATGTGCCCAGAGAAGGACCTAAATAATGCACCTTCCTTTCAGAATCCTTTTCAAAAGACTATGTGCATTGAAACAGAAAGAACAGATTGGAAGGGAAAGTGATAAGAATATTAGGAAGTACTCCGAGACGTGGCTTCTGGGAGTCATGGCTTACCTACCAGAACTAGCTCTGTGTATTTATAGCAGCATGAGTCAGCCAAGATGGTTCTTCATACTATATTTGAACCTGAGAATTTAACTTACTTTCTCATCCTTTCGCTGGAATGTTAATGGATGCTAGTAAAAATGGAGATGTCAAGTGGAACATTGACTCCTTTACATCAGTTCAGAACAGTGATATTGAGTTCATTTGAGGCTCTTAAGTCATTAGATACACATGACTTTCAGCTTCAAAGTACATCTCAAGAAGCAAAATTAAAATCTTATATTCAGCTTGCACCAGACAGTTTCTTCATACAGAATATTTCTGTGCTCCCAACTTATTGGGGACTTGAAGAAAAGCACAATTTTAAATTAGTATTTTATTATGGAAATCATCCAATAATCCTTTTAATTATATATTATAAGACATTAAAATAGCATGAAACTAAGATAGGAAAAGGCTAGAAATCGTGTCTTATTGAGCATGGTATTAATAACTTGGGAAAATCAATCTGGGAAAATTACAGTGTCTTTCAATTCCTTTAAAGTGTCTGACTCTCTAAGTGACCTTAAGCTCCTTTAAAACAATTAAAAGATTCAAATATTTGTCTGCCAAAATTTTATAGCCTGGTAGATAATAGGATGAACACAGTTATATACAGTCTGTATGTTTCTAGGTATAGATAATTTAGCTAATATTAACATTACTCACTCATTTATGCTTTTATATACTTTGAGTCATATAAGGTCAAGGTCTCAAAACTAATCATAAAAACTACTGACTGCTATTCATGCTAATATAATAACCCTTTCTTTAAAACAACTGCCAATAAATTTCATTATAAAAAGTTATTAAAAGGGTTAAAAACCTATTAAATATCAAAGAATTTGCCTGACTTAAACTTCTAATAAAGAAATGAGAATAGGCTTTCTTTCTGAATTATTTAAATCTTTACTGACTGTGCATTGAACCATGAAATTAGAAAAGTGTTATTAGAAATGTTCTCTGGTTTTTATAAAAGTTGGAGCCTAGAATGTATCAAGCCACAGTCTTTAACAAGACCAGTTAAAGCAGTAGGTTTTAATCCTAAATACATGGCTTCTACTGATAGAAAGGTCATAATTAAAACTCTATCCTGTAACTTGGTGATAATAAAATTATTATTGGAGAGGCACACATGTTCATTTAGAATATATGAGTTACATGCTCTAATTTTAATTTGGACAAATATCTTCAATATTTTTTGTGGAGGGAGTTTTCTGTGTCCAGTCACATAGACTTTCTCATCCAATAATTAGGTTTTAACCTTAGCTAATTTTAAGACATCAAAGTTAATTTAAATCATCCATCATTTATAAGTTTAAAACCTACGACATACACACAGCAATTAGATAATTATGGTCTATGGTGTTAAAAATAATAATCCTATATGATACTAATCTTGTGTGGCAGGCAGCACAGAATAAATTTGGTGTCAATTAGTTTTAAAAATAACAAATATGTCTTTCACATTTCAAACCTATTTCTCCAGCAAACTACACTTAACCCAACCAGTCTAAACTGTTGTGTACCTGGCAAGCAGATCACTGCCCACAGATCAGTCTCCTCAGCTGCTCCTTCCCACTTTTGGTTGGCCCACTTTCAAGTTTTTAGTAATAATGCCTAATGCTTATTGACCCCCTTTATATATCAATCACAGTGCTTAAACATTAACCTGCACTGCCATACTGAGCCCTCACAATAGCCAGGTGAGACAATCCCAGTCGTCAATGGCATCTTCCCCGCAAGGGACCAAAAGCTCAGAGAGGGAATAGAATCAGCCAGGGTTTGTCACAGGCTACACAATCTCAAAGCCCATATCAAAACCATGACACCTATATTATTAACCTGGTGTATGGTCTCATGTTTTTCACATGTTCTTTTTAATAAAAGATAGTGGAAGGGCTTTCTGGTGAAGATAAAGCTAGAACTTACAATGACTGAATTTGACATACTGATTTCTTGTGTAGGAAATTCAAGCTACATATTTTTTTACTGAACACTTACTCTGTGCTCGGTACTAGGAGAGTCTCTAGGGAAAACAAAGACAGACAAGACTGCTCCTGTGGGCACAGACCTCGGAGGCAGGCAAACAAAATATAACACACATCATCAGAGGGGATTAATAGTAACTAAATCTATGTCACTATAAAATTGCAAAAAATACTGCTGCAACAAGGAGTCTGTCTGCAGAGCATTGCGAATCACTTAGAATTAAGAACAAATTTTAACACAGGAAGACATGAAGAATGGGAATGAGTAGAATTCAACTCTGGAAGCAATATACTACTTGACACAAGGCACTTTCTGATTGTTGGACAGTCAGCACATTTCTGCTATAGTCTCATAAAAGTAATGATTCATCTAAGATAATGTGAAATAAAATGGAACAAAAATAAAATAGCACACAGCTTTTCATCTAAAAGGAGAACAGTCAGAATTATCTTAAAGTAAAGGATGACTTTAAACCTTAAAAATTCAATATATAATCAAATCATATTTTTAAAAAGTATGACCAAGAGCAATTTGACAGTGTGATTTCTGATAGGGAATTAGCAATTTGATCATAAAGCATTGTATCTTTTAAGTGTTCTTCAATTGTAGTTTTAATCTTACATTTGAAAATTGTTCTAACTAAAAGAAGCTAAAAAAATAAAAAAATACACTAATATTTGATGCCAACTTAGCATAAGAACCCCTTGACCAGTCCCAAAATATGGACCTAATATTTCAAAAATAATTTGAATCTTTCATTGGGTCCTAAAACATTTACAGCCACAGCAATAGTCATCATGTTTACCTGAATCTTTACACCATGTATTTCACTAGCAAAATATGTGGCCACATGAATTAAGCTTTCAGAGAATGACTGACTCAAACATTTTGATCAAGACCTTTCTTTGTTTGGGGTCCCTTGTTAATCCATGACATCCACTTGCCGGAGAGTATGTGATCCCAAGGAAAGCAAGCAAGCAAGACACTTCACAAGAGCAGAGCACTCAAATCTTACTATGGATTTACATCAGGTTCATGGATTTATTGTGTGGAAATAGACTCTGAGACAAAAAAGGGAAAGGAAAAAAAGTTGAAAACATTCATTGTGAAGATAAGCATTATGTGGATATGGTTTACTTAAAGCAATAAGTTTTCTTTCTCTGTAATAGTAAAGACTAAATAGTTGCTCCATGGGTTTATGAGAGCTGGCATCAGGCACCTACAAAACAGAAACCTTTCTTTATATATTATATTCAGTTTTAGATGAAGAAAGTTCTTTAGGTTTTTCCCTAAAGTTCTTTAGGTTTTCACCCTCCATCTGATCTCCCTAAGGAAGGCAGTGTAGGAGAACCTGGGAAGCTGTTGACCTCAGACACAGCAATCGGCAGGAGCCATTTCTATGCCACTGTAAGCTGTCAAAATGACCTAAAAGAAAGGGGAGAAATACTCCTATGGAGTATGACCTTTGGATATGGCCCCAGGACAGGGAAGCCATCTCAGAATAAAAATTCAAGCTACAGTTAACTCTGAATATTCATGCCAATAATCTAGATACCACAGGTTTGGTAAGATGCTCGACTCTGCCTAGGAAAAAGAGTGTCCCTCCTAATTTAATTTATATTGAATTTAGTATCCTAGGGTGGTTTTTTTTTTTGGTTTTAATTCTTTTTTGGAATTTTTCTGGAATGCTTCTACCCACTTTTCTGTCCTAGTATACACCTAAATCAAAATGAATTTATATACATATTATTTTTCATGTATTTTGAACAATTTCAAGAGTATATTTTTCTCTCAATCATCACTTTGCAGTTTTGTGGCTATGGAATGTGGAACAGACTGGACTTATCTGTATGCTCATCTGTAGACATGTCCGTCTTATTGAATGTATTTCTGGTTTGTACATTACCTTGAGGCAAGAAAAGGAAGGAAATATAAGGCTATTTCAACCAAGTGAAAAGTTTATTTGGTTGGACTTTTAGTAGATATTTTAATTTAGTAGAGCCCAGTCGCTCTGAACACATGCCGAATCAGCCCGCTGCAGACAGGCAGGTCTGTGCACACCCTACCGAGGTCCTGAGTCACACAGAAGACGCCGAATCAGCCCGCTGCAGACAGGCAGGTCTGTGCACACCCTACCGAGGTCCTGAGTCATGTAGAAGACACCGAATCACCCCACTGCAGACAGGCAGCCACCTGATTCCACAATACAAAGATGCAGAGGACACCAGACCACCAGACCAAGGTACTGA
>NW_004624744.1:33116032-33136901 GCF_000247695.1 Heterocephalus glaber | reverse complement strand
TGCATTATGTAAATGTACAATTCCCAATGAGAAATGTAATTGTGTTGTATACCTACAATGTACCAATAAAAGAATTTAATACAAAAAAAATTTAGTAGATTTTTAATTTACATGGAGTTTTTTTAAATTAGAAGGAACAGTCACTTTATTATTTTATTATATTTTTTCTAACAAGAAAAAGGACTTACTGTCTGTCACCTTAAATAAAACTCATGCCTATTTGAGGTCAATTTATATACTGTACTAACAGAACTACTTAAACAATGAAATCCTGTACTGCAGAAGAGTGTCCTTTCATTTGGTCACATAGATATTGCTGAATGAGAAGGTGTGCTTGTGAGGCAATCATTAAACACTGGTTCAACTGTAAAGTTCAACAGGGGGAGAGTTCTGGACATTGAAAATCATTTTAAGATTTATATAATTGCTATACTGATAAACCCGAAACATTTCTCCTGTTCTATTAGAATTTACTTTTAGATACAAACTTTCACGTCTTTCATTCTTTTCTTAAACAATGCCATGAGGCGATATTAACCTGAGTTAGTTTTTCCAGTATGATAAACTTTGTCATAAAAAAATGTAAATTCGCTATTTAGAGCAGGATTAAAATCTTGATAACTGGCTATGTATATACTGGTACTTGCAACCCAGTGGTCCCCTTATTTCCTGATAATAAAATAATCCAAATTCCAATGTCAAATTGAGTAGCTTTAAAAAAATGTTAAATATGTGCACTACCACAAGGCAAGATATTTTTTGCAAGTTATGAAAAATGTACTTTGCTCATGGGTAAAATGTGGTTTAATGATATGGAAATAAGTTCACAGTTCCTCTGTATTTACAGTTTTGTGTCTAAAACATATTTAATACCTCTAGCATAATTATATGACCACAAGATGACAGCTGCAATAAATGGGGAATTCTCAATCACATTGATCAAATGGAAGAAAAGAGCGAAACTCATACTATTAACGTTTAGAGCCTATTACAAGGGAATAAGAAAGAATACCTGTCTAGCAGTTTTTAAATTTAAAACTATATGATCATTTTTCTTTATCTACACTTATAAAAGCTAGTAGTATTTTCCAGAAACAATTTATTTTCTGAAGAACAATAAATGTTCTTGGAAAAGACAAAAGTCAGAACTTTTTGAAAAGCTGCATTATATTTTATTTCCTCTTTCACAGGTCAGGGGTGCTTTAATTGAAGACTGCCCCTCTCCCCCAATTCTTCTTGGTTGCTCACTATGGGTGACACACACATTTCTTGGGGGAGATTTGGGGATAAGGGCTGGAGGAACTAGAAAGAAGACTTTGAGATAACTTTGTACCTTTCATTTTCACTCAACGGTGATCTTAGGGAGATTTTCCTTGATAAGCCTATCAAAAGATCATTCTTCCTATCCCAGAAATTTTTCTCACTCCACAATCAACATCTGCAATTATTCAGGTTAGGGCTCTGAAAACTTTCATAGCACATGAGTTTCCTAGAGATCTTGTTAAAATGTGTTTTTGATTTAGGAAATCTAGAGAGATGCATGGACTCTGCATTTCCAGAAGATTCCAAGGTGATGCCAATGTGGCTGGTTTGGTACATGATCTCAGGTTTGAGCAGCATGGCACAAGGCCATTTTAGGGTGGTGAAACTATTCTGCATGACACTTTAAAGGTGAATCCAAGATAGCAAGCATTTAAAACAAATGGTGTGGTTGGGAGGCTATATTAATTTATTGCAAATGTATAAAACCTTACTGAAAGGAGTAGGATAGGATAATGATCTAAGTAATTGTAGAAAGGAGTGAAGTCCATATGAATAAAGGTAAAAGGGTGGAACATAAGCACTATACCACAGTTGACAAAGTTGTTTCCTGTGGGGATATGGGTTTATAATTCTGATGTTGCTATACATGTGTCGTGGAAGAGACTAATGTGTAAATTGGTGAGGTTGGTGTGGACCAGGTTTCTTGATTTTTGGTGTGAGGTTACAGCGAGGAAAGCAAGGGAAGGCGGCTATGCAGTAATGATGAGTTGAAAACAATATGAACATAAGTCTATCTTAATATATAGATATTTATATATAGAAATATTCATAGCCATATATATTTACCTAAGTCAGTATTCATACTTGTATCTTTCTGTTCTATCAGCTAAGCAGTCCTTGAAGCCAGGAAAGCCCACAGCAGTGGACCACCCAGCATCCAGATCTTATTTTCTGGTACCATTTTTCAACAAAAGAAACCAAGGCTCCTTGAAGAAATGGCTGTTTCTGGGAGAGGAGCAGAAAATATACAAGCTAAACCTGGAGCCAATTGTAGTGGTAGAGAGTTAGAAAGTGTTCAGAATATAAAAATAATCAGTAAAATATGGCAGGGAGAGATACAGTTCCTGGAGGGATATAAATCAATTGAAAGAGATTCCATTGGCCCAAGCAGAAACAAGAAAGAAAGAAAGAAAGAAAAAAGAAAGAAGGAAAGAAAGTGTTGAATCATAACCCAAAGTATGAAAATACTCATAAATTTATAACGACAAAAGTAAATAATTGAATAAATGAATAATTATGAGAAAGACTAGACGAGTTTCTAATGCAGAAGAATTTCCGATATTTTACCTGGACATTCAACTTCAAGGAGGAGAAGCCTAACTCTCCCTCCTTTATATGTGGGCTGCACATAATGATTTTCTCCCAAAGAGATCAGCATGGAAAGGGAGGAGAAGAGAAGAGTTTACAGTGGATAAGCCTGACAGACACTATCTCAGGTGATCAAAGCTAAAATCTTCAGTGATAACCCGCAGTTAATAATAGAAGCCCTTGATGAGAAGTGACCAAAATGGCACCTTCATGTACCTTCCAATGGCACAATACCCCACTCAAATCATGAGCACAGCATTTGACACATCCCAATGGAGAAATAATCTATACTATACCTAACTAGAGCTTCTCAAACTGTCAAAGTCATCAAAAACAAGGGAAGTCTAGAAACTGTCATTATTGGGGGAAGTCTAAGGAAACATGATGATTAAATGCAATGTCATATCCTGGATAGAATCCTGGAACAAAAAAAGGGACACTAGGGAAAAGCTGAGAGTATCCAAATGAATTACAACTATATATAACAGTAAAGTATCGGTACTCGCTCACTCATTGTGACACATATGTTACTAACGTAAAATGTTAGAAACATGAGAACCTAGGTCTGAGGTATTTGTAGACTCACAAGAAATTTTTATAATAAAACACTTTTCTAAAATAAAATATTTATATAAAATATACACACCTAATTTTACTTTTTGAAATTTGAATGCTAAGCTCACAAAGAATCACCTATGTGAGTTGGCCAAAATTATTTATGACTATTGTACTTGTTAGTGTGATTATATTTATCCAAATACTTAAGCTGATTAAATCAGAATGTACACAAAGAAGATTGTTTCTATGTACGTTAACTCTGAAAGACTGAATAAAGATATGTTGCTTTAAAATTTGTCGCTTCATTATAGGATGATACTGTAGGAGACTATGAAAAATAATGTAAAAATCCACAAAAAAGCTTCAAATTATCTCATGAGAATCTTCAGCTTCTTGAACCACTGTAAAGGAATCAATGGGAAATTTTTCATAGATACACTTTTCTGGATATTGTTCACACTACAAAGACCACATAGAGATGCGAATGTGGAATCAAACACTAAGACAATGCCTTAGTCTTGCTTCAAATTGACTGGGCACTTACATGCTTGACTGTCTTCTCCACCAAGTAACTACTGTCTCCTGGGCTTCCTGCTACATTCCAAAATTTTAAATTTTATGCACAAAGATATTATCTGCATGTTATAATTTCAAATACATGACTCAAAGTGTAGCTAAGGATGTCAAACACTGGATTTTTGTCACTTCTCAATTGTTCACCTTGTTGGAATTTGACAGAATAATAAAAAAAAAAGGAGCTAAACTTCTACTAAACATTGGTGGATTATATTTACCAGAATATCTGACTACTTTTGTTATTTGCTTATGAGAGAGATTCTGTTTAACTTCTAGGGGTTCCATGAATATTGGATATTTCTTCCCCATAATCTGTTTGAAGGCAGAGACCAGAGATTTCCTGAGTGACTTATCTCTTCTGAAAGAAATTTATAACCTGAATGCCAGGAAGCTTTGTTCTCCATGATGGATGAGGGTCTATTGCTGGCCAGGCATGACAGAAAGCTAGGTCCTATCATTAATCACGTGGAAAGTAAACAAACTTCCAGTGTTTCTTTTACCTATGGATTGTCGCCTAAGGGGCTCCACTCATCTGCACCTGATATCTATCCCAGCAGATTCCTAAATCCTGGAAGTGTGTTAACTGGACAATCTATGTTTCTTTTTTTTCCTCTTACCCACACTCTACCCTTTGTGGATTTTTAAAAACTTTGGCACTACAATTTTAGTAAGTCTTAGTATTTCTTAGTTTCCACAGAAATACAAGAGTGCGTTTTCAGAATGATTAAACTTTTATTTTGTTTTGTGGAAAGAAAAGTGTGAGGGATGTTTTGAGTATGTGTGGGTAGGAGTGGTAAGAATATATTTGTTCCTAAGAACATTTTTGGCTTCCTAAGATTTTGTGAGCACTAAGGTAATGCTGGCTTCTGGATTCGCCCACTTGAGGCATTTCTGAGCCAAGATTCAAAACTCAGAGCCAAGGACAAGAATCATACACCATTTATTCCTCAGAGGAAAATCTATTTGTATTGGACTCAACTCCCAAAGAAGGATGTCTAAAAATTGCAATCGATGTTGCAAAATGAAGGCAAAATTAATTTTAATCTACTTTAAAATGCAGATAACTATGCTACAGAAATCTTTTAAAGTAGGAAACAATGCTACAAAAAGAGGCAAAAACACATAGGCTGTCTGTCCAACGCTGAAAGGCTAGGAATTCCTGTCCTCACTGAGAGTTTTGTAGCTTGTAAAAATCTTTATCTCTTTGGCCTTGAAGGCTAGATCTAAATGCTGGAGAGGAGGATTATACATTTTGTTTGTCCTAGTGAGGGAAGATATAGAAGGCCTTTGAGTGAAATCCACAATTCATGATGCCTTTCAATAGTGTGTGTTAGTGTCTGGGACTAAGTTCAAGACCTTTCTGATTGTGACTTCTGAACTATGGAGAGCTTTGCCCAGATATTTCTTTCATTTTTTGTTACAATCAAGGTAGTGGCTTCTAACATGATGAGCAAATACATAGTTTATGGACTCCTTAGTCAAGGATTAATCTTCCTTGAAAACTCCTTTTAAGTCACTTAAAGACTTTCAGGATTCAAATATTACACAGATTGTCCATCAAGAGGGGAATGCTTTAGTAGATGGTAACTCTTAATAACAATTTACCTTTTCTTTGTCTTTACTTGTCCGAGATGATTTTGGTTCAGGGATGATTTTTTTTTCTTTTTCAAGGCAGGCAATACCACAGCCTAGACACTGAAAAGTGATTCCCTCTTAGACTAGAAAACATCCTAAAAAGTGGAACATAGTACATCATAAAGGATATTATTTAATATTTCCTAGTGGTACACTAGGATAATTTAAGCAAAAATTCTTCTGGTTAAACCTCTTTGATGTTTTTGGTGACATTCCTTGGCATCTGGCATTGTCCACATCAAGAGAAAAAAGAATGAGCACAGACTGGCTCATGCTCTGGCAAGAATTCTGAAAGGGTCAGAAGAACTGACCTAGGTTATACTAGATTCTCCACAGTGGCAACCACAAATAGATTTTAGGTGTCAGCTTTTGTTCTTTAAAATACTGGATGAGATCAGATGATTCCCAAGCTTCTCCTCTTCTGGGACTGTAGTTCAGCAAACATGTGTTGCACGAAGGCAGAACAATGAATGAACAGCAATATATCAATATGATCAAGTTATAATTCAGTCCTAAAAAAGACAGACATGGCTCCTGAATTCTAGGGTAGTTTTCTTAGTGTATTTAACCCCAAATATTTAACAGAGCTTCCAAGAATGACTTTTCTTGTTAGGTTTTAATACTTCATTAATAAACTAGGTCTAGAAATAGATATTTCAAAACATAAACATTTCCACAAAATTTATGTTAGTATAAGCTGTTTGTTGGATCGTGTATTAAGACAATTAAAATAGGCCTAAATGTGTCATTTACCCTTAAAGGTTCTGAAATATCTATGACATGTTTATATTATATGCATTATTATTTTAGAAATTATAAACACACTTTTTATCAGCCTGAATTTTATCATAAGAATAAGGCTGTTAAGTCAGTGTGATCTTGGCGGGGGGAGCAGAACAGAACGTGCTATGATTTGTACCTTGGGTAAAAGGCATCTGTGGGCATTAGTTGATGTGGATCAACATAATTCTCTTAAAATAAAGGGAGAAAGGGCAACAGCACATATATGAAGCCAGCCACAGTCATTCACGTAAATCACTATAATCTCATTGTGGCTTTGAGGACAGTCTAAGAAGACATGCACATTTTAGGAAGAGGCAGAAAAGACAGGGATCCCAATAATGTGCAGCTAGTAAGTAGCAAAGGGATTTAGGTGTTTTAGGAGAAGAAAAGAAAAGCACTTCAAAGACTAGAATAAAAAATTTGTTTGAGAAATTTCATTCTACAACAACTCATAGAGTGCCTATTTTGTGCCCTGCATTCTGCCAGCTGGAAGGGAAAAATGGCAATTTTGCATTTGCATGGGTAATTCTACATTTTCTCCTACAAATGCAAGTAAATATGAACGATAAACATTTAGACATTCAGAGAATGTTCTGAATTCAAAGTCCCTTCAGTATATTTATTGTATTTTGAACTTTTAGGACAAGACACATTAATAATTTAGCTTTGAAGTGAACTAAAGTGAAATGATGTAGAATTAAAAGCATCACAAACACTGCTAAAATATTTATGGAGACTGTATTTTGACTAAAGGATTGCATTTACAGGATGATTTATGTCCTAGTTCCCAAGATCTCAGTTCACAAAAGCAGCCAAAGCTGGAACTAAATTCAAAATTGTGTTTTTCATTATGAAAAGATTTTCCATACGGCATCCTTTTTTTATTAATTACTATAGTAATGCAACTAGATGATTTTCAAATTATTTATAAAAATGAAGATTTTCATTTTTGTCTTTGTATAAGAAAGACAGGAATGGAAAAGTGACATGCACTTTACCATAATTGTATCAAGGAAGAATACACACACACACACAAACCCACACACACACAGAGGCACATATATTTGGCAGTTCTTAGAACTGAACACACATACACAAACACACACGTACACATATATTTGGCAGTTCTGGGAGTTGAACCCAAAGCCTTGTTCATGCTAGGCAAGTACTCTATTACTGAGATGTACTCTCAACCCCAAGAAAACAATAGCATAGATGCTGCCAGTAGCAGTAATGTGAGGGGGGAATGTGTGGACCCACAATACTCCCTCAAGTTTCTCAATTCTTCATTGGCACACTTTGGTTATAATGAATGTATTTCCTTTCTCAACCATGTGAAGTAGAAAATCAAGAAGCCTTTTGAATAATGCTCCCACCTTGCCTGCTGTTTCCACACACAGCGGAATCACAGCACTGCACATAATCCAATAAAGCTCACACCATCCAAGATACATGTAATCAAGGATCTGAAAGAATATCCTCTGTGGTAGAGTCAGTCTCTTTTAACTTGTACGTCATGAAACAAATAGACTCTTCTGGCAGACAGAAAATATATGTCTGTCATCCAAAGCAAATACAAAGCTCCTCAGTGTACTAAAATGTGCAGGGCTATAGAACACTTTCCAATCCCAGCAACAGTGTTTCATTGTTGAAGTAAAGGAATATTTGGAGAAAGACTACATTTTTAAAAAAAAACCCTCTCTAACTGATTTTGCCTTCTCTTAGCATTCTGTTCTGATTGTTCAGGATAATGAGCGGCTGCCCCTTCATTATTTTGAACTGGGGAGCAGAATGACAGAATTAAACTCTGAGTGGTAGGTAGGTATCCAGAGATTGCTAATAACTACAACAGATCTAAGTGCTGTAACGAGGGTCTGAACCTCTTTATAGGAAGGTGGAAAAAGGGATTCACTCAAAGTTAGGTGGTCGTTAGAGGAGAAGAGTGCCTAGAATCTCCCTTGGCTTCCCTAGGTTCAAATCCCTATCAGAAGAGCACGGGGTAGCACAAAAGGCCAAGTCCAAGCTATGAGTTTTAGAGATTAGGTTTCCATATCAGACTTTCTTAAAATTCCAAGTGATCTAGAATCTATAAAGAACTTTAAAAACCAGATCTCTCAAATTTAATGACCCAATCCAAAAGTGGGCATCTGAAATGAACAGACATTCCTCAGACAAAGAAGTAGAAATAGCAAATAAATACATGAAAAAATGTCCAACATCACTGGTCTTTTGAGAGATGCAGAGGAAAACAAAGCTGAGATTCCACCTCATCCCAGAAAGAATGGCTGCTATCATGAAATCAACCAATAACAAATGCTGGCAGGCTGTGGGGAAAGAGGAGCCCTGCTCCACTGCTGGTGGGAGTGTAGACTGGTGCAACCACTGTGGAAATCAGTATGGAGATACCTCAAAAAACTAGGACTGGAAGTCCCATTTGACCCCGCTATTCCACTGCTGGGGATCTTCCCCAAAGAATTAAAAGAATCATACCACAGTGATATATGTTCACCCATATTCATAGCAGCACAATTTGTGATAGCTAAAACTTCAAAACAACCCAATCGCCCATCAGCTGGAGACTGGATAAAGAAAATGTGGGTTTCTCTTTTTTTTTTTTTTTTTTAATAAAATGAAGTACTATTCAGCCATAAAGAATGAGAAACCAGAGACATTTATAGCTAAGTGGATGCACATTGAGGCCATACTCTTAAGTGAAATAAATAGGACCCACATGTGTAAATACCGAATAGTTTCTCTAGTGTGAGAAACTGAAAGTGTAAATAAGGACTAAATGTATAATAGGTAATGTGAAATAGAAAAGTGGAAGGGGTATGGGGAAAGAAAAGAAGGGAATGGAATTAATATGAGAAAAAATGGAAACAAAGTCTTTGTAGACAGGGAAGGGTGGAGGGGTTGAAGGGAGAGCAGGGGAATGGGGAAAAAATAAGAACCAGGATGGATTATGTAAAGGTGCAAATTTCCAATGACAAATGCCATTATATTGTATACCTAAAATGTACCAATAAAATTAATTAAAAACTAAAAATTCCAAGTGAAATTTTTGGCACGTTAAAGAAACTTTAGAATATTAGATTTATCATCTTTCTTCTCAATCATCCTTAAAATTAGTGAGGTTGGTGTGGTTTTGTCTTTTTAATTTGCTCTGAAATAATTCCGTAACCCTTAGGTGAATATAGGGATAAGTCATATCATTTGAGAGCAGAGAAATCATCAAACAAATTCTATTTCACAACAGCACCACAACAAAGTATTTTTTGCCAAATGTGGTTAGCTTGGCTTGTATTTTATAAGAAATCTGTTTTTCTGGCCCTTTTCTTTTTGCATTCTCAAGGCGTTTCTTTAGCTTCCAGCTCTCTCATGGATGAAAAGAAAATAAACTTTTATAAAGG
The DNA here is from genome assembly GCF_000247695.1 of Heterocephalus glaber. The sequence continues at coordinate 33,127,308 of NW_004624744.1, read as the reverse complement.
CAATTTTTAAAAGATTATTAAATTCATTGCAAGTAGACAGATCCTCACATAAGAATAGTGTTTGAGTAAAAAGCAACAGAAGGAAAATGAAAATAATCTCATTTCCATTAAGGACTGCATTCATGTACAAAGGCCTCCAATTAGAATTCTATAGAAATAATGATGCTTTGATATTTTTTACAGAAACTATACTAGACTGCTGTCATGATAGCTAAGAATTTCTGTGTTTCTATGGTAATTTATTTTAGAGAGTTTTGCCATGATGGTTAAAATGAAATGTCAATTAGTGCATATAATTTAGAAATTACTCTCAAGCCTTCCAGAATTTTAAGTAAAAATCAGATGTTCTCCCAACAGAATAAAAATTATTTTTCTCCAAAGGAGCATTACCACATTTCAAGAAAAGCCCCTTAATTTCTATTTAAAGACCAAAAGAAATCACCTAATTTTGTGACTTGGAGATTGTGAGAAGCAACATATTTTTAGTCATAGCTATTACGTCAAACAAATACACTTTATTATAAATGAAAAAAAATGCCCCAAGAGTGCTCAACCATGTAATCTAGCCGTCTAATAAATTCTTTACTGTGGTTGACTAGTCCTTTGGGAAATGCCACACTATGTTTCCTACAAAAATCAAGGAATTGGCTCGTAGCAAGCAAAGCATTTCTTAAAAACCAAACTAAATGAAACAGAACAAAACTTGGGATTTGTAGCTGTCTAAATTGCAAAACAAATGAGACTTTCTGTCACAAGTATCAGGAGACATATTTTAATTATTTGATTACTAAGAATTAAAAATTTACTTTCTATAATGCCACCCACTCATCTTGTCATCTCGGTACCAGACAATCCATTTCTTTTTTTCTGTTTTTTTTTGGTATTGGGGATCAAACTCGGGACCTTGCACTTGCAAGGCAGGCAGCAGAACCACTGAGCTAAATCCCCGGCCCAACACATTTCTGATACTTATGTTTCTTAAAAGCAATGTTCCTGAACACATCATTATTATGTTATCTTCAGTATCTTTTAAAACAGTTCATCTCTATTTTGGAACATTCAAAAAGCAAGGCTAGTCCTTCAGGAAACTAATTTCTGAAAAAACCCAGAGCAGCTCCAACAGCTACTGGTTCCAAACAAAATCATTCCTGGGGCCAGGAGACTTTTGAGGAAGGAGGACTTTTGACTTTTTTGCAGGAAGCCCTGGGAGACACAGCAGGGTACTGAGGTCAGAGTTCTGGGCTGGCAAAGCCAGGGATGGCACAGAAGGAAGCAATGACTATGAGGAAAAGGTATAAAAAATTCACTTGGGCTGAGGATTTAGCTCAGGGGTGTCTGCATCTGCCTCACAAGTGCAAGGTCCTGAGTTTGATTCCTGGTACTACAAAAAAAAAAGAAATTCACTTTATATCTTAGAGCCCAAGTTCTTAAAATGTAATACAGGGATAATAAAATTCAGGCTTGTCACAGAGATGTGGAAATTAAATATAGTTATATGTTGCTTAACAATGAAGACAGTTTCTCAGAACTGTGGTACTAGAGATTTTTGTTGTTGTGTGAAAGAAGCAAACATGACAGAGAGCGCTCACACAGCCCTGGACAGTCTGGGTCAAGCACTCAGTATGGTCTTTTGGTGTAGATAAATACCCAATAAATACCAGACATATGAGGCTGCTGTTGGAGTAACACTTCCTATTTCACTTTCACAATAAAGTTTAAGTAGGGATATACTCGAAAAGAGTGATTGAAAGTGTACTATCCTAAACACATAGACCAGTAACAGTCTTTCATCATCGGTATCAGGTATTATGTGTTGTACATAATTGTGCCATACTTTTATGACTGGCAGCACAGTAGGTTTATTTAAAACAATGTCATCATAGACGTGTAATGAATTACACAGTAATAGCAGTAGGTGATGAGAATTTTTCAGCTCCTTTATAATCTTATGGTCCCACCATGATGTATGTGATTCATTGTTGATCGAAATGTTGTTGTGCTATGCATGACAGTAGTATAGGCAGAAATATTTGGCATACATTATGATCTTAAAAACTGTTTACTACTATTATAGCCATTAGCTGGAGAGAGTTTTAATGTACTTATAACCTTATTTTTACATCTAGAGGGAATAATCATGAGAGCAGATCATAATGGCAGCGATTGAGTGTCCATTTAGTAGATCGTGGATGGGTTATTAAACAAGAGGGCATCCAGGGGCTCTCTTCCTTTCTGCTAGTCTGACTCCAAAATCTAAATATGCCAAAGCAAAATGAGAAAGCGTGTGAATGTGCCAGGGATGGTGATGAGGATAAAGAGCTGAAAAAACACTTATATGTACCTAAGATCATTGCAGAATCTTCTTACAAATAATATTTCTCTGCTGTCCAAGTTATTGATGCCTTAAGATAACATTACTTGAGAATAAGCAACTGGATTTATTGGGGATGTAGAAAGGAGAGCCTTGCTTTTTTATCCATTTGGTTGCATACTGTGAAGGCATTGTTACTAGCTGTGATAAAATGTGAATAATACATCAGTTGGCCTCCTAAGAAAGCACATCATCAGCTGATTATTCAACAAATAATTATTGCAGGTCTCATAGAAGAAGACCTTGTGCTGGAGCTGTGAGCAGGGTGGACTATGCTGATGGGCAGAGTTAGAAAAAGGTGAGCTATAAAGATTCAGAACAATGGATACCCAGACTGTAGAGTTTCACCACCAAGAAAGTGTTTACAAAGTGATGAAAATGGCAAACTGCCAACTTTTCATGCTATTAAATGAGAACATAGTAAATATGATGACCATCTCAGCATCACCAATTCATAAGAGAAAGAATATTTTGATACTAGTGAAATTAAAAGACCATCTCTGAATAAAGTACTGTCTTCTAAAGAAAATAAATATTGCTTAATGAAAAAATTACAGTCATATAGTTTCCTTATGTTTGTAGAGAGCAGTAAGCACTTTAGGATTAACTTAGTACTCATGCCTGCAAGGACACATATGAACCATGACGTGGAGGGCAAGGGCTTACAGCCTAGTCAAAGGAAAAGGATGTGGACACTAAGCAACAGATGTGCATCTGAAGGTTACTGCAGTTATTGTCAGAGACCTTGGTTGTACATCTTAACCCTTACAGCACTCTGCAAGTTGAATAGGAAAAGCTTGCTCCTCAGAGAAGAAAAACGTACTCAGAGTTGCAATAATTTCCTTGAGGTTCATGTAATTGTGCAATTGTAAATGAAATTCGTATCTTCCACTACAGTAGTGATTTCCAGATACTACATTTCATGTCTGGTGGAACATGATTGGTAGAAAGCATAATTACTTTCATCTCGCAGCTATCAGGCCCAGCCTAATGCCGTTAGGATGGCATTAAGTGTAGAATAAGATGATGGCCCTAACACATATCTCTTGTTTAAAATCTTGGTTTCATGAATTCACCAAAATATTCAGTGCCTTGCTTCATATTGCCTTTGCTTCCATTGGACATGCAGCTACTGTTTATTAGAACACAATGAGAAAATACATTTTTAAATGATGTTTGTGAGTGAGCATTTCTTGGTGGTTCAGATTTGTTCAAAACTTAGATGTGACTGATTTCACAGGAGCTCTGGGTGACTTAAGAAAATGTGACAAAATGAGATCCTCAGAGGCTAGCTGGCTCAGGAATTAGGTAAATTTGAGGGCACTTGTAGTCATACAGCCATACTGATTACATTAGACAATGACTCATTTTCTCTAAAACAAGTAGGCAATGTCACTATTTTGGAAAAAAGTTTAAAAGTTCAGGTTCAAGTTCAACACAAAGAGCTCTTAACAACAGATTACCTTGAATTGGAATGGTCTAGTACACAAAGAAGTCAACTTCCATCACTGAGAGTAGAATGCACAGGGTTGATCAATACATGATGGAAACATTGCAGGATGTATTGCTGCACGGGGAAGGAGCTGCCTGGGTGATGTCACTGTTAACTCCAAGAGTGTTCAAACTGTCTCACCCAAGCTTTATTTACTGATGAGATCTACAGTGCACAAGATACATATCTACCTAAATTAGGAAGTCCATTTTTTAAAGTATAGGAAAATCATATCTCACTTGCAAACATCCTTTTCCAAATAAAATAATTAGAAAAAGATAAACCATTAGATTAAAACAAAAGCATTTAAATGAGACAAAGAAGCAGAAGGAAACAGGTTGGAACCCACCTGATTTATGTTTTACTTTTTTTATTCCATCCACTTAGTGATTCTCCTCACTTTCTCAGCAAAGTCATTAAGTACCTCTGCACAGCCCAGGTTCAGTGTTAGGCTCTGGGACTGTATTTACAGGGTTTAAAGCTCCCATGTAAGCCACCTGTTCAAAACATGGCTGACTAGCACCCTGCCCCTCTGTCACCAGTCAGCTGTGAATCTCAGACAACAGGTTGTGCCTTAAACTTTCTGGCCTCAGTTTTCCTACCAGTAAAATAAAGGACTACAATTGTAGGATCCATCTGGCTTTTATAGATAAAACACTTTTTAATATCAATTTTATTAGTCCCTTGTGTGGCCCATCAAAACCTTTAAAATATTTAAAATGACTGGTTTTGCTGTTTTGAGTGTAAATAATGATCAATGAGAGTGTTGTATTTTGCTCATATTCCTAAGACCATTTTCTGCATTTACAAATAATCACCTGCTTACAAATCATTTTTTGAAGCTTTACTCCTATATTGGAATTAATTACCACGACAGTCTTGTAAAATAAAAACTATCATTTTAAAAAAGAATTTTAATTTTTCATCAAAAACATCATGTCTGAAAACTTTATTTGGATAATTAGACAAAGTAGAGCATATAGGATTTCTGTGAAAATTGTTCATCTATATATTTTTTTAAAGTACCACTAAATACACAGAAATTATGGTCATGAGAAACTTCACAAATTGAAACCTCAAAGAAGACATCGGATTAACTTAAAAATGATTGGTATCTTTCCACTTAATCTGCATTAATGTAAACAATAAATCTTCTCTTAAACAAAGATTGTGTGAATCTTCATTTATCTTTTATGACAGGAGAGCAAAGGTTGTAGTTTAATGAATGGAAAGAAGCACCAAGGTCAGGTTTAAAAGCCTCACAGGTCAAATGTCTGACATCACTAAACATTAAAAAAGAAACAAAAAAGAAAACAACCTAACATAGTAATTTCTATTTTAGTCAAACCACCAGAGTCCAGCTGAGGCTTCAAATAGGAAGAAAGAAAACACCATAATTCAGTAACAGGGACAAGCAATTGCAATGACAATATCCTTTGAGATGTATTCAGTAGCATTTTAATAGGGTTGAATTACGTAGATTTGAAAATAATTTTGAAGCTTTAAGCTTTGAAAGCTGAAAACAATCCCTGGCACTGATAAAGAGATAAATATACTTTTATTTCACATATGCATATACTTTTATTTTACATATGCATCAATCCCTCTCCCCCACATGGAAATTCTTTGTCATCTAAAAAGGTTATTCATAGATCCAAAGAGCTGATCAGGGTCATTAATAACAATAGTAAACTGATCATCATTCCAATGGGACCTGACAAGTTTCTTTTCAAAGTGGATACTAATGTATTGATGCCTGTGAAGTTCATTACAGCAGTAATAAATCATTAGTCCCTGCAAAATGATTTATAAGTTAGTTGAATTTCATTACAATAGACTTTCAAAGAGCCTCACAGGCATAAGAAGGGTCTTTCTGGTGCCTCCACCCAAATTGTAATAATTTAGTATGGTTACACACCAATGCCAACACAAGGAAATCTACTATAACTATGCTTATTTCTTGTTTATTTAAAAACCAAATTTTAATATATCACATCCTTAGTCCTGCATTGAATTATTACTGTCTTATAAAGATTTTTAAAATTCTTTTTTCATCATTTATTCTATACAGGTGCATGGTAGCCCTTGTCTAAATTCCATTTAGCTATTTCTAGTTGCAATTATTCTCTTAAGATTATTTTCATGCCTGATAATATGCATAGTAAATACATTCCCAAGTACTTAACATTCTGCGCTAAAATTGTAATAAAGTGATTCAAATCTGAACATGGGCTGAAATGTTTATTTCTAAACATATGTAACAATATTTTCATATGAAAATACAGTGTTTTTAAAAGAATCAGGCATATTTGGAAGAACTATTATTCCTGCAGAAAAAAAAAGCTAAAGTTACAACAGTATTAACCATATCAGAAAATAGGAAGAATTTTCTGTAAGGGTAAGGGAAGTTCAACATTCCAACCAATGAATGGGTGCAGACAGTGGGGAAAATTACATTCTCTTTTGTTCCTATAGTATATTGGGAAACATGACAAAATAATGAATTTCATGGCCATTAGTACTCCACTTTAAATAAATCACAACGTAAAATTTTCTTTGATCACAGTGGTCAGATTGGAATCTACCTGATGCTACTTCTGGCTGAAAAATTGATACAGGTGTGCTTATTTCCAAAGTCTTTTTACTGGGCGGCATTAGCTATCTGTTAAATCTCACCTTTTACTTTATCATCTTTATGTCATTATGTCCGTTGTTGAATTTGTTCTTGTCAAATGATATTGTTTCAATAGGAGTAATAACTCATTTAACTATTAAAAAATTTTTTAATGTGTTAAGTAGAAGGGGAAGCCAGCATGCTTTGCCAATACTAAATACCACCATAAATCAATGTTTTCTTTTCTTTTCTTTTTTTTTTTTTTGGTACTGGGGATAGAACTCAGGACCATGTGTTTGCAAGATAGCCGCAGTGCCACTGAGCCCTAAAAATCCCTGGCCCTAAAAATCAATTTTTAATTTGGTTTCACTTATTGCCTTCCTTGGCTAATGTTTCTGTGACTCACTATTGTGGCTACACAACAAAGACTGCAGGAGTCCATGGTTAACATGAGCTATTCTTCCCTGAAGTGCTATAGGTTAGTCTGATATGTTTTAGTTTTGATTTTTAGAGGTCAATTGCATGTATCAATCCCTAATGCTTGTTCTTCTGGGAGGACTGAAAGCCCTGTAAAATTTGGCTGTTACTTCATTCATGCACATACAATATACCCTTAAACATAAAGTTATTCCTAGAGTAGAACCACATGGATGTTTTGGGGATATCAAACCATGGCACCATCTACAACATATGCTTGAGATTGGAACTTTGAAGATAATTGCATGTTGAAGATTAGTGTCTCCACACACTTGTACACCTGTCACCATTTATTCCTGATGATTGCTCAAAGTACACACTATCAAATGATTGCTACAGCAGAGTATGAAATGGAACAGGCTCTAGGAGATTTCAGCAGTGAGCAACCTGCTTACCTAGGTGTGCTTCTGTTTCGATATTCCCAAAAAGACTCACACAGCTTTCATTCAGCAGAAGGCGGGAATCTCTGATCTGCCACCTCATATGCCTAATACCTAATACTCTCGTGAAAGGACCAGATACTAAGAACTGCAATAATAGATATGAGTGCCATAAAGTTTTACTTCAAAGTGAAACTAACTGTAATGACATTATAAAAATGTTGCCTCAATCTATTATTTTCTGCTGTAAATGACAGCAGTTGAAATTGCTGATACCACAGCTGTCTCAGAGGGGAAACTGGATTCCTTCCCTGATGAGACCCAACCTGCCTGCATTGTAGGCATCACATAAATGTGTCTGAAGTGCATTTCTTTTAATTTCCTTTTTATAAAATTGACTTACATAAGTAAGGCTACAAATTTTCCTATAAACAGAATATTAGCTGTATTTTATTTATTCTTATATGATATACTTCATTCTCTTATTTTTGAGAACATCTCCAAACAGAGAAAATGTAAGAAAAAATATACCATTTTTAGTAGCGACTTGAAATATAACTAGTAATAAATAGTAGTAAGTTTAACAAAATATGTAGAGCATATATAAAGATAACTTCCTTAAAATACTGCTGATGGCAAAGAGTGAAAAAAATGAAAATATGTACCATGAATTTAAAGAAAAGGGTTCAACATTAGTAAGATGCCAGTGTTTTGTAGGTTAGGTTATAAATATGGTGCGACACCAATAGAGGACTACTAGAATTGTTTCTGTTTTGTTTTATAGGTTTGGGCAATTGTCCTAAAGCACAAATAGATAAACTATCAGAAATAGCAAACAAAAACAGTAAAGAAAGATTAAGAGTAACACATACTAAAATACCTTTAAACACTTGAAAAGTCAAAGCAGTAGAGGATCAGTATAGGAATAGAAAGAACATAAAATGTGGAAATAGAATCAATTGCACATATGAATTTACTTATAACAGTGAATCATATAATTCACTGAATCTAAACTCCTGAATGAAGGAAGGATTTCTCAGTGCACACCATTGAGGTAACTGGTGAGCAAATGAAAAGAAATTATATCCATACCTCTCACATAATAATAGGCTAAGTTCTCCCACATAATACCAGGATAAATTCTAATAGAAACTTCTAAAAACAATATAGTATGGTCCTTGATACTGTGAAAAATATACCTAGACTTTTTTTCATCTGTTAGGTTGGCCAAAATTCAAAGGTTTGATAAGGCTAAGGGAAGCGGACAGCCCCTTATCTTGATAATGACAATGTAATTTAGTACAGCATACACAGAGCGCATTTGGCATATTTATTAGAATGAATGACTTGGGAGGAAGAGAGGGGAAGGGAAATAAAAAGGATCAAGATACAATATGTTTATGTACCAGTGCCCCGTGATGAATGTATTTATTATGTGTTACAAACATATACCAATAAAAACATTAAAAATTGACAATACATATCTACACTTTCAGTCCAGAAATTCCACCATTGTACTTGTCCTCATATGAAATAATATGCATCATTCTTCATTGTAATATTTTCCACGATTAAAAAAAATTAAAAACAAAATACCTCTCAGTAGCAGATATTTTTTTTGGTACTGGGGATCAAACTTGGGACCTTGTGCTTGGGAGGCACGGGGCAGCACCACTGAGCTAAATCCCCGGTGCCTTCAGTAGCAGATTTGATAACTGAATTGTAAGGAATTCACACAATGGGGCACTATGGAACAATGAAAGAATGAAGCAGCAACTGCTATGTGAAAGTTCTCCAAGTAGAAAAAGAAGTGGTGGGGGGAGCAACACATCAACTTCTGTAAAAGAAGATGTGGAGGGTGGGAAAGGGAATAAGGATCTATCCTGCAAGGAAGGAGAAGACACAAAGTTCATGATTCTCTTGTTTGGTCAGGGGGAGTAGAAATGGAAAGAGGAAGGATAAGAAGGAGTAATTTAGGGTTTTGAACTATATGAATGTATTATTAAATCAAACAATAAAAATTTTTTTAAAAAGACTGATAATAATAAAATGGTATTTATACTATGGAAAAGTCTGTTGGCAATAGATGCCTTTCCCGTAGGTGTCTTCAAAGAAGATCTCATTTCTTAGGATGGAGACTATTCAATGGAGGCCACTGTCTCAGAAGTAAATTACTGTGGCTAAAAGACTGGACCTAGCAAAATTTCAAAGCTCAAGTATTTTGTAGTCACTTTAACACTGGTAATTTGTTTTTCATCAGTGAAAGGTTCATTAGTTACCAAGAGTTCAAGATTCAGACTAAAGTGGCTACAGTGATCTCTTATTATAAAAACAATTTGAAATAGGAAGAAAAGGTCCAAAGGGGTAGGGGAAGTGGGAGGGGAAGGGAAACGGAAAGAAGGGAAGGGAAAAATGATGAGAAAGGAAAAAAATGGAAACGAAATCTATGTAAATAGGGAAGGGTGCACAGGGAATGGGGAAAACATAAGAACCAAAATACATCATGCATAGGTACAAGCACCCAATGATAAATGTAAACGTATTGTATACCTAAAATGTACCAATAAAAGAATTTAAGCAAACAAAAAATAATGTTTCCCATTAAAAACCTTAAAGGCTATATAAGTTATGACATATGACTTAGTTTTCTAGATGGATATGTATCATTCACAAAGGTTGGGTGTAAACACTGAAAAATATTTTTAAATAATTATGCTGTTGCAAAATGAGGCAAATAGGGTGCAGTCACTCTGCACAGTTTTCAAAGTACTTTTTATCTGTAATTTTGATAAACATTTTTTGTTCTTATTAACAACATGTAGTTGATAATACTGTCATTCAATAAGTGAAAGGTTTTATGTACACACTATGGTTAGTATTCCACATTGGTGGGAATTCAAAGAGGAAGCCAATGTAGCTATCAGATTGAGAGTGATTACAATATAGTAGAGGACAAAGACAGTCACCAATAGTGAAGGAGAGAGTGTCACAAACAACTAGAAAGGGAGAGATGTATGATGTGAGGAGACAGACCACATTCACTTGAGAGCATTTTGAACCGAATTTGAAGGGCGCTGTATTAACTAGCTTTTCCATCGCTGAGGCACAGTACCTTACATCCACAACTGTAAGGAGCAGAGGCTTAATTTAGCTTATAGCTTTTGGTACTCAGTCCATGGTCAGGTGGCTCCAAACAAGAAACGTCTTCTAAGGGGGTAGCAGAGCAAGGTTGCTTAGTTCATGGCAACTGAGAAGCATAGCAGGGGAACAGTGCCAGAGAGGGATGAGGGATCATATATAGTACTCAAGACTGCACCTCTGTGGCCCTCCCATACACACCCAGTACCATGCTTTACTAGGCATTTCTTAATGCAGTGAAGCTGACATATCAGGATTAATGGTCAGCATTGTTAAATTTCACTAAGCACAGAAAAGGAAACAAGAAAATTCCAAGACAAAATAATTTCAGGTAGGCAGAAATGCATAGGAAACATTCATAAAATGGTGAAGTATTTAATGTTATTAACATTTTTACTGGGTATATAGGAAACAAGTTGAGAAATAAGGCTGTATCCAGACGTGGGCAGTAGGCAATGCAGGAATGATAGGGGCACAGGCCTCCAGATCACACAATTCGAAAGTCCTCAACCTACCTAGTAGCAACTCTTCCCACGGATTATATCTTCTACTGAATGGGAAATGGGGACCTGGGAAAGATTTCTGAGCATTGAAGTGATACAGTAAAACTAGATTTAAAGAGAGAAGCTGAGCTGGTCCCAGTACACAGAAGGAAGCTTCCCCGCTGCCATCCCAAGCTCCTAGGGCAGAGAAGGTGAGCTGCCCGGGTGCCAGAAGCACCCCACCCCCACCCCGTGGAAATGAGAAGACACATAAACAAGCCTCAAAAACAGACTTCTGGATCACCTACAGCAACCCCAAAGG
>NW_004624744.1:33082125-33099469 GCF_000247695.1 Heterocephalus glaber | reverse complement strand
TGTTTTCTCATTTTGAATGGGGTGGGGGGCTGTTAGTGCCTGCACGGATTACCTCTTCTGAGCTGGGAGAGGTGGGACAGGTGCTGGGAGCAGCAGTAGGGATGGTAGCCTGAAAGCCCTTTCCTGTGGGCTGGGAGCAGCAGGAGGGATGGTGACCAGGAAGCCCCTTCCTCTGGACCAGGAGCAGTGGAATGGTGGCTCAGAAGTCCCTACCTCTGGGCTGGGAGTGTTGGGAAGGATGGTGGCCTGGAAGCCCCTTCCTCTGGGCCAGGAGCAGTGGGACAGAAGTTGGCCCAAAAGCCCTTTCCTCTGGGCTGGGATCAGCGGGAGGGATGGTGATCAGGAAGCCCCTTCCTCTGGACCAGGAGCAGTGGGACTCAGTACATTGGTCTGGTAGTCTGGTGTCCTCTGCGTCTTTGTAGTGTGGAACCAGGTGGCTGCCTGTCTGCAGCGAGGTGATTCGGTGTCTTCCGCGTGACTCAGGACCTTGGTAGGGCGTGCACAGACCTGCCTGTCTGCAGCGGGCTGATTCATCGTGTTCTGCACGACTCGGGCCGCCCTCGTTAGGACGTGTCTTGTTTCCCCTTTCTTAACCTCCCCTACCAATACTAGCAAGATTCTGGTGTCTGTTTCCTGTATTTGCCTATGTCAGAATATGGGGCAAAAATTCTTCTGCTGTGATGTAGGTTACTATTTAGACCATGGCCATGGGGAGACATGAGTGACAGTGCCCTGGCCACATTAGGATGCAGATAAATTGGCAAAAAGGGACATCACTCCCAGTTTATGGACAGGGGTTGTGTGAAGGGCCTTTGGTAATAGCCAATGGGTGAGAAACTTCTTGAACTGGCCTCAGAATACCATATTATCCCAACTTTTTCTTCTTCTTCTTCTTCTTCTTCTTCTTCTTCTTCTTCTTCTTCTTCTTCTTCTTCTTCTTCTTCTCCTCCTTCTTCTTCTTTTTAAATCCTTTTATTTAAAACTAGTGAGAAGAAATGTCATTTCATAGTGTTTTTCTATCTACATGTTTGGCTTAGTACTATTACCTAGCATGGCCAACATGATACTTGTATAAGAACAGGCAAGATGCTGATAATTTACTTACTCAATCTTCTGGGATTTATTTTAGCAATATATTCCTGAATAAGGATTTATTTTAGCAATATATTCCTGAATTAGGTATAAAACATGTATTTTTGTCTCAAACATATAGACACATGTTATACTTCTTTAGTCTTTTATTTGTCAGTTTGTTTCATTTCTTCTCCCAGACTATACTCTGAATGTTTGTAATTCTTAGAATGTTACCTTTGGAGATAATAACATATTTCCAACAATTGCATTCACCTTCTAGTATTCACTATTGGTGGTTTGAGAAATCAGGACAATTATACCCTGGATTAGATAATCTTTTCCTAGAGATAGAAATTTCTAGAAGCAAATTTACCTGTAAGAAATTTTTCTTTTCCTAAAATAGGACCACCATTTCACTATTATCACTTTTGTCTTACTCTATAAACATGCTTATTTTATTTTAATGAATATTCAGTTTTCTTTTCCTACAACATTTTTATCTGGATGGGAAAATTCAGGAATTGGATGTAAAATTCCTGGGTACTACATGAATTAACATATCAGAAAAACAATATGCTGTGAAGACCGAGTCTTTAGGACACATTCAGGAAGCCATAAGCCACACATTGTAAGTACATGTCAACCACAGACGTGATAGGAACTCATTGTATGAAGAAATATCTCTCTCAATATCAAACTGCAACATCAACTAAAACTCAGTAATGTGTTCTCTACTTCTTTTTGACCTTATGTTGTTGCTTATTTGAAGATTCTGGCAACTGTCAATGATGGAATATTCATGAGGCTACAGTCATTCCAAGACTAAAATGTTAGATTCTGCCACTTTTTCATAGATGGCTGTGGAAATGGGATTCATTTAAATAGAAGTCTTAAAAAAACACACACACGCATCCTACATACACGAGTCAGTAACAACTGTGGTTGAACCATGAATGTAATCTCCATGAATGATAAATCCTGTTTGCCCTCTTCCCTTGGATATTTATCTCTATGTATTTTTTTTTTATTCCAGTAGCTTGGCAATCCATCAAAAGATTGGCTAGCTGCTGACTGCTTCTACGTAGAAAACATTTTTAAATTAAAAGTTTTCATATTAAAAGAAAATAGTTATTTTCCATAATCACTAGACAATCTAAAATAAGCTAATAATAGGGTCCTAAACAATAGCCATATCATCTAAGATAATCTAATAGTAGGGTCCTAAGCAATAGCTGTATCATAACACTTTGAGAATAAATTTGATAAAATCACCGAAATATTTACAGGCACCTTTCCCCATTAAAAGTCCTTTATCTGGTAAGCACATGGTAAACACATGCAGGTTGTATTTCATAATTCTATGCAAATATCAGAAAGAGTTTTCAATTTGGCTCCTTCTATAGCAACATAGGATTCTTACAAGTGTAATAGTTTTATGTTCAAGCGGGATTCTGCTGCATTAAACTCTCTCTGGAATTTCAATTTACACCTTTGCAAAATATTGACAGTGGCTAATGTTTGATTTATTTATATGTTTGATTATTCATATACAGCTTTAAAAAGATGGCTCTCACCTCTCCAAACTGTCTTCTTTTATCTTCAGTCATGCTTGAAATCTATACAGTTTAGTCCCAACAAGTTACAATTAACTTAATAATGTAACTGTTAAGACATTAAAGATCAAAGCCAATTTATTCTATGGAACTTCTGATTTTGAGAAAGCAACCTATTTTTTCTATGTTTAAAGGAATTTTCAAGTAATGACAGAGGATCACCTCTGAAGCATCAGGATATGTATACTGAGCACCCAAGAGAAAAGTTTCTGGCATGGGAGTATTTGGGCTTACACCAATGAATAACAAAGTTATTTTTGCTCACAATTTGCTAGAGACCCAGTTGTATTTTCACTTTCCAATCCAGTTCCCCTTCTCAGAGGAAGAGAGTCCTGTGATTGTTTTGCAATGGAAACTGTAGTGGTGGGTGCCTGCTAGCACCCTAAGAAGGATTTAGAGGTGGGCAAGCCTTCTGTATCTTTATTGATGGTCCATCTTGAGATCCCATTATCTGCTCCAAGGTTCACTGTTGCCAATTGATTATTTCAGTTCAGAGTCTATTCCTGTTTACTGAGCAACTATGGTATTACACACTAAGATTACATGTAGGATTACACATGTATTCTTTAGGTTTACTCACTGAGAGAGGCAATGCCATTCCCTTTAAAGGAAATTGAGCCTCTGAAAGGTCCAGTGACCTGGCTGAACAAACACAGTAAGGGTGAAGCCTTGACTTGGTCTTGTCACTTCAAATCTAGGGTTCTTTCCAGGAAATTCTCCTTTTCTAATGACATCTCTTGTCCTTATTTCAGGGGGTAGTTGTGAAAATCAAATGCAATCATCCACATGAAAATTCTTTGTGAGCTATAAAGCGATGTAAGGCTTATAGTAGCATGATCATTTCTCATCTTCCCTGCTTTCACACTAACTGATTAGCAATAGTACAAGGGTTAATCTTTTACCAGGGAAAACTCAGCCCTTTCAATAATCATTGTAGGAAAAACACTAATCATCAACATAGGCAGACACTTTCATTTTTCACATTTTGGCTAGAATCTGCGCTTTAGACATCAGTCCTTTTAAAAGATATAAATTCTATCTCTTTTGATAAGTGCTTTGGGACTTGCTCAAGCAAAACAGTATCTGTATCTCACACACAGTTGTGATAGAAAGCTCAGATGAGAACTTCACACTGAAAATGAGAAAACTTGGTCAATTATGTAATTCCCAAAGAGCAAAAACCCACTATCCTAATTTTAGTTAAAGTGAAGATGCAAGAAAATCCAAATGCCCTTAGTGAAGTGAATATCTGCAGCTATAGCTGGAAATTTTTGGCTCTAGAGGAAACATTGTCAATGAGTATTGTGGACAGAAAATTACAAGCTTGTTTGCCTACACTGATATCTTTCAACAAGTACACTCCAGTGCCCTTTTTCAGTTGGACTCTGAGATGGTGCCACAATTATCACTTCAAGAGATGGTCCTTCTGTTGATATCTATATGAATAGTTGCTCTGACTAAAAAAAATTCTTTCCATTTCCAGTGATCAATAACATTCCCATTTGATCCTTCCTCTTAGAACTAACTTGTTCTTATTTACTTACAGACAAAGAAGTATCAATTGGCTTAACACAACTCTTTTTCAAACCAGAGATTGTGTTAGCATAAAAACAAATCATGTTCTGAACTTTCAGAAATGATATATTATGTATAAAATGGCTATTAAAAAGTGATGTTTGCATGTTGATAATGCAACTCCATATACACATGAATAGATGAATATATAGGTACTACATTTTACATAGAAAGAAAAGATTACATATGAAGCATTCTATATGTATATGCAAGGGTGATATTGAAATGTAGAAAATGAGTAGCCACAACAAAATAATAACTCAGTACATATATCAACTCTTATTAAAAGGTTTCTACTTTAAGCTGGTTTTAACTATTTATTTTTCAATTTTTGGTTGTTTACAGTTTCTATGAGTCTAGGGAGAAGGTATGATTTACTTTAAATTGAAAAGATGCTCATACAATATAACAATTTTAAATATATACTGTTAGTAGCTGCTGACACCATCTATTCATGTCTTCTAGGTATATATTTCTTGGGGCAAGGTCCATAATTTAATCACCGCAAATAAGTTTTGGAATGACAAAAAATATATATGTGTACAACATAACAGGATAAAATTAAATAAGATAAAATGAAGATAATGTATAACTGCTAAAGTTTCTGTAAATATTTAGACCTTTGTTGAAAGGAATTTTTACAAATACCAAAGTGTAAGATTTTAAGAATTCATTATTCTTTTGTATTTTATTGTCAATAAAATGTTTCTATAGCTCATGTAAATAGGAAGAATCCAGTATTTTTAACTCCATACTTTGGATGGCATCAGTAGAATTTTTCAATTCTATCTGAGGCCATTCTTAATTAGAGACCACTAATGGAATAGTTTATCAAATATTTTATTTCTTCCTTCAAAAATCCACACAGGATTGTTTGGTGATGTTGCTTTGAAGAAAGTGCCTTTTATTACTTATTTTAGTACAACACATTAAAATCAAATATCTCCTGTAGCAAAACGATTCAAGTCCCTGGAACTCAAATAATTTTCTAATAAAAAATGCATGAGACAAATAAATGCACTTTATGTTCCACAAGAAAAGGCAGTTTCAACAGGCTAATGCTCAGAGAAATTCATTTTATCAACCAGCCATTTCATTCTTTGGTGCTGTTACAAGCTCCTTCCAGTTGCTAGGCAACCATAATTCATAGTACCTTTTAATGGATACTATGCTACTGCTGAGAACATTAAGGTGAAGAGAATAAATGCCTTGGGTGAATCTTGAAATCTTTCATTATGCATGTCATTCTATTTCTGTAATGCTATAATGCTGAAATGTTTCTGTGGCAGGAAAGTGAGTTGTAGTAATTGCATATTCCACTCATATATGTTTTGTAAGCAGAGCAGCACGTACTTGTCTAAAATGAGTTATTTCAAACATGATTGAAATTGGACTTTTCTACTTCTAAAGGTAGTAAATAAATCTAAAGAAAGAAAGAATAGGTTTAGAGTAAAATGTCTTGAAATTTCCAGGAAGAATGAAGAAATCTTACAGCACAAATCAAAAGTAATCAAGCTGGTTCAAGCTTGATCAAGATGGTTTATAAATATGTGGTACATACAAGTCAAAGATGTAAAAATACAACAATAGAGAGAATACACTGCAAGCCTTAAAATAACCTGGGCAGACTTCACAGGTATAGGTATGGTAGAGACATTCATGTGTCCAAGTTTTACTGAATAGAATCGGAATATACAATGTCACTTGGTACTTTATTGTCAAATGGGAAATGCATTGTATATGAATACAATATTGTATCTATTGTATGATATACTGTTTTTAAATTCTAAACATTAGTCTCATTTCCTTGATACATATAAATTATCCCTATATGTTTATATACAGATTCATCTCATTGTTAAAAAATAAATCCAGGTTTTTAACACAGGACAACATTTATTAGAACAAATGTTCTTTTCCTTCTTAATTTGCTGTATTTACTCCTTTCAATTCAAAAAATAATAGTCTTTATTTGATAAATTCCATGTTTAACTCTTATTGGATTTACTTACTCATCACCACCAATTTCTTGGCTGAGAAAAAAAAGAAAACTATGCCGACACCATCAGGCATGAATGAAAAGCGAACAATTCAATCTATCATGTACATGTTACTCCAAACCAATTTTTTGATTATGGCAGTTGGAGAAGAAACCTATAAGAGAACTGGTCGGATCTTCCTGACTTACTGAGTCAGAATCTCTGGAAATTGGGTGTTGGGAGGGGAAACACTACGTTTGGAACTTAAAACTCAAGTTGAGAAGCACTTTCGGATCTGGAGGCTTTTCCAAATCTAGAATTTGAGTATTGCTTTAGTTTCTATTTTGCATCAGGGAACTTTTATTTTAAACATGCATTTTATATGCTTTCAGGAAAGACAAGTTAGTTTATTATATTTTGTCACAAGGGGATATAAATCTTCCTGTGCTCTGGTAATCTGGACTATTTAAATTTATTTTTCTTTCAATAGCTGATTGAATTACATCTACCACTTCACAGTGAAATGTGGTTCTTTGTTTCTTTCTCATTCCATCTTTATGCCCAAGAAAACGCTGAATCTCTTTTGTAAATGTGTGAAAATTCAGCAAATTTTTCATGA
This sequence comes from Heterocephalus glaber, assembly GCF_000247695.1. The sequence goes on along the minus strand of NW_004624744.1, from coordinate 33,092,609 downwards.
ATTCCCATTAACTCTACTGAGTATCCACTTGCTTAGAAATGCCAGCTCTACTAAGTTCTTGGTGTCACCCCTATTATGAAGCCTTAAAATGACTGTATACTATCCCCTTCTCTCACATTAAAAGCTGGCTGACAGCCCAGCCTGAATTCTGAAAATGAAAGTAGCTGTCCAAAATAAAAATAGTAGTTTACTATTATCTAAAAAAAAAGTCTTTGAATGGAGCTTAACCTTTTGTGAAGAACACTAACTGAGCAAACAGAGTTTATGCGGTCCATTCCAGACACTGATCACAGAAATTAAGAATTGCAAAATTAAGTCAGAGTGAGACTAGAGACCCTGAGGGAAGACAAGATTTTGTAAGAATTGGTGGTGCTGAAACACAGTATTAAACAAATGTTCCAAGATGAGTGCTGAGGGAATTTACTACATTACATATGTGTAGTGGACTCTGTTGTTTTAGATTCAGTGTTAAAATTGAGGGTCTTGATCATATGCCATCATTAAAGATCTCATGGTAAATGTACTTCTTGTCCAAGGAGGTGGGTTAGTCAAAGCTTTTGGACAAATTCCAAGTGTGTAATTACATCCTATCTAAATTCCCTCTGTAGTTTCAACTGGATAAGGTATTTTTCACTTCTAATCCAAAATTCAGATGTAGTTTTTCTCTGCACTACTAAGCAGCTGCTGTGATTTTACCCGCCCCCCCCATGGTATTTAGAAGTAGACTCAAATGGATTTTTCCATCAACTGTAGGAATATTCATCTTTGCTTTCCAAGTTTAATAAGGGATCTTTTTGAACACTAGCTAATATTTACATTACTAAACATCTCGTTGAATCAGGGTACATGGTAAATAGAGAATTCTTGAGCAAGTAGTGACCTTGAGGATCACAGAATCTCGCATCCTTTTTTTGAGGGAGAAGGCTGAATTGTTAATGAGCTAACATATACCCAGGGCCTAGTATGTGGATTTACAGATATTTAATTAATGGACTGCCCAAACTCACAGAAATGGGTAATAGTTGATTCAGAACTCTCAGCCATTGACCCCAGTGTAATAGGGCTCTTGTTCCTGTGTGGTTCTTTTCTGGAAATGTTTCTAATGCAATGGATCCTTGATTCTTGGCTGTAAGGTTTTATGAGCAAGGGGTTAGAAATGAACCCCACAAGCAGTACAAAAACTGCTTAAGCAATTAAGAAAGATTATATATTTAGAGATCCCTGTGGTGACGTACACTTATAATCCTAGCACCCTGAGAGGCTGAGCTAGGAGGATCACAAGTTCTAGCCCAGCCCGGGCAACTGAGTGACATAGCAGGATTCTGTCTCAGAAATAACTTTTAAAAAGGGGGAGGTTAATAATGTAATTCAGTGTGAAAGCACTGGGTTCAAGTCCTAGTCCAAAAAACAAGGAGAAAATCTGGGCCCAGATTGTTTTTCAGGAAAAGATGCATGACTAGTTCTTTTTTTTTTTGGTACTGGGGATCAAACTCAGGACCTTGCACTTGCAAGGCAGGCAGTAGAACCACTGAGCTAAATCCCTGGGCCTACATGACTGGTTCTAAAGAGAAAAATACTCGAAGACACAGATTTGAATGGTTTCAAAAAGAATCACACTAAAATTCTGGATCTACAAAATGTTACCTCATAGAATAAAAATGTACAAAATGCTTTAAAATTATTAAACATGATTTTTGATATATTTATATCTGTCTTTTCTGCTCAGCCCTATAGTCTATAATTATAGGCTCTCTCTCTCTCTCTCTCTCTCCACACATATACATACACATGCACACACTAAATATGTAGAAAAAAATTTAGTGAGTGTTTAAATTTTAAAAAACAGTACAGTAAAAGACACATGGTCTTTAATCCTCTTCAAAATGCCCATTTCTTGCTCAAAACATCTCTGTATCATCATTATTGCCATTTCTGAAGAAATTCATGGAAGTTCTCCTTCATTAGTGTCATAGTGTCACCATCATAGCTGCCCCAGTGTCCCGAGTAGATACAAAACATTTACCTTTCATGATCATTTTGAATTTGGCTCAGAGTCAGAAGTTAAACAGATCCAGATCCAGTGAATAACTTAGATGAGGACACAGTGTAATTTTTTTTGGTACGGAGGATTGAATTTGGGACCTTTTGCTTGCGAGGCAGGCGGTGGCACCACTGAGCTAATCCCCGGCCCCGCAGGGTAATGTTTTTTAGGAGCCTGTCCTCCTGTTGGATAACATTTGGCAGAAGCAGTCACTATACACTTTTTTTTTTTTGGTACCGGGGATCGAACTTGGGTCCTTGCGCTTGTGCAGCAGGCGGTGAAACCATTGAGCTAAATCCCCGGCCCGGCAATTTGTCTTTTACTGTAATACATTTCTAAAATTTAAAAATATTCACTGTATATTTATATCATCCCTTAGAGTTGTTGTTTCTTGACCTACATACTGCAAAGAAACAGAGCCTACTTCCCAATAGAAGGTACAATAAATATTTGCTGTTAGAAGACTTGGAGTTTTTTCCAGCTTACAAAGACAGTACCTCATCATTTATTATTTCTCTGTACTTCCACAGTCTATTGGGGATTGAGAACCATTTCTACCTATGGGTGACATCTGACTGTTTGGAAAAGCACATCCACTGGTGTTCTGTTGATACAAAATAATAAGCTTTATCACTGTGTTCCTGGTAGCCCCAGAGATAATAGCTATAGGCCAACATCACTTTTATTTCTCACTCTTCAGTGGGGACAGCAGGGCTATTGACCCTATTGTCCACTTTTTCTTTTCCCACGTTGCAGTGGCTGAAAATGTGTTCTGCTCAAATTTCAGCAAGCTCACTATAACTTCAACATGCCTAACACACAGTAGCAGTTCCATAAGCATTCACTAAATGAACACATGAAAATAAAATAATTGTATCTGAATGAATGAGGGGAAGGGCTCACATTGCAAAAGGACTAGAACAGGGCTGGGTGTCAACACCTGTCCTCATTCTTGTTTGTCTAAGGCTCTGCTGCATGAACTGTTGGCTTCCCAGGACTGTACTTTGCTCCCATCTGTAAAATGGGGAGAGAGTTAAGGAAATGATCAACAAAGCATTTAACAGCTCTGAAAGAATGGAAAAGCTTGACTTTAAAGTCCCTTTGATCCTACAAACGTGGTGAATGGTGAAAAGCATCAGGCAGAAGTCAGGCAGCAGATGAGTAAGAAATGGTTGCATTACACAAATATAGATAATTGGTAATAAAATAGTTGGAAATTATTTTATCTCACTACCATAAACTATCACAGAAAGAAAATTATATTCATTAATCAAATGACTACTTTTCTGAACAGTTTTCTTCTTGAAAGATTTCTTGTTGACAAGCAATATTGACCACTTGACACAATCTAATTTGAAAGGTGTCCTTTAGAAAAATCTTTTTTGTTTTCAGTGCTAGGCTTAAACCCAGGGCACTGTGATGCCAAGCCAAGTTCTCTACCATTGAACTATATCCCCAGCCTGGAAAAATTCTTAAATTACAATTTACCAGATGTTCGCTTTGTTTTAAAAATGGAAAATAGTTAGGCTGTCATTACCATTGAGCTCTGCCTTCTTGGCTGGCTAAGACACACAGGTGGAAACTTTTGATCAACATGAGGCAGAGTTCTCCCCTAGGCTTTGCTGAATTTGCTTCTTGTTCTAGAAAGCAATCTCAGCCCCCCCCATATTGTGTGTGGGGATAGATTGTCAGTGATTGCACAATACAAGTCTGCAATGTGCACCATGCTTGCATTATTCTTTTGTGCTGTCAAAAGAGTAGAGCTACAATTTGGATTCCCTTTTCCATTATGTTCTGTTATCTGATCATCTGATGTTGAACCTATGGCAACGTTTAGTCACATTTCTAAATGTTCTTTAGGAAGATCGAGAGATGTATTGTCACAATCATGCCAAAGACTGAGCAAGAACAGGAAAACACCTTGTAATTTCTCCCTGCCAGTATTTTGAAACGATTTTCCTTTTAATTACTGTCAAATTCAATTTCACACCTTTTCATTCTTTGTTTAAGGATGTACTTTTCTAGGAATATAAAATATTAACTGATATTTACACTCTGCAAAAGCTTACTATTAATCTGTCTCTGAAACAAATTTGACTGTAAGTTCAATATTAATTTGAAGTTGATGGGGATGACTATTATATAAACAGAGAAAATGAATTTCCTGTCAAGTAAACATGGTTTTTTCAAATCCTCTACTTGGTCCAGTATATTCACTGTAAGGGTCACAATAACTCAAGAATATGCAAAACTCATATCTTAGTTGTGCAAAGAAAAATACACCTACTCAATATTATTTAACAAAGAAGAAAAATTAAAAAACAAACAAACCCATCTAGTAGAAGGTCATAGCCAATAACATTTCTGCAAATAGAAAAAGGTTGCTGAAGCATCAGATGTAAATTGCTGTTTGCTGGAGAATTTTAATAGAGTTCTACGTCACATTATAAAATGTTTAATTGTAACCCCATTTTAATAACACCATCTGATTAAATGAAAAGACGCCTTGCTGATCGCAATTACAATCTGTCAAACTGCATATTTATTTACAGTTTGGTTTTCTAAAACCATAAGATAAAAAAAGAAAACTCTATTCAGCTTGTCAGGAAACTATAATTATTGTGTATCCTTCTGTCAGTTTCTGCATAAAACTTTTGGTCCTAAAATGGATCTAATTATATCTACATCAACATTTTTATAAATGCTACAATATTTTTCTCCCTCTCAGTGAAATCTTTGTCGTTGACTAGGAAAAACATATTCTCTCTTTAAAAAAGGCATTAGCCAGGCTTGTTTGCTTTCTTTCCTTCAAGATGTTAAAAAATAAAACATCCTTTTCAAAATACAAAAATATTTGCTTGTGTCCCTCTCTCACTTGGGATGAGATTATGAATAAAACCAACAGTTTGGGGATGCCCTGGGAATACTGTCTCTGATTGTCATGAAATTCCTTCAGTCTTTAGCAATGAAAATCAAAGTTGTTTTTCAGAGTCCTACTCTGATTCAAGGCCTAGAAATCTACAGATACCAGTTGGATCAAAGTGCTAGAACCCAAGAGGGAAAAGACTGGTCAACTGGGATGTCTTTCCCTGTGGTCCTTCTTCCCTAAAACTTGTTGCATTTCCTTTGCCCACCTCCTTTTAAGGCGCTTAGTGGTTTCACTCTTTTGGGGTTGTCCACCTTGCCATAGATCTCACAGAAACGTCCCAAACAGTCAATATACATTAAATCACACATGCTTTGCCTCTTGTCCATTGAAGGTCCATTTAGTGAAATACTTGCTAATGTAGCTTATATATTTGTACAAAGATGTTTGTGGCTGGTAATGTTTAATATGCAGCCCTTTCTGGGTGTTACAATTATGGGATTTTAGTTTAAAGAGTCAAGAGAATTAGCTCAAAGGAGCACCAGGAATATTGTTTTTAGGCACAAAGATAACACACATAATCTTTTGGGGCGGGGGCCGAATTGACACTTCTAATGTCTAACCACCTAGCTGAGCATCAGTGACTTCTCTAATAGACCATTAGACTATTTCAAGTTGGAGTACTTAATATGAACATAGAATAAAACCAGTGACAACTCCTGCAGGGCATAAACTAGATGCTCACAGTCGATCCCACAGAAGTAGAAAGTAGAAAACTGTTTACAGAAGCTAGGGAAAATACAGGAGAGGGAGAGATGAGGGTGGACTGTTCAGTGAGGTACAAAGCTACTATCAGTCATGAGAGATAAGTTCTGGTGTTTGCTTGCATAGCACAGTGACTACTGTTAACAATAGTGTATTGAATATTTCAAAATATCTGGAAGAGAAAAATTTAAATATTCCTTGCCACAACTAAATGATAAATGTATAAAGTGATGGATATACTAAATGCTCTGATTTAGTTACAATATACATGATGATGTATGATCATTATTACAAGTGATGTTTAAATTTTTAAAAATGTGTTACAGTAAAAGACACATTAACATTAATCCTCTTCAAAATACTGCCTCTTTCTTTAAACACACTTATCCCATTGTTCTTGCCACATTCTGAAGCAGTTCTGGAAATCTTCTTTCCTGAGCGTCTTTCCTGAGTGTGCTGTCATGGCTGCTTGGAATTGATTCAAAATATTTATGGCCATTTCTATCAAATAGAAGTATTATAATGTGTCTTCATCTACCTCATTCACCAGATCTAGCACCATGTGACTTCTGGCTCTTTCCCAAATTCAAAATGACCATGAAAGGTAAACATTTTGAATGAATTCAGGACATTGAGGCACCATGACAATATCATTAAAGACTCAAAAGAGAACCTCCAGAACTGCTTCAGAGAGTAGCAAGAATGATGGGATAAATATGGTCAAATTAAATGGTACTATTTTGAGGCAGATTAATGGCAATGTGTCTTTTACTATAATTTTTTTAACATTCACTGTATTTTTGATCATATCATATATGTATCAAACATCACATTGTACTCCATAAATATGTATAATTATGAGTCAATTAAAAACTTTTTAATAAAAGGTTATATGAAGCAACTAATCTGAATCTAACATACTGGCTTTCAAATTTGCTAGTAGTCTTCAAATATATGCAAAAATTTGACCGTCTAAAGTGAGTGAGAAATCATGCTTTGTCAAATAGAAGGCAAGTTTATAATCTAAAGTTCCTCATTTTAGGATGGACATTGATAGCGTGGTAGAGATTTAGGGGCCATCGTTTCCAACCTTATATGTGGGAGGCAGCACAGCACCCTCAGTCTGGCACAGAGGCCCCTTAGGTGGGACTCTGGCCCACACACCTGCCCTCTTTTCTCTCATGCACTCTATGCTTTCACACCGATCTCTCATTTCCCAGACATGCCACTTACAACTGTGCTTTACTCTGATCATGTTGTTCCCCCTGCCTTGAAAGCTTGCCCTTCTTGTGCCACTGGGTCACCTTCCTCCAAATATTGTAAGCTTAGCTTTGAACCTGTCTTAAAAGCCTTTCCTGGACACTGCTAGCAGATTTATAATCACTTTCTCCTGAGTTCCTTATGCAACTTGTCGATGCCTCCTCCAAAGCAATGATCATAATATGTTATATTATTTGGGGGCCTTATTTGATACTCATTGCATGAGGTGTAACATGATTGGAAGGCCAATGTCTAGCTTAGCACCTGGAACACAGAAGACGATATGCATTTATTAAATGAATTAATCTGATCATTGTGTCTACCTGTTTATGACGAGAAGTTCTCTGGCCTCAATCTGTCCCAAGGGACAAAAATTACTTCAGACCAATGCAGTCTGCCCAAGGCACAGGCAGTTCTATTTCATACAATGTGTTTGCTTATGTAAAGTTGAAAATTGCCTGTAGCTTTCTCTCCATTTTTATAATTTGTATCCTAGAGTTTCTCATTAACATGATGACACTAACTATCTTCCCTTTTTAAGAACTAGTAGGTTTGGGAATTAGTGAGCATTTAGGGAACACAGAAAATGTATGGCTTTATGGGTTTTTAAATATAGCTTTCTGTGAGCATTAGAATAACCTGGATAATTTTGAAAAACATTAATCTTTGGTCCCCAGGCTGGAACAACTATGCCAATGGCTTGAGGAAGTGCCCAGTGCATTGCATCTCCTGTGGACCATTTAGGCTTAATAGAATGGTATTTGCCACTCAAAATGTGGACCATGGACCAGCAGCATAGGCTTCATCTCTGAAGCCCCACCTTAGACCTGCTGCATCAGAAGCTGCATTTTAGTAAGATCTTAATGATTTGCATGAAACCTAATGCTTGAAAGGCATTTAATATGTCTCTTAAATTCTTTTGAATCTCAAGTTTTCAAAATGCCCATAGGAGCAGACTATATTTCTGGCAAGTAATATGGTAAATAAAAGGAGGTGGAAGAAATTGACCCCAGCCTCAGAGACCATGTTTGCACCCTCTAAAATTGCTCTAATCACCCAACACATTGGTACAGTACTGCCTCACTGGTACATTTAATTGGCTGGTACAATATTTCCCAACTCTCATTTTTTTTTCAGGGAAGCATTCCTCCTTATAATGTATTTTATGGTCTTTTTCCTTTTCACTGTCAAATTATTCCACCTCTTGGATGTCTTCCAAGTTACTTTGGGAATTGTTTCATGGTTTAATAAAGGATGACCCATTTGAAAAACTCTCTGAAAGTGTGAATGGGGGCTGTTTTAAGTGAGTCATTCTCGGTCTGGAACAAGGATAGGTATTTAATTTAATGCTTTGGATCTGTACCTGGAAAGATCATTATAAATGTTCAGACACTTCAAAGGCAATACTTGAAATAGAATGGAATATTGAAATACAATCAGAAATATCCAGTTATACTTTAAATTTTCTTTTAGTTCTATATTCTTTCTCTCACTTAGTATAAATATATTTGTACACATATCTTTATATATTTAAATATTTACCATATTTTAATAAGGTCAGCACCAAATTCAGAAACTGCACACTTTCATAAAATATTAAATTACAAATAAGCCTTCATTGGTAGTTTTATTGATTAAATACTCAGAATTGATTAAATGCTGACATGGCAACTGAGGTTGATCATTTTGAACTCAGTGTAAGATGACCAAGTCATCTTTGAGCAGAAAAATGTAAGAATATATAGAACATTCAAGTTCAATTACTTTTCAGTGTAACTCAGGATTCAGCAAAAATGAAAATGGTGTTTTGAAACTGCACAATCTTTCTTTGAAGTGGACTTAGATTTTATCATAATTTTTTCTAGTTATAGAACTTTATCTTGTTTATCTCTATAACATCCTATCATATTTTTTCTTAAATTTAATGAATTCATATTTTCAAATAAAAAAGTATGATCTACCTTAATGTAGCCCTTTTATGGACTTAAAAATCAAGCTTTAAATAGATGATTTTACTTTCTCTTAGAACCATAAGGCAATATGCTAAAGTAACAAAATTTAAAGAATAAGATTTCATCAATTTTATCAGTTATGATTAGGTTATACCTTAAACTTACACTAAATCTAACTCTGCCTGCGATTCTCTGCATATACTCTTGCAATAATTATTATTTTTATTTTTTAAGACAAGCTGACTAGATTTTCTTTTTTAAAACTAGATAGAATGCAGATTTCTTTGGTGTGTGTCATGTTAAATTATTCTAGAACAGTGGCTCTCAAACTTCAATGTGTAGCCAAATAGCCTGGAGATCCCCAGAACCAGCATTTCTGTTTCAGTAAGCCTGGATCTGGGCCCAAGAGTGAACCTGTGACAAGTTTCCAGGTGATGCTGAGATTACCCATCTGAGAGCTGTTCTTTGCTTTGCAGCAGCCCAAGGCACCTGAGTGAACGTCGTTTCCAGACCCAGTGGGGCATGGCATGGGAAAACAATGCTTCTCTTTTTCTACATCTCTATGACATTACTGGTGCCAAAATAATACACCCTACCCTTTGTGTCCATGAGCACGAGGATGAGAATTATGCTGGCCTTCCTGCCTTCCTAACACACTTCAGTCATGGTCTCATCTTATGGCAGAGCCGTATATGAAATTCACATGTGACAGGAAAAAAAATGCTACGTTATAAACCGTACAACTCCTTAGATGACAAATTCTCCCTTGTCTTCACTGACTCACTACTGAAGTTCAAAGTGCCTTGGCTTTGCCTTCACCAGTCTCTCTGAACCGGCTCTGATCCATTCTTCACCCTCTCATCACATCCACTGAGTCAATGCTTGGTGGGGTTTGGCTCTTTGTTCCCACTTTGTATGCTACTTCTCCCCTTGGTCCATTTACACTGCAATGAAATTGAAACACGTTTGCTTTGTTTTCCTTCTTATGTGCCGTCACATACATTGTTTTCACTATATATTTTTTTGTTAATATAGGAAATCACATTCATTTCAAATCATAGGGCTCTGACAGTGTCCAGGGGCATTCCAGAAAGGTGCCTGGGATATATCGTGCTCTTGAATTCTTGTTTTCCATTCTCTCTTCTTTTCATCAGTATCTTAGTGCTTTACCTATGGTCTCATGGGAAAGACATCTTCTGACAATTGCTTTAGTTTGTTTGTTTGTTTATTTATTTATGCATCACTTCCTTGGTATGTGTTGCATACATTTTCAAGTTTTTTTCAAAACAGGGAAAGTACCACCCCTTCCTTGAAGCTAGTAGATGGAAAATAAAAATATCAAGTGTTAACTTTTTTTTTTAAATTCTTTTATTGGTACATTGTAGGTATACAACACACTTACATTTCTCATTGGGAATTGTACCTTTACATAATGCATCTTGGTTCTTACTTTATCCCCATTCCTAGCCCTCCCTTCACGCCCTCCACCCTTCCCTAGTTACAAAGACTTTATTTCCATGTTTTCCATTTCTCATCATTTTTCCTTTCCCTTCTTTCCTTTCCCCTGCCCCTCCCACTACCCCTACCCCTTTGGACCTTT
>NW_004624744.1:33044081-33077240 GCF_000247695.1 Heterocephalus glaber | reverse complement strand
ACAATTTCTCCTGTTATCTGAGAAATTATTTCTGATTTCATTTTTTCCAGATCCCCTTTTGTTGCCAGTTCAGTGGGTTCAGGTGGTTGAGTATCAGTGTTCCATCTGATTTCCCTTTGGGGTTGCTGTAGGTGATCTGGAAATCTGGTTTTGAGACTTATTTACTTGTTTTCTCATTTCAACTGGGGGGCGGGGGGTGCTGTTTGTGCCCACGCAGATCACCTCCTCTGAGCTGGGAGAGGTGGGACAGGGGCTGGGAGCGGCGGTAGGGATGGTGGCCCTGTAAGCCCCTTCTTCTGGGTTGGGAGTGGGGGGACAGAAGGCGGCCCAAAAGCCCTTTCCTCTGGGCTCGGAGCAGCGGGAGGGATGGTGGCCCAGAAGCCCCTTCCTCTGGGCCAGGAGCAGTGGGACAGCAGCTCAGAAGCCCCTACCTCTGGGCCAGGAGCCACAGGAGGGATGGTGACTGGGAAGCCCCTTGCTCTGGACCCAGAGCCAAGTGTTAACTACTTTTTTACCAATATAAAAAGCACAAGAGCTTTCACAAAACTATTAAAAAATGTCAAAAATATTTATGCTGGATTATTAGATGCTTGCTGAAATGGAGCAACTTATGTTTACTTAGATTAGAGTTTAGGAATTGCTGGTTTGCACAAAGTTACCTTTTACTTAGCCACTTTTCAAGAAAAATATAAATCATGTTCTGGTTATTGGAATGACAAGAAATGGAGAGAATGAGGTGAAAGTGTACTCAATGGAGTGGACAGAATTGCAATGGCAGGAGGTCTACCTGGCCTCATTCTCTGGTTGACTGAACCACAGAAACTAGCTTTAGTGGTGTTTGTCAAAATGGTTACCAAAGGAAAGTGGTGAAGGTCATCATCCTAAGCACTGTGCTGTCAATACTAATGCCTCCTTCAACCAGAAGCAATGAAGCATAATGGGAAAAACTCACCATAGACGAGGGGTTGGTCTTGTCTTGCCTGTAGTAACTGTATAAACTTAGATAATCCTTAACATCCCTGAGACTTGGTTTGATTGAGCTATAAAATGAAAGTTTTGCCTAGTGAGCCACGTAATTTCCAGTTCAAATCTCTGATTCTATGATTGGCCCCAAGAGACTAATACTCTAAATCAGTAGAAGTGCATTTGCTCTTACTGGATCTTTAAAAGAAGGCTTGTGGAAATCTCTAATCACTACTCTTTCTACACTGACTGAAGTTACCTACCTAGAAGAGTGGTTTTCAGAGGCATTTTTGCTCCACAGAAAACATGTGACAATGTTTGGAGATGTTATAGTTGTCACAAACAGAGAGTCATGTCTAACTGGTAGAGATCAAGGCTGTGGCTAATATACAACAAGGTTAAAGACAGTATCTCCCTCCCCAACAGCCTAAAATATCAACAATGTCAAAGTTAAGAATCCCTGATCCAGTTAGCAAGGTAAATAATAATATCTATGTGAGAAACTGACTCCTTAACATCTATAATAGTTCTAGGAATGATGAAAAAGCTTAATAATGTAAGTTTGTTAGGACTAAGTGTATATGCATGTGTGTGTGTGTGCGCGCGTGTGTGTGTGTGCGCGCGCGTGTGTGTGTATTAGATGTATCCTGCCTTGTGAAGAGACAATGAACCAAGAAATGGAATAGAGAATCATGAAGGTCATTCACTGTAGGGTCTCATCATATCATGCAGAATGTCAAAAGGAAGATCCAACTTGGGACTTGAAATGTACTCATTGTATGAAGTGCTAGCTATATTTAACTTTTAAATTAAAATTTAAAAACATACAACAGTTATTTATGAAATTTTGTTATAGATCTACTATATTAAAGATAAAAGAAGAATCAAGTCACATAAAATCCTATAAGCAACTTCAAAAACCCAATTTATACCCAAAACTATATAGGAAAAATGGTGTGCAACACAAACACATCATCAATGCGTAAATCCATATGACAATTTCCAAAGCCCAAATTGTTACCAAAAATTAAAGAATGTTTTAACCAAAAAAGAACATTAGAATGTAATTGGTGTAAAGGGCCAGAAAGTTAAATAACTTACCATAGAACATAGGTATACTCTAATTATCTCTTGTAACTCCAAGATGATTGCTAATCTGATTACCCTGACACCTCAACCAGATTCCTCCAGGCAGAAATAGGAAGAAAAAAATGATCACAAACTCTTTTCTGACCTTCTCTATGTATTTTGTAAATACGCAAACTAATTGCCAGTCTACCAGATCTCACCAAAATTTACCTAAAATTTTTAATAGTTGTGTTTTCAGAAAGGTCATTACAATACTTTTTAAATGTTTCTTAGATTCCTAAAAATCTCTGAAAGGAGTTATGTTTTCAGTCTTCAAAGCCATTTTACTCAAGGTATTTTATCACAATGTTTGTTCTTCCAAAGATTGTTGGAATACCAATTAATTGTGCAGTTGTTTTTTTAAACAATGTTACATTATCTATACATTCTCAGATTTTATCATTGTAAGGGACAATCATCAGATTTGAGGTAGGAAAAATTGTTGGTCTCTAAATTTTCCTCTCTGCCAGATTACAAAATGTTGTAGCCTGACTTAATCTAAACCATGTGAGCTAGGAATGATAACATTCTTACTTTAGGATCTTTCTAAATGAAGATACCAGGCAAGTGTAAATGAACAATGGGACAATTCATATGACTTATAAGCAGTTTGTCTGGTGAATGTCTATATGCTCTCTTGGAACTCTCCTGACTGTATGCTTTGCTAATTTTACATCCTCATGATTAAAGTTTAAAAGGAGAGGCATGAGAGGAAGGAAGAAAAAATAGAAAAAATATTTGAACCATGCAAAGTCAGCTTATTTACAGAGTTAGAGTGTGTATGCAATATACGTGTATGCCAGATAATCTTGACTGTCAACTTGACAGGACTAAGAAATTCTGGGAGAGGCAATGAGACTGTAAGGGCACTAACCTCCCCAATGAGTTAACACCTTGACAGACTCATGACTGACTGGGAGATTAGGAAGTGGGGCCTACTTGCAGGAAGTGGGGCATGGGGCATGACCCTGGGGACTCTATCTGGTCCCTGGCCCCTCCTTCTCAGGCGTTTCCCCTGCTTCCTGCTTTCCAGGTGCTAAGAGAGGAGCAGCTCTCCTCCACCATGCCCTGTTGGTATGTTTCCACCTTGCAGCCAGCTGAGGGTGGACTGAAAAGTCTGAAAGTGTCAGCCAAATAAACTTCTCCAATCTGCCAAAAACAGCTTTCCACACCTGATTCTATGGAATTCATGTTGTATTAAGATAGAAAGTGTGAACATGGACACAGCACAGTCTTTCATTTTTTAAGGAGTCTATTAATCAATCATAAATACAACTCTCATATATATATGTATATATAAATATCATAAACATGCCTCTGTGATATCTCTTCTAGCTGCACAGGACACAGCAGGGTGAGACATCTCTCCCTCATAGAGCTTCCCTTCTAGTAGTGGGAGGCACATGCCGTCTCATTAAATAAACTCCATCATTTCAAAGAGTAACAATGCTCCCACAGGTTAACATGTACACATTTCTTTCTTACCACATGTGCTTCACAGTGCTATCCCATTTCATTAAACAAAGTGCGGTGATGAGCAGTGAGCTGTGGGAAGAGTGTCACCTTAGACCAGTGTTTCTGAGATACGACATTTGAGCTTAGAACTGAAGGTGAAGACTGAGCTTAGAACTGAGGTGTGAGTGCTCCCAACAGAGGGAACAGTGAGACCAAAGGTCATGGCAGGGAGGGAAACACAGCCAGTGTGGCTGTGGCTTGGTTAGGCACAGAATGATGTGAAATAAGGTCAGAGATCACAGAAGAGCCTGAATACCATGTTCCGAAAGGAGGAGGGTTTTTTTCCTTTTTATCCTAGGTACAATGAGGGATGGTCAATTGTGTATGCTAGAAAATCACATTAGCTCTGGGATGAAGAACGGATTGTGGAGGGTTGAGAGCTGGGAGGGGAGGTGGGCTTGGATGCCACGACTTTAATCCTAAAGGAAGATGGAACTTTGGATTAGGACAGGAGGGTGAAGAAAGATAAGGAAGGCATATTCGACATGTATTTTGGATGCAAATGGGTCAAGACTTGCTCATAAAATGACCTGGGAGTGAGGGAAAGAGATGAACCAAGAATGAATCCCAGGTTTCTGAGCTGAGCATCTGGAGTTGAGGGATATTTATTTCACCTAATACTCAGTGAAACTCCTTCACTCCAAAAATAGCTTCTCCACTTCTCCTTGTCAATAATCAAACTCTATTTTTGAGATCTTGTTTAAAGACGATCTTCATTAATTAGGAATTCTCATTATTAATGATTCTGCATATCATTTTATAACTCTGACATAGTATTATGCTTTGAAAGGTTGCTTGACCTTTTGAATATCTACCTCAATTGTTTTATGAGATGCAGAAGGGAAGGAACTATTCCCATATTAATTTTTCATGCCCCTACAGTAAGTATGCAGTGGGACTTAGTTCCAGTTTCCTCAGGATAGTACCAGCTGTAGTCCTATAACCAGTCATTTGTTTCATTCTCAGATATGAGCAATACACTCCCACCTACAGTAGATGTCTAATCTACTCACTATTATAAGAGTAAATACCCTTTCTCAAAACTGTGTTGAATGGTATGTTAATAATAGTAATATTAAATACAC
This sequence comes from Heterocephalus glaber, assembly GCF_000247695.1. Next base: position 33,072,549 of record NW_004624744.1, on the reverse strand, counting down.
AGTAATAGTTCAGCTTAAGTGCTTAGTTATTCCAAGACTCAAAACCTATGTACATGAATGCAGCAGAAAAAGACAAACTGGGGTTCAGTTTTAGAATCTTCCAGATTCCACGAAGCTCTAAAGTGAAATTCTTTTGATGAATAATCCAACCAAAAAGCCAAGACCCATATAAAGCAGAAACTCAAGTTCTGTCTACAAATATGAGATGTATGCATAATAATAAAATGCAGGTATTTGAAGACCTTTCTGCCTCAAACATCTATTTTAGGTAAATATGCACTTCTGATATTTGTGTAAATTCTGTAGTTTTCCATGAATATGTGAAATTTTCAAAGACATAAGGAGAGAGTTCTAAATTGTACAGTATATACCAGAGTTATCTTCATCTCTGTATTTCTATAATTAGGAGAAGTAGGGAGAGTTTGAAATAAAACTCTCATAATTGTCAGCAAGATTATTGTCATAAACACTCATTCAAAGATTCTTAAAGAACAATAGTCAAGCTTATTCTGTTCCCAAATATTTGTTTGCTTTCTTGTGGACATAAGCATATCACTTTCTCATTTCAAGCATTTTATGCTTGAGTAGCATCTTCATGCTTGAGTAGCATCTCTTCATAACTCATCTCAAGAGCCCAAGCAACCAGAGTCAAGCTCCTTCCCCCTCCTGTATGGTGTAGCCCTGGGTTCAGGAAGGTGCTAATCCAATAACATAGAAGAGGGAGAATCCACGGTTTTATGCATCATAAGGCTGTCATTATGGTGCCTGAGGAAACCGTTTTGTGATCCATGATTTTGAGTTACATATGTTTGTCTCTCAATAGGTGTTTGTTATTTTCTCATTAGTAGTGTATTTTTCTCACCATCTTGATAAATTTCCCAGGAAGAATTAATTCCTGTCTTTTCCTGGCCTCATTGGGAAAATGTGTATTATAGTCATTTGTTTTCTGTTTGCTTCCCCTGTGTTTATTGGAATAGTTCCACATTCTTCACTGTGCTTTTATCTGATCATTACAGAATAATATGAGAAACTGTGAGGCCTAATTCACCTCTGTCCCTCCTTTGCTGTAGCACTCTTTGCTTTCAAAAAGCTTTTCCCTAGATTGTACACGTAGGCGCCTCTCCTCCACAGCCACGGCCCATGCCACTTGGCTCACTCGGTCACAGCATCACCCTCACCATAAATCTCAAAGCCTTCAATGGCAAGTTAGAGGAGAATTTATTTTTAATCCAAACCATATATTTAGAAATTCTACTTTTAACTTTAGAAAACTTGAATCTATTATTTCTTTCATTTAAAAAGGCCAAAGTTTTCAGTGAATATAGATAAGAAAACATTACTTTGCAAATTATATCAGTGATCTTGCACAAACATTTTCAGTTTTTGTAAATGCTTTCCTGAAAATAAATTAAAAGACAGCATATTCAAGAGAAATCAGCATTTTCTATTGTTCTTACTATGTACAAAGACCTATGACAGTTGCCTTTCTTGTAATTTTTTTTTGGTACTGGGAATCGAACTCATGACTTTGCACTCGAGAGACAGGCATGGGGCCACTGTTTATTTTTTCAATCCTCATTAAAACACCATGTGTTTTCCCCACCTAACAGGTATGGAAACAGCTGGACCTGTGCCAGCTCCTGTACCTAAGAACAGTCCATATTTCTAATTACTGCATGATCATTAGAACTCTGGAAACTACATTACTCAGCTTTCCATCACTGTGACGAAGTATCTCAGAATGACTCAACTGCCTTCCACTAGACCCCATTTCCAAACGGTTCTACCATCTCCCTGCAGTACCACATCCTGGGGACCAAGCCTCCAACACCTGGGCCTTTGGGAACCCTTGAAACTATGACAGTATCAGGCAACCTAGGTTTCAATTTTCTACACAAAATACACTCCTGAACTTTCAACATGTCTGCATTTTAATGATATCTTTTACATTGTTTTGTGCTCTGAGAAGTGTCTATGTCATACTATTTTTAAGGGACTGTTTTCCATAGTTTAATACCACCTAACCCTGGGCTGCCATTTTGGTGTGCATTGGCTATTCTGAATCAATAAAGATGACGCCTCCCTTCCCCACTGCTGTGCAGACTAGTTGAACTACGTATGAAAGCATTTTGGCTGACTTTACTACTCTGGCAGATCCACCCTAGTCCAGACCCTTCTGGGGGAGACCCTGTGTAGGCTTTTCAGTACCTAGGATGACCTGGAATGTGGTAAGTATGAAAATACTTTAATTAGTTGGAATGCTAATGTATTCAAGATGGCAACTAGGTAAAGCACCTACAATCTTAAGTACCAGAAATGCTAATCGTGTATCTTAATTCCCACCATCACGTGGTGATATAAAAATTTCAGCTGGCATCCCCCTCTTCTTTTACAGTTAAGGAAATTGAGGCTTAGCAAGATCAAGTGATTTGTTAAAATAATCCAGCCAGAATTCCAAGTGCATCTTTTTTTCTCATTGAAATATTGAATCTCTCTTTTCCTTTACTGTCTCCTTATTATTTCAGGAATGTAAAAATAAGGTCAGTTTATTTTCTTTAAAAGGCAGAATTGTGAATGTTGTCTGGGTTTGTATGGTCACATGGAACAGCTGTGGCATCAAGTTTGTAAGGATTCACTTTGGCACTAAAAGTTCAGGACAAAAGGCTCAATTAAGGCTTTCAGTACAATCTTTCCAAGTTCCTACCAAATGTAAAGCACAGGCTCTGTCTCATCAGAAATGCAGAGGTGATAAGCAGCCCTCCCTTTCTGGACCACTACCTACCGGCTTACCAGCTCTCCATGTGTGAGCTGCCTCACTGGGTAAGAAAATAATTACACCACCCATCTCCTGGTGTGGTCATAGGGAATAGGAAGAAACTGTGGGTATACACCTAGCCTGGGACCTGGTGTGTTACACAGCTTTGTTGTCGTTGCAACAAATACTTGAGATAAGCAATTTAAAGGAGGAAAGGCTTATATTGGCCCACACTTTCAAAGGTTTCAACCCATGATCACTTGCCCCTGCTCTTTTGGCCCATGGTGAGGCAGAAAATCATGGTGGAAGCACTTGGCAGAGAAAGTTGCTCACTTCATGGTAGCCAGGAAGTCAAGAGAAAGGGAGGGTAGAGGTCTCAATATTCCATTCAAGGGCATATCATCAATGACCTAACTTCCTTCCACTAGGCATCAACTCCTAAATGTTCCATTAACTCCTAATGCTAGAGGCTCATGACCAAGCTGTCAACATATGGGGCTTCTGTAGATGTCGGAAAGCCAAACTATAACACCTGGCTAGAGGAAGTACCCAATAAGCATGAGCATAATTGTTCCTAGAACTCCTATGAGGCTGCTTTGGAGAAAGCAAAACCAACCAAATAGAAAAAATATATATATACCCTACATAACACGACAGCTGTTAAGCAAAGGTCCCACTCCGGGTCTCCTCAGTGGGAGCACGGGGAAGAGCAGCCATAGTCACAGCAGGCTGACTATTCTATTCCTGTCAATTTTTTCAAGCACTATATGTATATATCACAATAAAAATGATTCAGATTGCTAGTATTTTTGTCTTTTGATAGTCTTAACAATGTAGGGTTTTTAACAATAATCACCTTCTCAAGAACTGCGGAGAGTTACTTTTCATCCATAGCAGTTGTGAATTTCACACTGCATGAAGGAAGGTCCTATCTCAACTTGGTAAAGCATTAGTTATGCCTGCACTTTAGCAGGGGATGTGATTAAGTGTACAGTGCGTATAAAAGACATGAAAAGTTTTAACAGTGTAGTATGTTCTCAGGGCTGGATAATTTTTATTAAAGATAATCAAGATGGTGATATAAAAGGCTCCTTAAATGTTGAAGAATAATGCTTTTCAAATGTAACATGTTTTTAAAAAATTTATTGCCTATCAAAACTAGAATTGCTACCCTAACTTCCAAAATGGAGACTCATCTTTTCTGTCAAATAGTACACCTATTTCCCTGGGGAATTTGTACAGGTCATTAAATTCAGAGAAGTTCAACTATCAATTTTGTGATTATATGTTTAACAAAATGTTAAATATGTTTATCAAGGGAAGAAAAAACCCTCAACAGACTATGCGATTTGTGATTTTTAAATTATCTAAAAAAGCAAAGTCAAATGTAATATTTTAATGATTTGAGCAAAGGATCAACAACTCTGGAGCACATTGTGCCTTTTTTCCCATGAGGTGTGAAGTGCTATTGGGAGACAAAAGTGTGTAAGTGGCTAATAAAAAATAACAAATATTATCATACCCCTGTAGGTTATATTTGTCCATGTAAGAGTACCTAGACAAAAAAAAACTAGACCAAAAAAACTGAAATGGAAAAATAAAATGCAATATAAAACCCAAACCTCTTAAAACATTCATGTATGCTGTAGATAAGAGTCAGCAATGAATAATGAAGGAAGTGGGGTTTTGAAATAAAACTGGTCCATTGTTCTTCTGAAAGCATTTTAAATAAATTCTCCCATTAACCCATGAAAAGATAAGTTTATGATGCAATGATTTAATGCTAATCTACTTGCAAAAAATCAAGCAAATGGCAACTCAAAGTTAGAATTATTTTATCATTGAGAAAATCAACTTATCATATGGACAAATCAACACAAAAAGCAATAATAGTCCCTTGGTTGTATGAGGAAAACGCTGAAAGCTCCAAAGGAGATATTCAAACACTGGATCAGAAATAGTTATGGAGCCCCTACGGTGGCCTGTGCACTTCTTGCTATCAGTAATTTCTGCATGATGGTATAGATAATAAAACCAAATATTATGGCTTATATTGAGATTACCTCCCAAAGGCCTGCACTGATAGGACTTTTGGAAGAGGACTGGATCATGGGGTTTCTGTAGCTGACTTGCCATTAGAATGTGGTGTTTGGTCAGAAGATAGCTCAGTGGCACAGCACCTGCCTGGCAAGTGCAAGGTCCTGAGTTCGATCTCCAGTACCAAAAAAAAAAAAAAAAAAGAGGCAGGTTATTGAGTGGATGACCTGGAAGTGTATATCTTCCTCCCAGGCTCCTCCCTTTGCACTCTGCTTCCTGACCACCATGACGTGAGCAGATTTCTTCCACCAGACCCTTCCACCGTGCCTTCTAGCCTTGGAGCCAGCCAACCTATGTGAGCCAAAATAAACCTCTTTTCTTTTGGTTACAAGTGTCAGACATTTTGTCCCAGGAAAGTAAAACATTAAGTAAGCTTTCAAGAGTTTCTAAGTCCTCTTTTCTGTAAGCTGCTTAGGAGGCAGAGAAAGAGAGAGCAAGAAACTTCCCTGGGCACACACAGGGTGTGTCCTGAATGATAATGCTCAAGGTAAAGGCTCAATCCTTAATGAATGATATGTCTTTGTTACTATTTAGGAGCATGAGGAGTGAACTTTTGGTGGACCTGAAATGAGGTGGATTCGCAAGGAACATGGAGCTCAGTTCCAGAGAGATCACTGAAGTAAGGACCAGAAACAGCAACCACATATTCAGACAGGGCTTCCAAATATATGACTGCAGTCCTGAGCAGAATTTTGCTTATTTCATTCATTCATTCATTCATTCATTCATTCTTCATTCATTCATGGTTCTGGGAATTGAATCTAGAGCCTCTACTAAGCATATGCTTTACCAGTGAGCTAACTCGCTAATTCTAGGGTTTTAAAAAATATACTGTTTATTTCTTTTTCAGCTCCTATCTATTTTTCATCCAGGTTCTGTGCTGCTTTTCCCAAACTTTCCCCTACACACTCCAGGAAGCACTTTACTAACATTTTCAAGGTTGCAGCGAGCGATTGAACGTTTACTGCTAGGACCTGCAAATTCTTTCTTATGGGCACACCTAGAATCTTTCCAGACAATCGTGTATATATAACTGTAGTTTCTTTCCTCTCCATGTTTGCTAAAGACTATTTGACTAAAGGAAAAAAAGATTCCCCGAAGAACAACACCACAATGACCTGCCCAGACGTTTGCCTTTAGGACATGAAATGAGTTACACAAGTACAAGATGAGGAATTGCTGGCTAGAGACCAATGCTGCAAGAGACACACTAAGAGTGATCAAGGAGTCAAAATTAAACATTATCACCAGCCAATAATGCTATAGACCCTATCATAAAACATCCATGAGGAGGCAGAGAATAATTTGAAACATTCAGAAATTAATCTGCAATCACAGGCTCTGGAATTCTGCCTTCCGCTGTGGTCAACATTCCTTAAAATTATAACTCTTGTAAAGGAACTAATTTGATTTAAAAGTTGAAAAATGAACCTTTGAGGAAAGGCAAAGGAATTGGTTCTATTTGGTCCAGGAAAACAGAACTTCAGGATTGACTCAATAAATGTCAAATACTTGAACAACTGTTCTCCGAGTATTCAGAAGGAGACACACAGGCTGAAGTTGCAATAGTAGATTTCGGGTTAACTTTAATAAGGAACTTCCTGGAAGGAATGTAAATCTTTTACTGCAATTTAACTTAATATTACTAGGTTAATTAGACACAACCAGGCTACCAAAGAAAGCTGTGGAATGTTGGCTCTTAGAAAACCACATATCTAAAAACACACACACACACACACACACACAGAAACATATCTTAAACGGTTTAGATTTACTCCTGCCTAGACTGAAGAAACTGAAGTGAGTAACTTCGTGTGCTTATACCGTATCATTAACCTGGCTACACTTTTTTGACTTCTACCTTGCTTGAGTGAAGCGCACATTAATGTGATCTATCGGACTGAAGAAAAACATACAAGTCCTAGATATGAAGGAATCTTGAGCTTGATTATTGGCACACAAAGGACGAGTGCTATTTTTCAATCGGCTCCTTTCCTGAACACTGTTAAGGATAGCTCTAGTTTGAAATAAAACTTTATTATAGCACTAAAAGATATCCCTAAATTATTAACATATGATACTATGGAACTGTGTATCAATACCACATTTGAAATAGCTTATTTTGAGGGGAAAAAAGCTTAACAATTAACTACAAGCAACATTTATTTTTTTGCCTTATTAGGAATTTGTCATAAAAGTCATTTACTACATATGGTCAAAAAGAAGAACAAAAAACTAGCAATTTTTTTCACAGTAATAAAGTGGTTTCATAGATTGTTCTCATATTCTGCAGTATGCAAAAAAGGATAATTTGTGAGCAAAAACAGACTGTAATTGCTATATGTTTGATGAATTATGCCATAATTTAAAATAATTATTCTTCATCCTTTTTCTTCTGTCAAAGTAGGTAAAATTATTTCTTTTTATTGCCCTTTTCCTATTTTTAAACAATGAAACAGGCCTCTGTGACATCCATTCCATTTTAAACTAATGTTTCTATTATTCCATATCTAAATGGGGCTGGCATCGCCACTCTGTCGTGCCCAAAAGATCTTCAGCTCTCATCCACTGTTACGTACTGTATGCATTACATGAAATGAAATACCTCAAGATTTTGAAAATATTTATTTTAAAAACAGCAATCAAATTGCCTGTAATCACATTTTCTGCTTGGCTTTGAAAGCTGCATTATTCAATATGCCAGTGGTCCTTTCCATAATGGCAACATATCAGAAATTCATGCTGTTCTAATACATCTGAATTCCGTGATGTAGGGCACTCCCTACGGGCCGGGAGGAACACTCCTACTTCCGTTTTGAGTCCTGTATGGCACCTACTGAAGTGATGGTTGTCAAAACAGTTGTACAGTGGCCTTTGAATGCAAAGTGTGCCATGACTGCTAAAAATGACAATCAATCTGAGTATATACATTATGCTTGCTTTTGTTGCCTGGAAAAAAAAGAAGGCATTTGGGAAATAAACCCTCCAATTTTATTGCCTTTTAACATCTTTTTTCCATTTTAAACTCCAGAACTGGAAATTTGAAGCATTCAAAGAAATTGAAATCGTCTTTGTTGCTTTTTTCATTGTAAAATTTCTAAAATGTGTCATTAGGAACCGCGCTCTACAAAAAGCCCAGGTTCTAAATGAATCCTTTCTATGAGGCCATTCTAAAACTTTGCACGGTTTTTCTTTGTATGAAAGAGCTTCTGTTGACTGCACAAAGAACAAGCAATCGCCACATATAGGCCAGGCAGAGAGACTTGGATGACTTTATACAAAGTTGCATTTTCCCTTCCACCAATCCATGATTAAACCCAGCAGTGAATGTACCAGAGTGGGAAGAAAAAGGAGAAGTACTTGATTTCAGTTTGCAGGAATCAAGGATTTTTCTCAAGCCATGAATATTTAATATAGACATTTTCTCCCAAACAGTTTTCTAGTTTGTTGTTTTTTTTTTTTGTAACAACATGAAAATCCATACAAAACTCTTACTTTTTAATGATACAATAACAATTTTCCCCTGAAAACAAATGATCTATTCAGTAGGTTCAAATATCTTCTTAGCCGATTAGGCTTTGAGGAGGGGCAGTTAAAACACTGAGAACAACAGCAAGAAAAACTAAGTAACTAACATGACTGATCCAGTGAGTCGTGAAGGTTACACCAGGGTCCTGTGGTCCAATGGAGAATGAATCAGGAAAACACAAAAACATAATGCCCAGGACAGCACTGTAGAGATCAACCAGTCTTATAATTTTCTACCCTTTTAGGGAGAGGATCTTTTGTTCAAGGAAACTTTTTTTTTTGGTACTGGGGATCACTTGTGATCACTGCGAGGCAGGAGCTGTGCCACCGAGCTAAATCCCCAGCTCCCAAGAAAACTTTTATAAGAAATGCAAAACAATTAGACACAAGAGTAAGGTTGCTCTGGCTGATTCTTGGCCTGTCCCACCTGAAGCAGGCTAAGCTTGGATCTGCTGAGCAAGTCCAACCCTGCCGGTACGGACAGGGTGCCTGACTGGTGCAGGGCTGACGAGCTTACCTAACACTCTTGTTCTGGCGCTTTTCTAACCAGACTCCACTCAGAACAGTGCAGACAGATCAATTACCCATTATCAAAATAACTCGAGAATTTTGAGAAGTTAAACCCTTGCATATTGGGTCATGAATGACTGTTGAACTTGGACCTGGAGAATAAGAACTAATTGGCATTCATTCAACAGTATGTACACATAGAAATTCTACTCTGGTTTATGGTCTGTTCTTGGAAAAGAGAGAATTTAAGAAAATAAAATATTTTTAAAGTGCCAGAAATATAACTTGTCTCTGGACTCTTAACTGACTACTGGATAAGGAGTCCCAAAAGAGTACAGGCAAGAATATACAAAATTCTGGGAAATTTGGGAAGGAAGAACTTTCACTCTGTGGATTCTGCACCCAATATATATCTATAATAAATTTCAGAAGGTAATATAGGCATCTCAGTCTACAGAATTTTTTTTTAATCAGAAAGCTGTTCTCATTAATAGAACTCACACCTACTGTGCCCCAAACACTGCGTTAAAAATGTTAACATCTTTAGTATCATGACATTATGGAATTAAATATCTCATTATAGCACTTTAATTTATTTTTTAAGTGATGGTGTCTCATTATATTGCCTGAGGTGGCCTCAAACTCCTGGCACAAGCAAAATCCTGCCTCAGCGTCCCGAGTAGCTGGGACTACAGGTGTATGGCCCCACAGCCAATCATACCCATTTTATAGATAAGAAAACTGGGGAACAGAAAAGTTCCTTAAACTTTTAAGTAGCAGCATCAGGATTTGGCCTGAGGTAGTCTCACCCAAGGATATTGATTTTAATCACAGTGATATATGAGTACATTCAATAAAAAGTAAAGATCTCATTGGTTAACAACAAGTTTATGGCTGTCTTTTTTGACAGATGTGAAGATTGAGGATTAAAGTATAAATAAGTGGAAAAATCTTCTAGATGCATTTTACCATCTTCAAAAGAGTTATAAAGGCTTGTTTTTACTGCTTTGTTTAATTTACACTCATAGAATGTTTCCTATATTGCCACTGGTCTAAGCAATTTTTCAAATTCTCTTAACCCCAATGAAGTAAAGGTTATTATTCCATTTTTCCAGATAATAAAGCTTGTGTATTTACTGGCTGAGACATTCAGTAATCAGCCATGCTGAAGCTCTCTATTTTTTTCACTTGTAACACTGGGATACTACTGTATCATACACTGATTTTGAATTATGGATTAAATATTCATTCATATCTAACATATTAGACATTTGTAAGAAACATTTATAATCAGTGAAACTCATCACTTATGTTGCCAGTGGGGGTAAGAAACAAAGATATAAATTTACCTTTAAAATAAAATGTCACTAAAGAGTATATATTGTGTATAATAACATACTAAATAATAACATATAACATAAAAATAGAAATGTTTTATAATCACAATAACATCAAAATATGTACAATACCTAAATAACAGCTAAAATATTTTCATCTATTTGATCCATTCAAATACTAAAATCCTACAATGTTAAAATACTAACAAGGATATAATTACAATCTTAATAGCATGAAGCTATTAGAAAATATAATTAGAGATAGTTGATCCTACATATAAATCTGTCCAGTGTGTTTTATTATCATAGGATTTCATAATTAATAGCAAATTCCTTATGTAGAATCTACAATTGTTAGATTTATTAGTTGTTCTGTATTGTAGGTGACCTTGAAAAAGACCTCAGAAGGAACACCGCAATTTCTAGGTGGGTAGTGTTTACATCTTATTTCTGTATCCATTACTTCCTGTCTATATGGACATTGATAACCCAGACCCAAATGTATTTAAACAACTGGAAAACCTAGTCTGGTGGTATAGCTGAGTGGAAGATCACCTGCCTAGTATGCACAAAGTTCTGGGTTTGAGCTGGGAATAATGGGACATCTGCTCATTGCCTCATCTGTCTATTTTTGGTGTCATCACCCTGGTATTCACTCCTTAAAACCTCTGACCTATGTTGGGACAACAGGTTTCTGGGGCTATCCACACCTCCAGTTTCTTACAACTACTGTCTATCCAAGGTCCTAATGCCAGAGGGGTTTCCCTACAACCCTGCTTTCATAGTGCTTTTGCCTTGAGTGTCTTGAGTTTTACCAATGATTTCTTTTTCTTTTCTTTTTTTTTTTCACCAATGATTTCTTACAGTCCATCCTTAGAGCTCACAGTACTTTGATTGGTTTTTGAAGCCTTTAATCAAATTTCCCAATTTAAGATACTGAACCTGATTTCTGAAAGCTCTCCAGCATGCCTTTTCTTTCTTCTCTGTTTATCCAAGTTAAAACTATTCTTCCAGCTCTGTCTGCAGGACTACTTTTATCACTAAATTTTATATCCAAAACTAGATAGAATACTATAATCCCTTCCAATTAAGAACTGCTTCTAATGCAAATGAAAAACACTGAGATTCCACCTCACCCCAGGAAGAATGGCTGCTATCATGAAATCAACAAATAAATGCTGGTGGGGCTGTGGGGAAAGAGGAACACTGCTCCACTGCTGGTGGGAGTGTAGACTGGTGCAATCACTGTAGAAATCAGTATGGAGATACCTCAAAGAACTAGGACTGGAAGTCCAATTTGACCTAGGTATTCCCCTGCTGGGGATCTTCCCCAAAGAATTAAAAGAATCATACCACAGTGATATATGTGCACCAATGTTCATAGCGGCTCAATTTGCAATAGCTAAAACTTGGAAGCAGCCCAATTGCCCATCAACTGGAGACTGGATGAAGAAAATGTGAGTTTTTTTTTTTATAAAATGAAGTATTACTCAGCCATAAAGAATGAGAAACCAGAGACATTTATAGCTAAATAGATGTACATTGAGGTGATACTCTTAAGTGAAATAAATAGGACACACATGTGTAAATACCAAGTAGTTGCTCTAGTGTGAGAAACTGAAAGTGTAAATAAGGACTAAAATGTATAATAGGTAATGTGAAATAGGAAGAAAAGGGACAAAGGGGAAGGAGAAGTGGGAGGGCTAGGGGAAAGGAAAGAAGGGAATGGGATTAATATGAGAAAATAAAAAAATGGCAACAAAATCTTTGTAAATAGGGAGGGATGGAGGGGTTGAAGGGAGAGCAGGGGAATGAGGAAAAAATAAGAACCAAGAGAGATTATGTAAAGGTGCAAATTTCCAATGATGAATGTCACTATATTGTATACCTAAAATGTACCAATAAAATTAACTAAAAAAATGAACTACTTCCAAAATTATGATCAGTACAAGTAATTGTACTCTAATTGTACAAGTAATTGCTCTCTAATTGCTTCATGTTTTACTCTAATTTTCATAACTATTAATGTTTTCTCTGTAGTTTATTATCTCCTAAAGGACAGTAGCCATATATTATCAGCCAATTATTTGAGCCCTTCCAACACTTAGGCCAGGCTGAGCGTGTGCCTCAGGGGTAGGGTGCTCGCCCATCATGTGCAATGATCTGGGTTCAATCCCCAACACCGCAAAAATGAATGAATAAAATAAAATTAAATCCTCTCCACACAATTTTAGTGAGGATTCCCCTGAATTGCCTATGAAAGATGCTATTTAGATTGAAGCACTGTTTAAATTCTCTTTCGCATATCTATGTATAGTAGATGAAACGAGAAGAAAAAGGAGAGGGAGAAATAAAGAAAGAGAGGGAAAGAAGGATGAGAGCAACACACGCAGCTACAAAGACACAAAGCTGCAGTGTCCTCGCAGTCTTATTTACACTCTGAAAATTTGTGTTCCAACAAATTGGTGGGTCTAAATGAAGAGGATAGACTCTTTGACACAAATGAATTACCAAAACCGAACCAAGAAGTTATAAAAATCCTGAATGGTGCAAAAGCAAGGAATGAAATTGAAGCAGTGGTAAAGACACTACCAATTAAGAAAACCCCAGGGCCCAATAGATTCACCACTGAATTTTATAAGAACTTCAGGAAAGAGCTAATGCAAATAGTTCTGAAACTCTTTCACAAAATTAAAAGAGAAGGAAGACTGCAAAAGTCATTTTTTTGAAGGTAGCATTGCCCTGATACCAAAACCAGACATGAACTTAACAAAAAAAAGAAACTACAAACCAATTTCCTTAATGAATGCAGATGCAAAAATCCTCAATAAGATAGATACTTTCAAGCAGAATACAACAAATCGTTAAAACGATCACACACCATGGACAAGCAAGTTTCATCCCAGAGACACAAGGCTAGTTCACCATTTGTAAATCAATAAATGTTACGCATCACAAAACTGAAGTAAATATGAAAATCACATGGTCATCTGTATAGATGCAAAGAAAGCCATTAAAAAACCCAACATCCATTCATGATTAAAAACCTTGAAGAAAATTGGTACCTTATCTTAAAATGATAAAAGCCACTGCCAAACCCACTGCCAAAATTACAAGAAATGGGGAAAAACTTAAAGTATTCCCACTAAAATCAGGAACAAGACAAAGTTATCTACTCTCACCACTCCTCTTCAATATAGTACTCAAAACCTTAGCTAGTGCAGTTAGGGAAGAAAAAGAAAATGGATTTGAATAGAAAAGGAAGAAGTCAAAATAACTTTATTTCTAGATGACATGGTCAGTTCCATAAAGGGTCCCCAAAACTTCACCAGAAGACTCTTAGAAATAAATTCAGCTAAGTGGCCCTATACAAAATAAATACACAAAAATCAATATTGTTTGTACATAGCAAGAAGAAGAAAATTCAGAAGAGAAATCACTGAGAAATGAGAAAAACAATCCCATTCACAGTAGCTTTAAAAATAATTAAATATCTAAGAATTATCCTAAGAAAGTGAAACACTTCTACATCTAAAACTATATTGCTTTGAAAAAAGAGATTGAAGAGGACATTAGAAAATGTTTTGAAATATCTTCAAAATGGCCATATGACTAAGATAATACATAGATTTAAGGAAATCCCCATAAAATACATTCAGTAGGACAAATAATTCTAAAATTTATATGTAATCAGAAGAGACTCAAAATAATAAAAGCAAACCTGGGCAACAAGAGCAAGGCAGGAGGTAATACAACCCCAAACTTCAAGTTATACTGCAAAGCTACAGTAGTAAAAGCAGCATGGTACTGGCACAAAAACCAGACATACAACTAATGAAATAAAATAGAGAATACAGAAAGAACTCCAAGGACCTTCACCCATTTGCTTTTTGACAGAGGGGCTAAAAATATACACTGTGAAAAAAATTCTCTTTAACAAAAAGTGCTGGACAAACCAGTTATCCACATGCAGAAGAATGGATCTTGATCCATTATCTCTTATGCTGTAGTAAAATAAAATCAAAATGAATCAAAGACCTATATATAACAATAGAAAAACTAAATCTGCTGGAAAAGAGAATAGGTAAAACTCTTTAAGAAACAGGCATAGGTAAGGACTTTCTGAACAGAACTTCAATTGCACAAGAGATAATGTCAAGAATCAAAAAAATGGAAGTATATCAAATTAAAAAGCTTCTTCACAGCAAAGGAAATAACCAACAGATGAAGAGATAACCTGCAGAAAGGGAAAATATGTTGACAGTTACTCCTCAGATAGAGGACTAATAATTAGAATATATAAATAACTCAAAAAATTAGACCCTCCAAAATAAATGACCCAAATCAAAAAATGGGCAATTGAAATCAATGTATAATTCTCAGAAGAAAAAAATACAAATAGCAATACATATATGAACATCTTTGTTTTTAGGGAAATGCAAAACAAAACAATACCTGGATTCTACCTTACTCCAGTAAGAATGGCAGTTATCAAAGACTCAGAAAACAACAAGTGCTGGTGAGGGTATGAGGGACCCACACCCTGCTACATTGTTAGTGGGTATACAATCACTTTGGAAATCACTACAGAAATTCTTCACAAAATTAAAGTAGAAATTCCATTTGATCTAGCTATACCTCTCCTGAATATCTTCCCCCAAAAGCTAAAGTCCTCATACTACAATGATACATACATACCCATGTTAATAGCAGTACAACTCACCAATAGCTAAATCTTGGAAGTGGCTCATAATCTCATCAATAGATAAATAGATTAAAAAGAAAAAATATATATATATATGTATAGATATAACAGCATAAAGAAGGTTACATTTGAATCATTTGTTGGAAAATGGATGGATCTTGAAAACATAATACTTAATAAAATACATTGGTCACAGAAGATTGAATATTACATGAGTTTAAAAAAGTTTTTTTATAAAATGGAGTACTAATCAGCCATAAAGAATGAGAAACTGGAGACATTTATAGCTAAATGGATGCATATTGAGGCGATACTCTTAAGTGAAATAAATAGGACACAGGTGTAAATACTGAATAGTTTCTCTGATGTGAGAAATTGAAAGTGTAAATAAGGATCAAAATGTGAAATAGATAATATGAAATAGGAAGAAAAGTTTCAAAGGGGAAGGGGAAGTGGGAGGGGTAGGGGAAAGGAAAGAAGGAAATGGAATAAATATGAGAAAAGGAAAAAACAGAAACAAAGTCTTTGTGAATGGGGAGGGGTATAGGGGTTGATGGGAAGGTGGGGGAATGGGGGAAAAAAAAAGAACCAAGATATATTACGTAAAGGTACAGATACCCAATGACAAATGTCATCATATTGTATACCTAAAATGTACCAATAAAATTAATGAAAAAAAATTACATGATTTTGTAATACGAGAGACTCAAAATACAAATAATGTGAAGAGCAAAATTAAAGAACTATGATAAGAAATAGGAGGCAGAATCTAGATATAGGAAGGGGATTCAAGGGGAGGGCAGGGGAAGTAAAAATGATCAAGATTTGATGTAGCTATGTATCTCAAAGGTCCAAGCTGAATATAATCACTATATGCCACAAACATACTAATAGAAATTTAAAATTAAAACAATTTAAAATTTTATGCCCTGGTACATACACGCTGAGGACAATACATGCTGTGGCATGACATTCTGCTCACACAGTAGTTCAAAACAAGAATGAAAGAGGCTCTGTGTGTCTCAAAGGCCTGGATAAAGATAGCTCCTGTTTCTCCCAACTTAGTAAGATTCCTATTGTATCAAACTCTGGCTGCTGGAACTCAGCCAGAGACCCAAGCCTTGAAACAGGAACAAGATGAATTTCCAAATCTACTTTTCCCAAGATCATGCTGGCTTAAAGCGTAGGTCTAAGACAGATTTAAGGCTACACGTAACATCATCAGTTAGACCAATACTATCCGAAGTAGTAGGGAGCAGGCCCAAGCAGCTACTTAAGTGTCAAGTACTTAAAATCAAATGAAGTAAAAAATTTGCCCTTCAATGTTGCCACTCAATAGCCGGAGACTGTTGTTACTGGAAAGCACAGATTACATAGCGCTGGCATCGCACATTGTCCTATGTACCAAAAGAAGCTTCTCCACGTCCTCACCAACACTGCCAATGTCCAGAACAGCTTGTTGTTTATTCCATTAAGGGCAAGGAACAGCACTGTGAGTGGGCAAAGTAGATGCCCGCTTCGAGAACGTGGTCTGAGAGGTACTGGGGAGGCCTACCACTCTATGACAAACCCTCTGACTTACCTTCAACATGTAGAACGGTAAGTTAGAGCTTCATTCCTTTAGCTTAGAGTCCAAGCCTTAGACCTAGTTGGGAATTTGTCTCCCCTCTACCTTGAAAAGTGTTAAAATTTCCGAGAGAAGCACCATGCTGAGGCAAAAAATACATACTGAAAGTCCTATTTTAACAATAGGTTGGGGGTTAGGAACATAATGAAGTTTTATGAGCAGAAGCTCCTGATAGGAAGATAGGCAGTGTCAAAGGTGGAAGAGCCTAGAGAGTGTCCTGTCCTGTCCCAAATGTGCTATTGAGGATGGAGGAACTCTCACAGGCAGCTGATCTGGAAAGATGCCCAGGAATGCTAAGGAGTGCAAAATGCAAGTGAGAAGCAGTTCTACTTTATCATGGAAAAAGGCTTTGGGGACTTAAAATCATCTCTTCTGCAACCCAGCTCCCATTCTTTCCACAAGGAGAGCACAAACTGCTATGCTCTACACTGACTGTCTCCTTCCTCTCCTTTCCAGGGAACAGGGACCCCTTTAAGCAAGAGTTGGAAACCCAACTGGAATAGGGAACTGCTCTGAAGGCATAGTTCTAACAAGGAAAAAGGCTATGACTTTCCAAGGCCACTACACTGCAGTACAACATTTTTCAGACTTAGACATTTGGCATGTTGTGAAAATAATCCGTGCTTCTTCTATTTTATGAAGTCATATAAATAGTTATATGCCACATCTATACAGATAGAATATAGTCTAAAAAATAAGCAACAGTGAGTTCTATACCACAGCTAGTGCTGCAAATGAGTTTTCCTCTATTATCTACCAGATGGGTGCTAGATTGTAAGAGTTCATTCCTGGGGTTTCTTTCCAGTCTTCTTTCATCTGCCCCATCTCCCTTCTGTTCAAGATTACCTGAAAAACCATTTTATGAAGTTGCTCAAGGTAGAAATCCATCTTCAAATGATTTAGATAAGTGATATTATGAAATACTTTTTTAAAAAAAATAAGGAACATTGCAAATGAGCAAGTTATTTGTTCATTGTGAACACAGCAGCTCTATTCAGTGATGAAAATAACCAGAGAATTTGACTTTAAAGTGATTGAATATTGAAAAATCAAAGAGCACTAATTAAAAGTCACTGTTAACCAGGGAGGAGAATTTTATGTCACAGCTAGACACTCTGCCCTAGACCACATGCTACTGACATGCATCTTTTCACTCTTTGGAATACAGACAGATAAATTATTAAGTATTAAGGTGATATAAAAATCAGAAGGAAAGCTTTACAACAAGCCAGTCTTTCTCAGTTATGGAACACTCATTAAAAATACAGACCTCTTGGATTCTCTGGGTAGGGCCTGGGCATTTGACGTTTGGCTAGTTTTCTGAGTGATTAACATTTCCATTAAATTTGAGAAGTTTCAACTGTTAATTCAGAAATACAAAATGTCCCATTAGATTGAAACATCTTAACAAAGATGAATTTTGATCAAAAGAACAATAATTCCAAAATAGAAGTAAAAACTGTCTTCTTGCTTTTCTAAGATATACATTTGTGGAAATGGACGGTGGAAAATTGTGGGCAAATCAGGACTGCAGCAGTTCTTGTTCAGAAGCAGGGGGGATCTTACTTGTGGGAGGAATCCTACATAAGACGGGAAGTAGCATCATTTAGGATTACTTTTTATCTGACAGCTGGTGAGCCAGTTTGTGTGACAGCACATTCAATGTCAAGCAGTATTTAGTACTTTGGGTTACAAACATGAGTGATTACAAAAGTAATTACTGATTTTTGCCTTAAGTAAAAAATGGAAAATTGCTTTACAAATTTAAAAAATTTGTGGAGAATATTTTCCATAGGTGAAAAACTCTTTATAGTTTCATAATGCTATCATCACAATGTAAAAGTCCTTGCCTAAATTATTCTGGCCTTTACTTTGTCTGTCATTTCCTGCCACAGAGAGGTGAGGAGATTCTTACCACAGACATGGAGCTGGAAAGCAGGGTTCCATCCTGGCCCAGCATGTTGGAGACAGTTATTTCTGGTAGGTCCATAGTTTGTGGGTGGAATGGTAGCAGGCCATTGTGGTTCATGGGGTGGCACAGAGAGTGGTAGCCAGATTCAACTTCATTCAGGTGCACCAACGAGTGGTCCGGGAGGGAAGGAGGAGTGATGGGTGGAATGTTGAAGTCTTCGCTTTCTAGACTTGGACCAGGGTAGGCCTGCGTAAAGACAAGAGTGACATTGTTGCAAGTTATCATGCCCTTGTTCTTCCTGGCCAGGAACACACACACCACCCTTGGATAGGATCACAAGCAGAATCACGGTTTAGCAATATGTTTCAAATGTTCAAATTAGCCTACTGCCATTTATTTCACTACTATGCATGGAAGAAAATTGCCTCTACAGCATATCAACTTCTGGTATAAAGACTGCTTCCATTAGGCAGTTTTATTTTTCCAGGAAGCTGAACTCAAACAAATTTCAAAGGTCCCATTAAAATTTTCCAGAGTTTTAATCTAGCTGAATACCTTTTTCATGGGAATTGTGGGGAAGGGAGGCAATTTATAAAATTAATGTTTGATCAAACATGTTTCATAGGGCTCCCTACTGCTTGGATTATGGGATGTAATAAAAATGAATTCCAGAAGTCTGGGGCAATTGCCTTTGGGCTTGAAAAGTTACCTGTTTCAACGGACGAAAAAAAAGATATTAGAAAAGAAGTAATTTAAACATGTTGCATAAGTGTGGGCATACTGAAGGTTTGATATAGTTTTCAGATTCCATTAGAAGCTAATTTTATCTCAAAGATTTTATCATCAAAAGTGAAGATTGCTTTCATGATTTCTAGTAACATTTGATTTACCCTAAAAGCTGATAAATAATGTTGCAAATATTTAACTTTCACTTCAGTCCATCATGAAAAGCAAAATACTATTATTATAATACTAATTCTGAATAAAAGTCAAGAGCAAAATAAATACTATTAACACACCTGGGCCTTTTCCTTTTACAAACGGGCTTAGATAAAGAAGGAAGAAAAGATTATATGAAAACACAACTGTTTAAAAAAGAATGCGGTAAATGTTAGAAAGTATAGGGAAGAGCTGAATAAAGAAACATTGTTACTAATTTGTATCAATACACAGCTATATTTAGTAGTCTTTTATAAAACAGGTGTCATAAAATGAAAGGGAACATTTTGGTCCAGACAATTCTTGCAAGTCTATCTTTCAAAATAAGAGAGCCTTCACAGTATCTGCGCGTATGGGTAACAAGGACCCCCTTGTCTAACAGCACAGCGCCTGCTGAAGTGTGCAAGATTTGAAATGAGGAGGCAAAGGGTAGGAGCCAAAGAAAGTAGTGTAAGGTATTCCTTGGCTGTTCAGCCAATAAGCTTCATGCTCCTGTGTCCAAATGCCTGGGGTTATTTTTCCCAGATGGCGTCTATTTGTCTAACAGAAAGAAAATCGTCAAGTTGTACTTGCTAAATGTTGTACAAGCTTTGATATATTTGTTTAGGCACTGACAGAAGACAAGATTAAATGACGAGCTACTTGGAACATCTGGAATTTAGACCTGGCCATGGGGAGGCAGCCGTGGGTTAGTTAGCATTTGAGGGTGAAGGGTTGATTCATCCCTGCAGATAATTTTTCTTAAATATTTAACATTCTGGTAAAAAAAGTTACCAGCTCTAAAAGTTCAATCATCTGTTACCAAAGTCTTCTGTTAACAGTATATAGTTTTTGTCTGAAAAATATATTAGTGTCCTAAGTTTGATTAAACTCTCACATATCTGATATATGTTAGGCCCTGAGTCTACAGTGCTAACCCTTCAGTTCCTTTTGCAAGTATAAGACATGACCAGTGGAGAGGTGGAAGAGAAAGCATATTTAATAATGCCTATTTCATATACAGTGCTTTAAAGAGTCCTTTGACCATGCTGCTTACATTTAAACATTACAGCAACCCTTTGCATAGTGATCGCTGCCCCCGTTTTCTTGAAAAGAAATTGAGGCTCAGAAGTTAAACAATTTTTTCAGCTTCGCTTAGCTTGTAGATGACCAACTAAATACGTAGGCAGGAAGGGTAGATATATGATGAAAGAAGGTGTTTTTGGTGGTATTGGAGATTGAACCCAGGGTCCTGGCAACAAGCTACATTCTCAGCCCTCATTTATTGTTTATTTTGAGACAGTCTCACGAAATCACCAAGTTTCCCAGGCTGGGTTCAAATTTGAGATCCTCCTGCTCCAGCCTCTCAGAGAGCTGGGATTACAGCCATGCACACCATGTCAAGCTGTAAGAAGGCATTTTTTTATTGCTGGAATATTTACATGAGCAGTACCATTGTTATTATTTTATTAGGTTGGATGACACAAAATTGCTAATAACCACTGTCTCTGTTAAACAAAATTTCATAAGTTAAGAATTAATATTAGCATTAATAACAGGTATTTCCTTGTATCAAATTCCACCCCAATACCCACCCACCGAAATTCATCACATGAGCACAGGAATTCAGAATTTGTTTCTGACAGCCCAGCAATTGCTAAATTTTTTGATATGTAACTTTTAAGAAGTTAATCAGTGCCTATTTGAAACCTTACTGAATAAGGTACAAGTAATGGAAAGAAAGTAGAAAGTTGCTTTTAATTTAAAAATGCCATTAGACCTCTGAAAATGCTAAGGGATATTCTACCCAGAGTATCTCATGACTTTATATTCTAGAGTTTCTTCAGTTGTTAAATCTTAATTTGTGGTATTTTAGAGGAAGGTTTAATTGGTATCACTTTACATTCAGTGATAACAATTGTACTGCAATTTAACTAAGCTACTTGGTTTATTTTCATGTAATTACACATTAATGTTATTTAATCCATGCAGTTATACACCAAAACCACAGATTCCACAACTTAACTGGTAATGGGTAGTTATGTGGGTCAAGAATTTAAACAACGTAAGGTTACTTAGTAGTTTCTGTTCTTTACATTAGAAATCATGATATGGTTATTTGCCAAGAGCCTATTACAGTGTAACTGATGCCATATAAAGTACTGTGGTAACTGTATAAATGTCAAAATGTCCTAGAACTTTAAAAAAGTTCAGTGCCCACCTAATTACTAATGTTTTAAAATGTAGAAATAAATTAGCTAATTTCCCAACTTTAACTTCTATGACATCTTTCACTTTGATTTTTGAAAACTACATAAGAATGTGTTTATTAAATAGTGTATAACTGTTATCTGTTAACATTCTGCAGGGATTCAACTACTAAAACAACCATGGTTGGTAAGGAATAACAGCCCTCTAACTGTGCTTTATACTTCAAAAGTCATTGATGTTTTAACTAAATAGTTAACTTTTATAAGATAGACAATTTGAAGTTGGGAGGGTATAACAGAACAAGATATGATTTGATATTTTGTCTTATTTCCATGAGCCTCTTGTTTGAATTTGTGTTAAAAGTTTGTTGAATGAATAAACAAAATAATCACTAAATGTATGCATGTATACCATGTTGAGTTTTTAATGGAATAAGGTTTGTGAATATACCATTTTTATTCCATGGGTTTCAATAATTTTCTTGTATTCTCAAAAGTCTGCATTGGCCGATTAATAAGATGTTATATAACATTCATCTCAAAATGTGTCAGTAGGCCAACAATATTTTGTTGGAAGAATCCTGGCTTGTGCAGCTTGAAGGAGTCTGAGTAGAGTAGTTAGTGTCTCTGTCTGGCTGCTGCCCATGCCATAGTGACACAGAGATTCCAGAAGATTTGTAAAGAAGAATGTGTGGTCCCTGGCTCTCAGAAGTTGTTGCAATCTAATAGCCTCGGCAGGCAGGACGTCTGGGCCCCATTGATAAGAGCTGGGGCACCTGAAGCTACAGACCAGCAGAGTTCCGATGCCGACAGTGGGAATGTAAGGGTGCTCACAGGAACACGAGATGGAGTGGGGCCTGACCGTCAGAGGAGTTCATGCTAAAGCCCTCTTGATGATGCAGAGGACCTGCTGTCCTTGCCCACTGACTTGGGGTCTTTACCGAGTGACAGCCCCCCATGTGCCCTGGAGTTTAAACAATTACTCTTTCTTCAACCCTTTGGGGAACAAAGATCACCTGATCCCCTCTAAGAGGATCTCCATGTCCTCTGGAGACCACAGTGCTACATTTCTTAGCCTGAGTTAGGGGTCACCACAGAGTGAATGCCATGACTGAGGGGGCCCCTGTAGGATCTGGGGTGGCGGGACAGGTGTGGCCTTCAAAGCAGCACAGTCTTCCTCACTGCCCTCTGATGTCTCTTGCCCATCAGTGCCCAGAGGCCAGAATCCAAGCTGCAGCCTGAAACCTTCCCCCTTCCTCGTCAGCAATTGATGAAACTCCGCAACGACCATTGATATAAATGGAGATGTATTTAATGATAGTGAAATTCAGGCCATTAATTTTCATTTCACCTGAATCTACACTGTGATAACTAAAGGCAAATTGGAAACAAATGTGTGTAGAGATTTGGTGTAAACTAGTCAATCAGTGTGATCCAAATGGCTTAAAAACTCAAAATTTTATTGTTGCTACTTGAACAAACTCTCCCTGTTCTTAAGCGATCCACTGTCTTTCTCCTCTCAGGAAAGCCTCATCATGTTGCTGGTGCTGGAGCACCAGTCAGGACCCCCACCCCACCCACTGCAGAGTGGACAGTACCCAACTCTGTGCAGGTGCAGGGTCAAGAGCAAGAGTGGAGGGTGGGGTGTAGTATCAGGAGGTTCAGTTAATTCTGGAAGAAAGATGAACTACTCAAGGCTGCAGAGAACTTTTGGAAGCATTAAAGTAGTAATTTAAAATAGCATCCTCAAGAGAGCATTTTTATAGTTCTCTATAACAGAGTCAATGGCCATTGCAAGCTATTTTCTTAAAACCTTAAAAGGTAGTATGTGCACATTTAGCTTATAAAGTGTTACATCGTTCTCTGATGAGGAGCTAGATTTTGGACTGGTTGAGACTGTGAATAATGATTTCTTCGTTTACTAATAAGAACAGCCACAGAGATTATTTGAAAGATATGAGTCTCTGGAATTCAATAGACAAGGTCTGTATCCAGGTTATTTAAACATTTATGACTCTGGGTTCTGAATCAAGTTTCTTTTTCCTTGCAGGTCTCAGCTTCAAAACTCACTTCCTGGGTTTCTTCAGAGCATTAAAAATGAAAACATATGTAAAAAGCCCAACAATATGTGTTTTCCAGATAAAAGTTTGTTGGTGATGTGCAGCTTTACATGTCTATTGTTGCTCTTAAGTGGATTTTATACATGCAATGGCTTGGGTCATGTTTAGAAAACAATCCACTACAAACTGCATGTGGGTGATTGAGCTGTATTCCCTACAATGATATTCTAAAGGAACCTCAGACTATTTCCCATTAATCAAACCTCAAAGTAGAGAAAAGTGGACTCTATTCATTCCTAATATATTTAATTGCACCCCATAAATAACTGGGGTAAAGTTTTACATTTATTTTAATGGAATGAAATTGTGTATTTAAAATTGAAAAGTAAGAAGGGAGTGCAGAACAGAGTGCAGGCACAAGACACGTCCTGAGGGTGCTGATACTGACTTAACGTGCAGAGCACCAATAACTTCACCCATTGCTGAGGAGCCTGCAACCCATGGTTGATAAGTTCAATGCCTACGGACCCAAGTAAAAGGTGAATGAATTTGGGGACCAACGATTTCCTGTCTAAGTTTAGCAAAAAGCTATTACTGTCTGCAATCCTTGCAAAGGGAGATTCTTTGCAAGGAGGTAAAATTGCTAATCAAAGGGATCGATTCTGAGACCAGAACCACAAGGTGGGTTAGGAGGGTTACAGGAGACCTTTCAGATGTGCTCTGGATTGATCTGCTGGGATGCCTTTCCAGCCATCTGACTAAAGCCAACATTATTCCAGCATTCCAACCTTTCCCAGCCACAATTTCAGTAGAAAAGGAAAAAAAAAACCTTTCACCTAGTTTAATTATATACTAACACTCCTCCTTAATCACATTGCTTTACATATTCCATGACATGGGTATCCTGTTTATATTATTTTCTCCTTCTGCAATCCACATTTCCTTTGCTACAGCATGTGCTTACTTTATATTCTACATCATTGCATCTGCAAATGGAATGTTAATTACACTGCCTTTTCTTTTGAGCATTTGGAATTCATATTTTCATATTGTCCAGATAGAGTGCAGTGCGTGCTGAACAGAAACACATAATTGAGAGTCTCTTTTGGACTTTGCCTTTCCTACTTTTCTTAAAATCTAATTCTCTATCAGAGGAGCACTGTGTTTGTGGGTCTCTGTCCACATATTGCAATCATTATACATAGCATTCCATCTATGGTGACAAGAAGTCCCATAACTCAGACGAATTCAAAAGATATCATCTTGTACACATCTTTAAATTATGTGATGGATTCATGTAATCATGCATACACTAAAATATGGCTATGGTTATAACATTGTAAAATATGTTTCTCATATAGATCTTTATTTGAAAAATAAATAAATACCACTGTCATCAAACATATACAGAATGCCTTAATTTTTAATCTGTAACATAATTCCTGAAAGTCAAAGAAAGAAAAATTCCAATGTTCAAAAATGTTTCATCTTCTTTATTTTTGCAAGATTCAAATAATTAATAGGAAGCAAAGTGAACTGAGAAATTTATTAGAAAAAAAACCTTCCTCTGTACATTTTCAAAAGTTAAATGATTGCATTGTAAAGGTGATTTCCTCTAAAAATGTTTAAACAGCGTCAACATGATTTCTAATTTCTTTTGAGAAGACCTTCAGAAGCAGGTATTTTTCAGATTCCTTTGTCTCTGCATGAACAAGGTTTGGTAGCTTGAGACTGTAATGTATTGCTGTGGAAAGCTTCAGTCCATTACATAAATCATCTTAACACTCGGCAAGAATTGTCCAACAGTGCCGTTGATGTGCTCAAGCCAATGATCCTGCAAACAATTTTTTTGTCTTTCTTCACATTTTAGACAACAGTAATAAATCATCTTCATTTAAAAACACACAATGTACTAATTTTTCTGGCAATAGTTATCAAAATAAAATTTTTGGTAGAAAGCATAACATTTATTTTATCAGCGTTTATGAATTTTTGTAACCCATGTAAAATAAAACACAGTGAGCACCCATTCAGCATAGAAGCATTTGTTGTGTTCCTACCATGTGTAAGACATTCTGCAATGTGTGATTTGAGATACAAAGAGCTAGAAGACACGGTGTGTATAAAGGAGAGAATACAGAGAAATAGGAACTGAGGCTTCCAGTAAAAGCAGTATGCTTGAAGTTTTACTCAAAACAATCTCAGAATGTAACTGAAAGAGGAATTGCTTGAGGCTGGCATGACCAAGGGATCGCTATAAGCAATCTTACAGTGAAAACAGAACTGCCAATGATGAGGCACTACTCTGAGATAGAACTGACTGGGGAGGGCCACAGTAACCACTGATGGGCCAAGCTAGACAGATGTGCAGGCAGTAGTGAGAAGGCTGAACAGCAAGGTTGCTTTTCAACAAGATCACTACAAGGGCATGATTGGTCCCGCTAATCAAAACAAACTACGGTATTGGCTCAACAAAGGCCTCTACTAGGACTGGGGTACAAGGCTAAAGCTCAGTTATACAAAAAACTAGTGTGCAAAGCTTGAATGAACCAGAAAACAGGGATAATTTGAGCCTCCCACAGAGAATGTCTGACCTTGGCTCTTCCTGGGAGAACTTTGAGGGTTGAAGCTCTGAGGGTGCAGGGGGTACTGAAGTCAAGCACTTGACTCAAACCAGTGGACACTGGGGAGGGTAGCCTCATGCTCCACTATTGTGGGTGATGCCAGATTCCCCATCCCAAGTTACTAGAAAAGCTCTTAACATACAGGGGATCCTCCTGCCATAATTCACTAAGGATACTGGAATGGGGAAGAGATTTGTTTTCCCTCAGTATTGCTTGGAGGTCTACATGAGCTTCTGGAAAACAAGTAAGGTACTCCCTTTACCAACAACCCACAACCCAGATGAAAGGGGAGGAGCTACTTCTGAAACTATCTGGCCACACATATATATCCTTCAAGAGGTAGTATTGAAGGATTTAATTTTATTATTTAGCATACAATTTTATATAAAATGTAATCCATACTTTCTAATAATAATAATCTAGTTTTTTTCAATACTCACATTGATTTGATACATTTTGAGATCTAGTTTTGCACTTTTGAACTTTATTTTAGAAATATCCCATATTAACCATTTTTAAAAATAATAAAGTATACATGAGTAAAATCACTCTTAATTCAACCACTTAGGAAAAAATAAAACAAAACATTATTAAAATGTATACCTTTCTAGATTCTTTTCAGTGTGTGCTTGTTATTTCATTTTAAGCATTTGTTTTTGTTTTTAATAACAAAAAGAAGATCACAGAGGTCTGATTTTTGAGCTACAAATGCTATATGCAAATCTTAGGTTATCTTTTAGTAGATGTCCTTACTTAATTTCTTTAAGCCTCAGTTTCCAAATCTGTGAAATAAGGATGATAATAATATTCAGCTCATTGACAGTTTATCAGGATTAAATAAGGTAAATGAGATAATGTCTATATCGTAGGTAGACAGTACACACACTGGTTTGTATGAAGCAATCAATAAATGCTACTTGCATTGTTACTGTTATGCTATAATGATCAGATAAAATGGATCATGAATAGTATTCTATGTCAATAAATATTATCAATATCTTTGTTTAAATGACTCCATATTATATCATTTTACTCATATCCTAGAATTTATTCCAGCAGTTTTCTTCTTCAAATATTTAGGCTGTTCTGAATTTTTCTGTTATGGTTCACTGTGATGGATAATTTTACCCATTTATTTCTTTAGAATAACATTCTAGAGGTCTATATTTATGCAAAAATACAATCATAGAAAGCTAAAGAGACTTGAGAAAATCAACTTAACACAAGTTTTTCTAAAAAATGGAACTATATTAAAGCTCGAAGGCTGTCTGTGTTTAAAATTAATATATTAAAACCTAATGAATTTTATCCAAATTTTTTTGTACCAGGAATCGAACTCAGGACCTTGCACTTGCAAGGCAGGAGGCAGAACCACTGAGCTAAATCCTCAGCCTGTCAATTATTAAATGTTTATAACATATGTAATGATCCTGTGGGTTTCCCCTCTATTCAATGAGTTCCATAAATACAACCAAATCCTTTAACTTCTTTGGCCCTCAGTTTCCACGTCTGCAAAGTGCATGGCAAGAGTGGTAGTAAGCATAGAAAAGGCCAATAAAGAGGAAGGAGGAATCACTCTCCTGAATAAATTAATAAAGGTACAGTAAATAAGACCTTATAATTGTACAACTTTCATATATGAACAAATATAAATGTGCTGATTTTATAGCTAAAAATGTTAAAATATCCATGGTTTCATCTGGTTCAACCCAAAGTTTCTCAGAATATTCTAACATGTATAACACATTTCAGTTATCTTAATACAGAAAGGAATTAGAAAGCATGTCAACATTTTGATCTTAAAAGTTTTAAAATAAAACTAACCCTAGTTAAGCAAAAGTAGTCTGACTTGGGCCCTAGACTTTCTCAGCTAGAATCCTCACTATGATGTTTCCAATCCTCATCGATGTTTCCCAAGTCACTCAATCTGTCTCACCCTTGATGAACTGTAAAAATTAAGTGAATTACTGTATGCAAAAACCTTTGCTTAGTTCCTTCCCAGAAATAGGTAGCTAACAACTGACAGCTGTCATCATCATCATCATCAGCAATCTAATTCATTCCTAACATTGGAGTTAGGGATGTGCTAACCTAAACTTCCACCCAAGCAGAAGCTTCTTACTAAAACTGAGCCATCACTTTGAACTGAAGTCCAAGCACATGTAGCTAGTGGGGGGAACAAATT
>NW_004624744.1:33014081-33041581 GCF_000247695.1 Heterocephalus glaber | reverse complement strand
TAGTAAAGAAATTTTTTTTTCTAAAAATACTCAGGAATACTACAGTTTCTAGGCTTTTTGTGTCATACCTCATTTACACTGTGACCTGGGGAATTATCTCATTAGGAAAGCATGTAATTACAAAATAGAGAGTAGACAATATGTTTGCAAATTTTAAAACAATTCTAATAGTAGATCTGAGAGAATGCTGTACAAGAGAACTTGGAGAGTCCTAGTGGTTCTGCTGCCATTGTATTGCTAATTATAGACAAAACATGATATTCTTGCAACAGTAATTGCTTCTTGTGTTCTAGTTCATTACCACATTAACTCTTTGAGTCTTGTCCTTGAAATGATTCTCTCAGGAGGCGAAGCACTGGGGCCTTAAGTTAATGTGCTGAAAGGCACTGACACCCCAGACAATGCGTGGTACTGCAATCAACCCGAAAGTGCTAGGTTTGCCAACTGTCTGTGATGCAGGGCCAAGTCTCATTGCAATTAGAAGACTCAGAGAATCAATACAGTAAAAAAGGAACCAAAATAGTTTAATTCATTTACTTATCTTTCAACAAATAAAGCTGTAGAACTCTGATATGTCACACACTTCCAGGCATAGATCCAGAGAGAAACAACATCAAGGTCCACCTTCATGAGTTCACAATCACATGGGCAAGATGAGGGTATCTTTGTGGACTCTGGTGTACCACCTGCCACATAAGGACGAGCAGGTATCTTCACACTCAGATGTACAGACACTGGCAAGGCCTTGAGGTACATACCATTCAGCAACAGTGAGTGAAGTGGAAAGGTGAAAATGAGAAGGGGAAGTGAGTTCAGGAGGAACTGAGGATTAGCACTAAGGCAGTAATTGTATGGATGGAAAAAAAGGGGACAAATTTAAAGTTTTGTACAAAAGTAGAATAGATGCTGAGATTAACTAACATGTGGGTGATAAGGGAGAATCCCCATGTCTCCAGCTTGGGTCATTGGGTAGGTGGTGTCGACACTTTCGACTGAAGCAATATACACAAAACAAAGTTGGGGTGTGAAGAAGTAGGCTGGCAGCAATGAACTGCAGTTTAATAAACTGATGTGTTGAGTCTGAGCTGCTGTTAGGCACAGGAGCTTAGTGGAATTGGAAATTAAACCTGAAATTCATTTGAGAGAGCTGCCCCAGATAGACGTAGCTGCAAATATAGATGTAGATCAGGATAGAGTATACAGAGTGTATCTATATATCTATATCTCTCTCTCTCTCTATATCTATATATGTATGCACACACATATTTCAACTTTTATAATCAAAATGTACTGTAGGAAATATATATCAAATGCTAGTTTTAAGATTCCAGAAAAACATAAACATTACCATATTTTATTATGTTAGCTTCCTATTCCTATTACAAAACACTTGAGATCACTAATTTAAAAAAAGTTTATTTTGGTTTGTGGTTTTAGGTTGAGGACCAGAGGAGAATTAAGGCTTAATTGGCCTCCTCTGCAAGCACAAGGGAGAAGGCTGCTCTCAGGGGTGATTGCATATTAGGGAAAAGTTATACAGCTGAGGTTAAGTTGTTTACCAGAGTATGTACTGATGAATCCTGGAAACTAGATGAATCTTGTGTTACCTTGATTGCTTGCCCCCGTGTTTGGGTGAATAAAAGTAAGGTGAGCCAAAGGCTGGGGCTCCTCTGCCCGCTAGAGATGAGAGCTCCCCGGCTGCCCGCCTGTTGAGCTGACTTCCTGTCTCTTTATTATTCATCCTTCACCTGGGTCAGGGAGGAACAAAGTAGCGGTTCCAAGCCCCAGCAAAGCTGGCCAGGTGAGCAGGCTACAGGTGGCGCTGTGGGGTCGGGGGCTCTGGGGTCGCTTACATTTTAGAGGTTTTAAATCCTGATTAAACAGACTCACTGTTTTTAGGCTCTGGTAGGCCTGCCTGTCCAGTGGCAATAGTGGGGAGCATGTGGCAGAGCAAACCGCTCACCTGATAGCCAAGAATCAAAGGAGAGGAAGGGGCTAGGGTCTCCCAATTCCCTTCAAGGGCACACGCCCTGTGAACTAAGGACCTGGAATAGGCCTCATTTACTAAAGGTTCTACACCTCTAAATAGCACCACCCTGTGGAGGAAGCTGTTAATACACGGACTTTTGTGAGGGCATTCATCCAAACCATAGCCTCTACCAATGTTATTTTTATCCTTGAGATTTGAGAAACTGGGTAAGGGTCAGAATTCCAGTGGAGGTTGGAGGTGGAGAAAAGCAGAAAAAAAGCTGATCACAAGCTGAGAGTAACCTAAAATATGGTCTCAGGTCAGAAATCTGAATAGCATTTACTTTGATGTTCAGAATTAATGAGAAAAACTCTTTCAAACTTAGCTGTTCATAGAAAAAAACAGGCAGGAAGGAAAGAAAGAATGAGGGTAAGTGGGCATTCAGCAAGCAAGCAGGGGAAGGGGTGAAGAAAAAACAAAACAGAAGGAACTGGCTCAGCACAGTGAAGGCCAAGTTCAGGGAGGAAGTGATTCATTGAAAAACCTGGTACAATCAAGTAGCCTCAGCTCCTCCATCACCTGACACCAGAAATCTCTTCTCGTTCCCCCATCAAGGGATTATTTCTTGTATACAACACAGCAGTCCTTCTCTACCCTTTCAGGCAGTGCTGCTCCTGAAGCAGCAGCCAAAGAACAGAGTTCCTGTGTGCAGAAAACTTGTGCAAAATACTGCACATGTGAGTGGAAAGCAAAGAATGTATAAGCAGAGGAGGAAGAGGATATTCTGGAATCTGCGTTCGAAAAAGAATGAGGAAAAGCAATAGTGTATGTAGAGAAGTAAAGATTAAATAATCTTGGGGCCATAGAAAGTCTTAATGAAGAGAACCAAACTCCTCTCTTCTGGTTCTTTGATGCATTTAATCTGGACAGACACTGATATCCTAGGTAGAGTAACATATATGGAATTATAGAAGGCAGTATAATGATTCTAGGAGTTAGAGAAAAGGGGTTAAATTGTTTAGGTAGAGGGGTTCCCAAAGCATGTATATCTGAATGGACTGTGAAGCTTTTGGTGGGAATCCAGCTCAGGTAGGAACCTAAATTTCCTTCAGGCTTAGCATGCTCTTTGGCACACTAGTGTATATATTTTTTTTAAAAAACAAATTTTTCTGTATATATTCAAGACATAAAACAGATTATGAAATATATGTGGATAGTAAAAGGATTATTTCAGTGAAGCAAATTAACATACCCATCATTTCACACAGTTACTATTATTTTTGTGTGTTTGGTAAGAGCAGCCAAAATCTACTCACTTAGTAAATACATTAGTGACATGAGTACTCTGTTGTAGATCAGCTCTCTAAACTTGTTTATTTAGTGTATCTGAATTTTGTACTTTTTCAGTCTCCATATTGTCATCTTAAGCATGAGCAGTTAAGAAGGAAAGGGAGAGTCTTGGGGTGAGAATGGGAGAGTCGCCTTTCTTCTCTTCTGGCTTTTCTTAGACCACTCACTGCATCCACGAGCTATGCGGAAAGATCCTGCATGTTCACAGCATATAAAGCAACACGATCTCGTTAGACAGGGTTGGGAAATGCACTAAGAAATCTTGCATTGTATGGTTCAACTGCTATCCAGAGTAAGACAAAAGTTGAATGGTGTTTAATTTAAAGCTCTGAGTGACCAGCACAGTCATAGCTCTCACAGGAGAAAATAGTTAATATTCCAAGAAGGACATAACAGTGCAGTGTAAATGTTATGGGTTCTTATTACATACTTGTCAGTCTTATTATAAGACGATGTATTCCATTTTAAAGCTGCCTATCAATTACAAAGGTATATGCAAAAAAATTTAAGGATTTGTGTACTCTAGCTTAAAAGGTAGAATGCATGCAGTAAATAGGGCCAAAAAGCCCTCTGGGACTGTCTAAAAGAATGTCATTAAGTTTTACAGTGTATTTTCATTTCTGGAGCAGTTCCAGCATTGGCTTTCTATAAAAATCATTGCAAGTTTAGAATTATGTTGTATGCTTGCAGCAACATCGCAGGAACAGTAGTGTGCCATATGTTGCTACTTAGCAACTTGGTCTATAAGTCCCAAAGCATGTACTGATTTGAAAATTGAACAGGAATTATAATTGTTGAGTGGTGCTATGAGGCAAGTTATCTTGGATTACTAAACTATGCAGATGTTTGATGTTATATAGGAAAAAGAAACAAAACTACTTTTCCTCCTGTGGTTTGACTAAAATCTTATTTATGGCTGCCTAAAGGGGTAAATTGATTAAAATTGTCTAAAAGAATACCAGGTAATGAATTCTTGAACACACTATATTACAGTAAACAAAAGAAATGTTAAGTGTAAAATTTAGCGGGGGCCATTCAACGTATGTAATTTGTGAAGTTCATTCTCCTCCAGGGTATATATCATCTTACATTACATTAGGCCAATTTTTAAAATAGCTCATTCTAAAAAACTTTTAAAATATGTATGCTGCATTATTTAAAAAAAAGTTTGCTCTGGCTCACAAACCTGCATTATCTTTAAAAGTCATAAAAGTATTTGGAGCTCTTTATTCCTTCTATGTAAGTTATCATTGGTATTTGCAACATGTTTAGTAACTCTTGATTAAAATATCAAGAAAAATAATATTCATTGTTTAATTTCAGTAAGGGCTTAACATTATCCATTGTACTTGAATTTAGAAATCTAAGGAGCCAACTTGTTATGATGTATATGTTCTGAATTTCCAATCCTTTATCCAAAACTCCTTAAGAAGGACATAATGATTCTCTGAAAGGGAGCAGCTGCTTTATAACCATAATCATTTATTGAGTTTGTGTTTCTACTGTTTCAAACAAATTCAATTATCCCTTACACTTCAAAACCCTAAAGGCACCAAAGAGATGGTACTGGGTTGCTTTAATCTAATAGTAATACTAAACTTGTCAGTACAGTTTTGGGATTGATGGTTAGAAGAAAATTAATAGTAACATTTTTCATTTTTTAATCAAACAGTTCTATTCAGAACTACCTATGGATCTCGGAGGCTACTTAGCTGAATGAATTTAGTTAAGTATGAATTCCAAATGCAAAGCCTGGCCTTCCAAAGGCATTCTTAGACTGATCAACTCAATTGAACGGAAAGAAATGTAGTCAGGATCTTTGAACTTTGTGGTGACCTTTTCCACAGAACAGTGTAGTGTAGTGTCCAGGATGTCTGCCAGAGAAGGCTGTAGTCATAATGACTTCTAAATAAATGCCAAGTTCATGGAGATGCAGGCCTGCCTGTTTTGAGTTAAGCACCAGACATTTTGTTCTTGGAGTGCACCCTAACATATACATTAGATTTAATTCCCTGACAGCCACCATTAAGAAAAATAGTTTACTACTCCCTCTTTTGGCTCCCTCCCATTCCAGTTATCAATCAAATCTATCTGGATAAATTAAATAGGCATTGAAAACCACTCTGTTAGAGGGGTTTTTTTTGTTTTTGTTTTGTTTTTTTTCACTATGTTAGAGTTTACACTTTAGTGACCGATAAGTGAAGTTCCAAGGTACTGTGATTTTACTGATTTAGAATAAAATAGATTCGTGTCCACAAAATGCTCCTGTGAACTCTCCTTCACTCTCATTTATTCACTTATTTATTTTTGCTTACAATGTTCTTATATTTTATGTTAACCCTAGGGCAGTTATAATTTTGCTTTAAATGCCCTCTCTGGATTAAAGGGTCTGGTCTTAAGTATCTAAAAATAGCTAACCAAGCATTTACTTTTATAAATGTAACCGTTTACATTCTCATTGGACTTTTGTTGTCACTTCTCATGATTAAATACCTTGTCGACCATTCCCAGGGAAATGGATACAAAGGTGCCCTTGAAAGGTTTTCATCATATCTCCTTTGGGGCCAGAAAGCTACTCTGCCCCCACCCCCAAGATCTTAAAAGCAGCCTTCCAGTGCCTACCAGCTATGTGATCTTGGCGAGGAACAAAACATTTAGTTGAAAATGGCCCTAACATTTGATAATTAAAGCTATTTGTGACATGTGCAGCTTATAATGATTAACTTGTCTACAGTCAGAAGCACAAATAACCTGCACCTGTAAAGACTTTATTTCCTAAAGGTAAAACAACTGTTTAGGAAAGATCATGCTGGCAAAACAGCTGCTTGCCGTTCTGGAGAGGAAACAAGGTAGTATCTTTCAACAAATGCCAACTCTGGTATTTTATCAGCTCCATCTCATTAACTGGAAACAAGGCTTGAATGCTTTGTTTATAAATTATGATTATTCCTGATTGCGGCAGTTACTGATAGTGCTACTCATTTGCAATGCACCTCTTTGAATTTGTTTAATTACAATTTGAAACAAGGCAGAGAAGATTAATTAACCCACCTGGCTGGCTGGCACATAGTCCTGGCTCGGCTCTGTCATGCTCATATACATGTTCTCACCGTCAAACTGCGAATGAAATAATAGTAAACATTCAGCAATCTTGACTGTGTGTGTTTTTCTTTTTTTTTCTTTCTTTTTTTTCACCATCAAACTGGAAAACAGTAGCCATAAGATATACTGTGGCTGAGAAGATGAAAAAATCTGTCATAGCAAGCGAGTCACATCTTTTCTTTGATGTTTCTGTTGTCATTCTTCCTGACCCGGGATGTCAGTGATTTGGAGTAATTAGTGCTCTAGTAATTACAGCAAGCAAGCAAGAAATGAATGGTTTCCTTTCATCTGCAATCTGTTTTAAAACAAAATGGCTCATTTTGCACGCCATGTATACATATTGCAGTTCAGTTGTAATGAAGTATTAAATGAATGGCACCATTTCTGAAAGAAAAGAAAAATGGAAAATACAAGAAGGCACGGCCCGGTGCATTCTGAGTTTAGCAATCAAAAAACAAATTCCGAGTTTTTAGAATAGACTGAAACTTGCTTCACCAGAATAGTCTTTGGATTTAGAAAAATTTAACTTCATGGTAATATTTGAATAGAGCATGTGCCACTATAACCATGGCTAAGAATGGATACAAGAATAACAATGAATAACAATAACAAACATACAGGCCCAATGATTAAGTTTTCCTTTTTGAAAAATTTCAAAGACACAGAATTAATGTAAGCATTACAAGTCCATAGAAATTCATCTGCAAATTTGCAAGTTGGGAACAAGAGGGAAGGAGAGAATTCACAGAGGCAGTCCAATAGCAGGGGGACCATGAAATCCTCCAAGCCACAACAATGACAACAACAAAATACTTTTCACAATTTCAGTTTTTGAAAGCAGTAATCCCTCCATTCAGACTTAATCCTCCCTATCTTCAGTCACATGGTAAATGGGCAAAGGATTCCTCTGCCGTTACAGGAAGAATTTTTTCCAAGGTAATAAGCAAATGGATGAATATAACCAACTTCAAAGAGCTGGGTCTGAACATATGTTCAATGACAGACTTTTCAGACATGGGAACTTGAAAATATAAAAAATTAGGGTTTTTTTCCTATACTGAGGACTGAACCCAGGGTCTCCACACTAAGCTACATCCTCAGACATTTTTATTTTTAGTTTGAGACAGGATCTCCCTAAACTGCCCGAGCAGGATTCAAATTTGTAATCCTCCTGCCTCAGTCTCCTAAAATATTAGGATTACAGGTGTGTACCACAGTGCCTGACTGAAAAATAGTTTTCAAAATGGAACAGTTATCCATAGAGGTACAAGTGCACAGTAATATGGATATATTTTATACGTCTCCAAAACAACATGAAAACACTGTTAGATCAAAATGGAAAAACAATGTGTTACAGACATCACATTGCATCACATGTGAGCGGCTAGGCTTAAGTGTATACACTCAGGATGTACCAAGGCCTCTGAAACGTAGTCAGCAGCAGGGGGTGCCCTAAATAAACATAGCTGTAAAAGTAAAGAGGCCCCTAAAGACAGTGAGACACTTTAGATTAAACTGAAATAACAAAGATTTCTCACATGTCACTCTGTAAATATGCAAATAAGCTGTGTGATCAAGAGGAGTTCACTTAGTGAATGATGTGGTTATTAATGCAAATCAGAAATACCATAACTAGAATAGAAGAGGTGGGTATTTTGGGTGCCTTGCTCAGGGGCTCAGGAGCCCTGAGTCCCAGTGACAGACCCAGGGGTGCTAGTCCATTGGTCAGGTGTGCTTCAGCCCAAAGACAATCTGGTCCCAATCTATCCGAGTTACTCGGAAGAACTCCTAACCCGACTGTGACCACCGTCACACACTTCTCCATCTCCATGCACTCTTGGAGTACACTAGCTTGTTTGCAAATGTTTTTAACATTAAGATGCCAAAGAACCATTTAAAATATGGACAAATTCTTTGACTATAACAAACTAAACTGAACAGAAGTAGTGAAGTGAATCAACGACTCCACGGCCTGTGCATATTCTATCAATGTGTCACTTTCTGTTTCATCTTCTCTAACTCATTTTCTAAATCTGGTGTCATTCTCAAGCCAACTGAGGCTTTGAAGTTTTGGTTTTAGTTTATCCAAAGGATACACTAATTGAGTACATTCATGTTATGCTTTTGCTAAAGGCTTTTTCCTGAGTGCCAATACTTGAGAAATACTGAGTGGAGGCTGAAATAGCATTTTACAATAAAATGTATGTCGCTGTAAACATCATATTTTTTATTACATTCCTGCTACCTATATCTTGACATGCATTACCTGATATGTATTAACTGATTTAATCTTTGTAACAAAACAAGAGTTAGGAATTATTACCTGCATTTTAAAAATAAAGATAAAGCACAGAGAAGGTAAGCTAGATGCTCAAAGTTACAGAGCTTGTGAGCCTGGCTCGGATTCAAACCCAGACACACTGGCTTTCTAGTACATGTGCTTAGCCACCAGAGCACATGAATATATTCTGAGTCATAATGAGGAGTTAGTTATCAATTCTGAAAATACTGTTAATAAATTATCACAGCGAAGTGATGATAGTATATATTGAACATCCCTAATCTGAATATCCACAACCTGAAATGCTTCAAAATCCCAAACTTTTTGAGCACCAGTATGATGCCACAAGTGGAAAATTCCATATCTGACTTCATGTGATGGGTTGTAGTCAATACACAGGTATACAAAAAGTGCTGTATAAAATTATCTTCAAGATATATGTATAAGGTACATATATAAACATGAATGGATTTCTTATTTAGTCTTGGATCCCAGCCCCAAAATATCTCATTTTATATATATACAAAAACATTCCAAAATCTGAAAAAATCCAAAATCCAAAAACGCTTCTGGTTCTCAACATTTCAGGTAAGGGTTTCTTAACCTTGCCAGGAATTTCTCTGGTATTGTGAGACTTTCAAAAACAGCAAAACCTAAAAACAAGAGTCATAGAGATCCGACAACTTAGCCTGGCAAAATGTCACTGGATGCTTAAAAGACTGAGGCAGTTATGATAGTTAATTTTACATATCAACTTGCTTGGGCCCTGTGTTGCCCAGGTATTTGGTTAAATGTCATTCTCGATGATACCAAGAGAGTGTTTTGGATAGGATTAACATTTAAATTGGTAGAGTGAGTAAAACAGATGTCTCTCCTGAAGTAGGAGGGCCTCATCCAAACCGCCAAAGGCCTGGATTCCTCCGGCCTGGCTGTTGAGCTGGAACATCAGTGTTTTCCTGACTTTGGACTCAATTGAATCACTGGCACTTCTCAAGTCTTAGGCCTGCCAGCTCTCAGACTGGAACAACACAACCAGTGCTCCCAAGTCTCCAGCTTGCCAACTGCAGAGCTTGGGACTTTTTAGCCCCTATGAGCATGGGAGCCAGTTCCTTATAAGAAACCTGTTTGTGTCTCTATGTCTCTTCCTAACACACACACGCACACCCTCTTGATTTTGTTCTTCTAGTTAACACTAACACAGGTCACATATTACTATCAGGACATTCAGAACTTCAAAAGCATGTATCTGGAGGGCTTACCATGTGGAAACGCATTTATTTCCTGC
Source organism: Heterocephalus glaber (assembly GCF_000247695.1). The sequence continues at coordinate 33,031,594 of NW_004624744.1, read as the reverse complement.
TATCACTTGCTTTCCAGAGAGCCATGTTGGTTTCACTGAGTCTTTTTTCCCACCTCCTGTGTTGCTGCACCTCACACATGATTCTTGTTGCCCCCAGTGCCTTCCTTTCTCTTGTGGAAATGTTTCTTAGACTCCTAGCTCACCTCAGTGAGCAATGGGCTGACACACACTCATCGTGCTTCCCTGGGCAGCCCTCTGTTACCAGGCAGCTCTCGTGGTTCGGCGGTTAACTGCACTGTACCGTAGGCTACCACAGGAAACAGTACACATCTCAGTTATCTTTAGTGCCTCTGGAGCTTAGGGTCAGCACATGACAAGTCCTCAGAAAACATTGCCTAATTAACAAAAAATGAACCATACTGGCTTGATGAAATAAATCACCTTCCTTGAGAGAGGGGCAGTAGTGACTTTCCAGCTCTCAGAGAACGTTTTGATAGGTCTTTTTTTCTATATCTATATCTACATCCACTAGGGAGTAGGATGGATATTTGTATATTTTAAGAGCATCAATTCTTCCAACGCATGAACATGATTGATCTATCTATAGATATATCAATGTGTCTGCACTAGTGATAGCTGTACTTCCATGTTCATTGTAATATGGAAACAACCTAAGTAACCATGGATAGATGAATGGATAAAGCAAGTGTGAAATAAAAAATATTGTGAATGTTTAAAACTTAGCATAGTAAAAGATGCATTGTCAAGAATGATGCAATAAGCCTGTTTAAAGCGAGAGGGAGTATTTTGAATATTTTGAAGGAAGTAATGGCAGTGTATCTTTTACTGTAATAATTTTTTTCAATTTAAACATCCATCATAGGTTTTGATCAGCTTATATATAATATATGAATATTATTCAGTTTTAAAATAAAAGGATATCTTGCCACAGGGACAACATGGGTGAGCATGGAGAACATCATGTTAAATAAACCAGACACCTAAAGAAAAATGCGTATAAATTCACTTAGAGGTAGAATAATAAAGTCCAGTTCCCGGAAGAAGAGAGTAGAGAGTGGTTACCGGGGCAGGGGTGGGGAAATTGGGAGCTGTTGCTCACAAAGCTCAAAGTTTCAGTTACACAGTCAAAACGCCCAAAGTCTTGGTTTTCAGTTACTTTTCTAGAGATCTAGTGTGCAGCACGGGACCATAGTTAGTGTTGTATACCCCTGACTGGAGGGAGTTCTGCCCTTCTCAAATTCAGACCCAAGAGTGGAGGTACCAGGGTGCATTTTTTCTCCAGCTTCCACGAGTCAGCCTCACTAGGGTTCATTTCCCCTTTGAAGACATTTTCTTCCCCTGGGAGACTCTCTCTTATTGGTAGGAATTGTCTGCAATTGTCCCAGTCTTTTTCCAAAGATAAACATATTGGCCTGCAGCAAAACAATCTAAGATACACAACACAGGAATGGAGCTGTAGAGTGTTACCTCACAATTCTGCCCTGGAAGGTTCCTGCTTTTAAGAAGAAGAGCAAGAGTTGATGTGATGTTGCTGACAATAGTACAGTTAAGCAGATCTGTAGTCTGTCATCTTCAAATATCACTTTTAATAATCCACATTTGAACATTTAACTGAAGAGCCCTTCAATGTTTGTTGTAATTTCCTAGAATTACTGGAAATTGACTGGCATTAGGTAGAACAATATTTTAAAGTGATCTAAAGATTAGCTCTCCATTTATTTTGCATTCAACAAACACTGAGTACATGTTTTGGATCAGATTGAGTGCCAAGTATTGAGGATCTAGCAAATAATTCAGGCATTATTTATGAAAATTATATTATAATGCATTTGATTATTTATTATAATAAATTATAATTTAATGAATAATTAAATATGCATGGATAAATATGTGTGCATGTATGTGTATATGTGTATTTTTTTAAAATTTTATTTCATTGGTACATTTTAGGTATACAATATAATGACATTCATCATTGGAAATTTGCACCTTTACATAATCTCTCTTGGTTCTTGTTTTTTTCCCCAGCCCTCCCTTCAACCCCTCCATCCCTCCTTATTTACAAAGACTTTGTTTCCATTTTTTCATTTTCTCATTAATTCCATTCCCTTCTTTCCTTTCCCCTACCCCTTCAACTTCCCCTTCCTCTTTGAAGAATTGGGTTTCAACTTGCCAAAGACTAAAATACACCTATATCTCTCACCATGCACTAAACTAAAATCAAAATGGATGAAAAATCTAAATATTAACACAGAAACACTAAACCGGCTGGAAAAGAGGTTAGGTAGAACTCTTGAAGACATTGGTGTAGGAAAAGATTTTATGAACAAAATCTCAGTTGCTCATGAACTAGCACAAACAATCAACAAATGGGATCTTTTCTTACTAAAAAGCTTCTGCGCAGCAAGAGAAACCACCAACAGTGTGAAGAGACAACCCACAATGTGGGAAAAATTTTTACCTGCTGTCCCTCAGACAAAGGTCTACTATCTCGAATCTATAAAGAACTTAAAAAAAAAAAATCAGACCTCCCAAATTTAAAAACCCAATCCAAAAATGGGCATCTGAAATGAACAGACATTTCTCAGATAAAGAAGTAGAAATAACAAATAAATATATGAAAAAATGTTCAACATCGCTGGTCATTCGAGAGATGCAAATGAAAACAAAGCTGAGATTCCACCTCACCCCGGAAAGAATGGCTGCTATCATGAAATCAACCAATAACAAATGCTGGCAACCAATAACAAATGCTGGTGGGACTGTGGGGAAAGAGGAACCCTGCTCCACTGCTGGTGGGAGTGTAGACTGGTGCAACCACTGTGGAAATCAGTATGGAGATACCTCAAAGAACTAGGACTGGAAGTCCCATTTGACCCAGCTATTCCCCTGCTGGTTATCTTCCCCAGAGAATTAAAGAACTTTAAGATCCCTGAAGATGTCTATCTGAATCTCTCAGCTCATGATGGACGAAATAAGTCTTCGTTGCACTGTCCATCTGGGAATAGAACTAAGTCTGAATTCTTGGTAGAAAAGGTTTCTAGGATGAGATACTGCTGTATACACTATCATGCATCAAATGCAGGAATCAGACTCTGACTACAGCGGCTCCTCAATTTACAATGGGGTTATGTTCCAATAAAACCATCTTCAATTGAAATAATTGTGAATAAAAAATGCATTGAATACAGCCAACCTACCAAACACTGTCACTCAGCAACACAGTGCCTTGCAGAGTGTTGATGCTTCCCCTCATGATCACATGACTGCCTGGGGCCTTCCAGGCTCAGCATCATGAGAGAGAATTGGACCTCATGTGGCCAACCCAGGAAAAGCTCAAAATTAAAAAAATTAGACTAATGGCTTCTATTGAATGCTTATCACTTTTTACCATTGTAAAATAGCAAAATCATTATGTGGCATCATCATGAGTCAGAGACACTCTGTGTGCATGTGTGGTATGTCTGTGTAACCACAGGCCCAGAGGCACAGCACTGGCTTTATTCTCTAATGAGCTGGTCCTTCTCTGTGGTTCGCATTCTAGGCAATTATTATTAGTAATTACTGAAATAAAATTGTTTTATTAAACATAAGTAACTGTATATTCTCACTCCTTATGTTCATCACAGTTACTGTTCTTAGAAATCAACTGAATTTAGTAAGGCATTATAACTTTTCAAGATATATCTAAGTATACTATGCCTTTTAATTTCCATGTATTCTCAATTTAAAACCTGAAGCAAAGTTTGAAAGAACAAATAGACTGACTTATTTAAATCTAAATGTAAATAGCATCAACCAGGATTAGCCTTTCTGACCAAGTGGTTTTATACTCTTTATTGTATTTTTATTTCAAAGTACCAGGGGATGCAATCACATAAAAAGTCATTTGTAATCTTCTACTCGAGTTTTTAAAAATTGTTTTTAGAGGATATTAACCAAACCCATAATCCCAATGAGCTTTTCAAAACAGGTAGTTATTACTTCTCCTATTTAAAAACTGAAAATGGACAGCTAGCACCATTTGAACACAGTGAATGATGAACAAAATTGGGCAATATTAGGGCTACCAGAACCACTAAAACAAAAGAAATCAAAGAACAGAATGTGAAACATCAATCATTGGCACTGGTACCAAAAATGGGGTCTTTTTAGGGAAACCATTAGAAACCCCCCCCCCCCAGAAAACTGCTGCTGAGGGAGAAAACAAAAACCTCGTGTAATTCATGAAACAGTACCACATTGTATTGCATGTCAAGGGAAAAACTATACATTTCTAGGTGTTTTCTGAAGGAATATTTGATACTTTGACTTTAAAAAAAGCTAAAAATGGAAATGTTTATATCAGGGGGTTAATTTGACATTTCTTAGGGGATGTATTATAATAAGTTATAATCAGAAAGAGTTATGTCCTCAAAATAAATTTTCTATTTTGTATTACTTGGCCCAATATAAGATTACAGTTTCCTACTTTTTGTAGTGGAAGAAATAACTTAAATTTGGGTAGCAAAGTCAAAGACTTCTGCTGTTTCACTTAAAGTAAAGCATTTTGAAAGCTAGGAACAATATGAACGGGGAAAATGTGCATGTAGATGTAGTTATACTGCTGTTCACATGAAAAGTAACATGGATCTAGTAAAAACAAAATGGAACAGGGCTAATTTTTTACTTCCCTTACATCTTCACTATCTTCTTTTGTTCATGGTGCAGAGGAGAGGGAATACTTATCTATTTAAACTCCCAGTTTCAAGGCTGAAGATGTTGATACAAGCTAGTCTTAAGACACTCTACCTCCATGCTGAGCAGGGCTAAATGAAAAATTCTGACCACTGAAAGGAAAAAGAGAAGTGGCTCCTACTGAAAGGAAAAGCCAACAGGCAGAGCCCAGAATGTCAACACCCAAAGAGAAGAAAGTGGAGTTACTCTGCTAGAGATCTAGAAGCACGTGGAGCTGAACTAGGAAAGATGAAATCCTCTGTGTTGAGCTCCTGTCACTTGAATTTTACTGGTAAACACTTCACTGCAGATCTGAATGGGATGAAAAGGAAATGGCCTGAGCATACTGTGGCTGCTTGGAAGACTTGGCCACGGGCAGTGGAGAGAGAATATTAGACTCACAACTTAAAATGTCAGCTGTGCTTTGGAAATGAATTTAGATTCTCATTTTTGTCCTAGTGATATATTTATTTGGGGAAAGATTGCATATCCCACTTCTTTTGTCCACTTTCAAAACTTAAATTTTCAATAATAATGCCATGCCTTTATCCTTAACTAACCTGTGGAAATACTGTCCAACAACATGGGTCAATGGTATGAATCTAAAGAGAGAGACATAATCATTTCTCTTTACTGTTAAAGGCATGGCTAAAATACAGTGTTTTGTTGCTGTTGTTATTATGCTGCTGTTGTTGTTAAACAAACGCATTAAATTTATTAATTTGAATGGACATCGTATTCTCTTCAGTAGTCACCTAATAGGTTCCGTATGTGAGGAAATGCCATAGTGGTTCAAACCAGTTTTAACATTTTCCTTTATTGGTACTTTGTAATTCCATTAAGTGTATTAAGACATTCAGTTTTTGTCATAATATTAGAATACTATTATTGTTATAAATGCTATTTTACAGATGATAAAATTGAGACTCAAAAGAGTTTATACAAAAGATAACTTGTCTGGGACCTGAAATGAGACACTTGGAAAAGAACAACTTGATGAAGAAAAAAGTAGATCTCCAGATATCAGAAGAGAGCTGACAGGAAAACTAGAAACTATAGAAAAGCTGGAGAAGCTGACACAATACTATTGCCAGGGTGGTATAGTTGTCACTATTAATTGTATGCCACTACAGTGGTACCTACATTCACAATCTTAATTCGTGCCACAATTCTGCAGAGGGTGGCCACACTTGTGTTTATTTAGGGATGATGGCCATCAGATGTTTGTCGTCTGATGTGGAGTTCACGAATGGAAGCAAAATTTTGCCACTTTTGTTAGTGAATCGAATTGTTCAAAAAAGAAGCATTTGTGAGGTATTACTATATCTGATTTGTCTTTGTGTCATTAACAATACTGTAATTCATTTCTAGATATCTAGGTGCTGGACCAATTATACCATACCCTCTCTTCTCCAAATTAATGGAGATGATCAAAACTTGGGACAGAGGCAAAGCTTATAGTGACATCAAGAGTGAATCAATGGAAATCAGATACTAACTAAAGACATCTCCATATAATCAACAAAGTCTTTCCACTATAATGGGTCCATAGCCCTCAGCTCACACACACACACACACACACACAAAATATGAAACAGTAAGACAATAAATTATGTCCAGATTCTTCTAATTTTCCCAAAGCTGACCCATGGAGCATTGATGGGGAGAATATCAAAAACCAAACAGCTGAATTATATGAAGTGATAATCAAGGAAACATAAAACATCAGTAAGGTTCATCATGAGTTCAAAAATGATAAAACTACATAATGGATTTAATAAACAAAATGATCATTGAGCTTATAAAAATACTAATAAAAATCTAACTGAGGTAAACAAAATGATAAAAAACATGACTGACGAGTTTAACAAAGCATTACAGCCCATAAAGAGGTACCAAACAAATCCAGAGATAAAATTTTTTTCAAAATATAGCAGTACCTCCCTTAATGAATGCTTTTATTTGTTAACAATTTATTTCACAAACAGAAGTGTTTGAAAAAATTTTGTTTTTGTTTGAAAACTCTGCATCAGGTGACAAACATAACCATAATCATCTTTCCCAGAGAAAAACAAACATGGCCATCTATTCCAAAATTGTAAAACAAACTAAGTTTGTGAACCAAGGGATCGCTGTATAGATAGCAGAAGTGAACAATATCAGGACAAAGTGTCAGAACTAGAAGATAGAGCTGATGCTGGTGACCATATAATCAGAAATACCTGAAAAACATAGAAAATGGATCTAATAGCTGCTAAATGACAAAAAGATTAACCTAAGATTAATTATTATTGAAAAGTCAGAAGACAGCATCAATAGGATTTTAAAAATCTGTTTACAGTAACAATAGCAGAAGCTGTCCAAGTATAGGAAAAGAAGTTAACATACAGATAAATGAGGCATACAGAAACCCAAATAGCTACAATCATGAAAGAACTTCTCTAAGACACATCATCATAGTCAAAAACTCAGATGTCTAACAAAAGGACAGAATCTTAAAAGCTGTTAGAGAAAACCAATAAATCACTTACAAAGGTAAACTCATATGAATTGCAGCAGACTTCTCAACAAAAACTTTAAAGGGCAGGAGAGCATGGAGGAAAATGTTTCATGCCCTAAAAGAAAACAACTTTCTGACAAGACTGACCTATCTTGCAAAATTATCTTTCAAAATTTATGAAAAATCAGGCCTTTCCATGACAAACAGAACCTTAAGAAAGACATGACCACCAAACCAGGACTCTAAAATCTTCTCAAGGATATTACAGAAAGAGACGATGAAGCCAACAAGGCCAATAAGTCAAATAGAGTGGATATACCAGGCAGAGTGAGAAGTTTATCAGAAAAAACAAATAGCCAACAGGAAAATAATGCAATGATAGGAAAAAGTCAATATCTTTCAATAATAACTTTCAATGTGAATATTCTCAACTCCCTCATCAAAAGAGACAACCTGTAAAATCAAAGCAAAAAACAAAAAGTAATGGTATACCATATACAATAAACACATTTAATCAAAAAAGAAAAACCATAGACCAAAAATCAAGGGATAGAAGACAGTATGCTGTGCAATGGGAACCTGAAAACAAGCAACAGTAGGGATCTATCTTTAGACAAAGTGATCGTCAAGACAAAACTGATTAGAAGAAGCAAAGAAGAGCACTCTATATTGGTTAAGGGAACAATTCAACAGGAAGAGATAACAATTACAACTATATATATGCACCAAACACCAATTTCACAAAGCAAACTACAGAACATAAAGGATCAGATAAACATCAACACAATTATAGTAGTAAACCTCAGTACCCCACTATCACAAACAGATAAATCAACTAGACAAAAAAATATCAGAGTTGAACTACACTTTTGAACAAATGGACTTAATAGATATCTACAGAGTCCTCCACTCAGTAACATCAGACTACACATTATTTTCACCAGTGCATAAAGCTTTCTACAAAGTATACCACATAGTAGCCAATAAAGAATGCTTTAATAAATGCAGAAGAAATGAAAATCTTATGCATCTTTCCAATCATAGTACAATGAAACTAGAAATCAATGGCAAAAGAACACAGAGAAATTATGCAAACACATTGAAATTAAACAATATACTCTTAAGTAACAAATGGGTCAAAGAAGAAATCAGACAGTTCTTAGAATCAAAGAATAATGCCAGTACAATATACTAGAACTTAGGAGATACAATGAAAGCAATCCCAAGAGAGAAGTTTGTAGCTTTGGATACCCACATTAGAAAAACAGAAAAAGCTTAAATAAATAACTTAATACCTGAAGGTCCTAGACAAGCAAGAACAATCCAAATCCAAACCTAGTATAGGAAAGTAAATTATAAAGGTTAGAGTGGAATTAATAAAATTGAGACTCAATATAAAGAATCAGAGTTGGTTCTGTGAAAGAAAAAAGTAGACAAACTCTTAGCCAATCTTAAAAAAGGAAAGAAGAGACCTATGTAAATGTAATTAGAAATGAAAAACATAAAATTACAGTGAACACCACTGAAATCCAGAAGACTCTTAGTAACTGCTTTGAAAATGTGTCATCCGATAAACTGGAGAATTCTGAAGAAATGATTAGAATCCTAGATACATATGAATTACTAAAACCGAACAAGATTAAAAAAAACCCCCTGAATAATCCAATAACAGGCAATGAAATAAAAGCAGTAATAAAAAAAACCTACCAACTAAATAAAGCACAGGACTCCATGGATTCAACAACGACTTCTACAAGAATTCAGAGAAGATTTAGTGCCAATACTCCTCAAACTCTTCAATGAAATTGACAGGGAATGAGTTCAGCTAAGCTCATTTCTGGAAGCTAGCTTTACTTTGATTTCAAAACATATAAGGAGTCAACTAAAAATGAAAACTATAGGTTAATCTCTTACGAACATAAATGAAAAGATCCTCAGAAAGATATTGGCAAACAGAATGTAGCAAATTATTTTAAAAAATCGTACATCATGACCAGGTAGGCTTCATTCCAGGGATGCAAGAAGATTCAACACATGCAAATCAATAAATATAATACATTATATAAACAGAAGCAAAAAAAAAAATCACATAATCTCAATATATGCAGAAAAAGCTTTTTGTAAAATCTAATATCTGTTTATGAGAAAAACCCCAAGGAAAGGAGGATGTTGTTTCAATGTGATAAAATCTATTTATGACAAATCTACTATAACATTATACTAAATAGGAAAAACATACGAAAGCTTTTCCTTTAAAATCAGAAATAAGACAAGGATGTCCACTGTCACCACTCCTGTTCAATACAGTAAACAAAACAGGCAGGGCAATTGGCAAGGGAAAGAAATAAGGGATACATATAAGAAAGGAAGGTGTCAAACTACCCTTATTTACAGACAACATATTTTATATAGTATACCAAAAAAAATCACTAAACTACTCCTAGAACTAATGAGCAAATTCAGCAAGGTAGCAGAACACAAAGTCGACGCACAAAAATCAATAACTTTCCTGTACACCAAATAATAAACCCACAGAGACAAAAATTAGAAAAATAGTTCTATTCAGAATAGCTTCAATAAAAATACTTATGAGTTAACCTAACAAAAGAAGTGAAAGACCTCTGTAAGAAAAACTATAGTACCCTGAAAAAGGAGATCAAACAGGATATCAGAAAATGGAAAGATATCCCCTTTTTCTAGATAGGTAGAACAAATATTGCCAAAATGGTCATACTTCCAAAACTGATATGCAATTTTAATGGAATCCCAATCAAAATACCAACAACATTACTCACACAACTAGAGAAAACAATCCTAAAATTCATAGGGAACAAGAAGAGACCTAGAACAGCAAACCTGGGCAACAAGAGTAAAGTAGGAGGCATCAGACTCCTAGGTTTGAAGTTGTATCACAAAACTACAGTGATAAAGACACCAGGGTACTGGCACAAAGACAGACATATGGATCAATGGGACAAAATGGATGACACAGAAACATCAGGCACAGTCAGCTATCTTATCTCGAACAAAGGGGCCAAAAACATACACTGGAGGAAAGATAATCTCTTCAGCAAATGGTGCTGAGAAAACTGGCTATCCACGTGTAGAAGACTGAATCTAGATCCATATCTCTTGCCATGTATCAAAATCAAAGTGGTTTAAAGACCAAAATATTAAAGCCTGAACATTTAATCTTCTGGAAGACAAAATAGGTAAAACTCTTGAAAACAAGGACTTTCTGAATAGAACTCCAATTACACAAGAAATAACAGGAAAAATAAAAAAATGGGATCGTATCAAATTAAAAGGCTTCTGCACAGCAAAGGAAACAACCTACAGAGAAAAGAGACAGCTTACAGAATGGAGAAAAAACCCCACACAAAACCTTTGTTACCTACTTCTCCAACAGAGGACTAATATATAGAATAAATGAAGAATTCAAAAAAAATAGATCCCCAAAATAAAAGACCCTGTAATAAAATGAGCAAGTGAAATGAAGACACTTCTCAGAAGAAGTAGAACAAATGACCAATAAAAACATGAAAAAATATTCAACATCACTAGCAAATGCAAAATTAAAATAAAATTGAGATTCCTTCTTACTACAAAATGAATAGCAATAATCAAGAAATCAACTAACAACAAATGCTGGATAGGCCGAGGGAGGAAAATGAACCCTTCTACATTGTTGGTGAGAATGTAAGCTTGTACAGCTATTATACAAATCAGTATGGAGTTCCTTCAAAAACCTAAAATTAGAAGTTCCATTTGACCCAGATATTCCCCTTCTAAGTATCTTCCCCCTAAATTAAATACATCATATTATTGTGATACAAACATATCCATATTTATAGCAGCACAACTCATAACAGTTAAATCTTGGAAGTGGCCTATATGTCCATCAACAGATGAATGATAAAGAATATACGGCATGCATTTACACACAGTGGACTACTCTATGATAAGGGATAAATTTGAGTCATTTGTCAGAAAACGAGTGCACCTTGAAACCATAATGTTAAGTGAAATAAACTAGAAACATAAGATTAATATAATATGTTTTCTTTTATATGAGAAACCGAAAGCACAAATAAGGAGCAAAATAAAAGACAGGTAATAGGAAACAGGGAGATACATGTTTTACAAACAGGAAGAGGACTATGAGATGGCACCAACTGGGGAGATGAGAGGTGAAGGAGAGGTAGAAAGAATTAAGATGTGTTATATATAAGCATTAACTCTCCACGATGAATGTAATCATAATGTACTGCAAACATTGTACTAAAATAACCTTTAAAAAAAGTTTAGTAGCTTGTTGCAAATGGAGAGGACTGACTCATGTCACCTCCTCTGTTCTACCCAGAGATGGCCCTCCTCCTCCAACAACCAGTGATGATTTGTTGCGGAGCTTGGCCACTTAGAAGTGTGCACTATACATTTTCTTCTCCCTGTTTAGTGGCCTTGTTTCCTTCTCCCTCACTTTGTTTCCCTAGACCTGAACTCCCAGTGTTAACAAATGAGCTAACTCCCATGAGTTAACACTGTAGGGTCTGCTTTCTGGGCAACTTGAACTAGGATGGTGCCTGCCCAGTTGTACCAGTTGGTAAGTGCTGTCCTCTTAACTGTGATGCTATGCCGATCTATGCCACTAATGTTCTGCTTTCATTATATTGTTTCTAAGGGTTATGGTTCTATTTTAAATTTCTATAAAAGATAGAAACAAACTTATGAAATAATAAGTAGAATAAATAAGATCTAACAAAATCTTCCTATTATCATGAAAGCTTTACTCCATTTGAAAGAAAAAACTACAAGTTTCTAGAAAACTTCAAGTCAGGCTTTCAACATCAAGCAATCTACTTTCATTATGTATTGTTTACAATGAAAACAATATGTAAATGACAATTTTACTATAAAACCATTCTGGTAGCTTCAGTGGAATCAGTTTAACTGAATCAAAATATTCATAATATACTCACTGTTTTTTACTAGAAGACATTACAGAAGTTTCTGATACCAGAAAATCTAGAGCAAAGATTTCTAATTCCACATAAGGTTTATTGTTTTTAAAATGAATTCCCATGTAGTTTCTGAAATTCTAAAAGGTTAAAGCTGTAAAACTATACTGAGTAGTTTAAGCTGAGCACAGTTCCAAATGTTTGGCTCCGAACATCCCTTTGACTTGCCTCGTTTTAGACAAAATTTTTAAAAATCCATCTATGAAAGGATCAATTTGAGAAGTACATCAAACTTTCTGGCAATCCTTGCTCAAATTCACTTATTTCCATATCATATCAGTTCTCACCTCATTTACCACAGTACCTAAATCCTACATAGATGTGGAATGAAATGTATGAAAGTAATTACTTTGGGATGGTTGGCTGTTTTATTGCTGGTATTCCTTTTTAAGCACAGTGAACATTTTTCAGTATCTGACATATAGAGAAAAAGGTGAGAATATTTTTTGACACATTTAGTTTGGAAGAGTATGCTCAGTTCTGGAAACCTCAAAATAAGGAAAATGTAAGACTAGAAGTTCAGGACACTACAAAGAATATGGAAATTGAATGACATATAGAAAAAAGAATATCATAGATATATTTATATAACTTTTAATTAAGACTAAGAATAATTACTGAATAATTTTAAGATTAAAAGTTGTAATAGCAAATAAAAATACACATAGGAAGATATAGGGTTATTAAGATGGATATTCTCACTTTCCTATTACTCAGACAAATAGCACTGTTATTAAGTATATCAATTCTGTTACAGGAATAGACTTTTGGTAATTAAAATTTCCTAATGGTAAAGTAGGTGTCAAAATGTATTATGGTACAGTCAGAGTGAAGCTGACCAATTAGAAATTCAAGAGGTTCAGATCTGAGGCACTCCATTCCCTTTTAGAGATCATCTTTGACATTAATTTGTTCAGATTCCAGAATGTCTGTTTTCTATATGAAAACATGATGGTATTTTAAGGAATTTCAGAGTAAAAAAAGTCCTTCAAGTCATTTAGTTTGAGTATGGATTTGTCCATTGGGAAAGGAAGCCAAGCTCTGCCAGCATATTTCATTTTAGGAATTTAAGGAGTCATTCAACCCATTTGTTATATCCAAAGGGGCATAATATTGAATTTCTTCTTTACAATTTTCAGATACTATATGGTTACATCCTTGTTTGCCTAGTCTCCTTTGATATTTAATCCATGATCTGATGTGAGTGTCCCTGATGACTCATTTACAGTCTAACAAAAAGGGTGACATCATTTTCCATGCATTCACTTAAAGCTTCATGTATATGATGAGCCTTCCTCAGACTATGTACTACATATATTTTAGTGTTTTGGTTCAAAAGGTTTTTGAAAATTGTTTCTTTTTTATAGAAGTTGTAACTGCTTTCCTAGATCACTCATTCTCCTACTCCCATATGATTTTTAGGCTTCCTCCTCTCCTTTGACACTGTCCCTTTTAGTACACGATATATTGCCTGAAACATGTTGGAGCTGAAACTGGAAGTCCTGTTGCCTGTTTTCACTCCCTTGCTTCTGCTCAAAGCCTTATGTATTCTACATAGTGAGGGATGCTTGATTTCCTTTGCCTTGGTTTCCAAAGTGGGATCCTATGAAGGCTTTTTTGCTAAAAAAAATAGGAGAAAAAATATTACCAGATGTTGCTAACAGACGTGAGTCACCTAATGTGGTCTTGCTGATACATTAAAATTGAATGATAACAAAGCACATTCATTCAACCAGTGTTCATTTTGTGCCTACTTATTATATGCAAGGTGCACACACACACACACACACACACACACCACCTTTTTAATCCTCACAACAACCTTGTGAAGCAGGCAATACTCCCATCCTTTCCCCAAAAGGAAACAGCCCTAGGAGGAGAGGGAAAGTAAAACAGATCAAGATGTTATATGTACAATGTATGTACCCATTCCCCAAAATGAATGTAACCATTACATATCACTAGCATAAACTAATAGAAAGGAAACAAGTACTAAAACATTTTTAACATCATTCTTGTCTGCATGTGCAATTTTACTTTCTCATCTTGCTACAGATTCCATCCTTGCTTGCTCCTATGGCTTCCCGTCATCTCCTCTTCCTAGAATACTTCTCTACCCCTGGCTTCTTGTTCTTTCTCAACTTAATTCCCAATAGTAAGATGGTCATATTATCATCCAATGTGTAACACTTCAGTGTGTGAAAGGAGGGACTATTATTAATTATGATTGAACAACAGGCATAAACTTGAACTTTCCCAACCAAGGGGAATCTTCCCACCAGGTCAGCTTTTCCTGGCACCACGGAGTTTGTCAGTGTGTCCCTTCTTTGAATCTATGTAAGTTTTCTTGTGTTTACCAGCCTGTGTCTTACTCTGCTGTCCTCATATCATGGCCTCTTTCCTATAGTGGACTGTGGGTGTTGTGAGAGCAGGCACTGTTCTACTTATCTTTATAATTCCAGCACTGAGCCTACACTCTATATACCCAATGACATTAAATGAATGGTTAAAATTCAGTGTAATAGTGGGAAAACTGAAAGTATTTCAGACATTGTACCCTTCCCTTATTCTACAGCAACATACATTGCTCATATTTTCATTTCTAAAAGAATTCTGCCCATGAAAACAACGGATCCTCTGGAGGAATGAGACAAAAGTTTCATATACCAGATCACATGTCACATTTTTATTTCTTTCTGTTCTGCAAGGTCCAAATGCTTGTCAGTCCCTCTGGTTTGAGTTCTTCGAAAGGAAGTTACTTTCATGAGAACTTAGATAATAACTAAAAGTTTCATGATACAGGGCAGTCAAGTTCCTGACGTCCTTGAGTCTGGTGGTTTGATCCAGTGAGCAGATTGTACCCAGGATGTTCCAAATTAAGGTGGTTTGTTTTTCACACCAACTTCAAGGTGCTTATGAACACTCTGCACTGACTCTCTACTAGTATGCAAATGACTAGCTAACTGCAATGATGGACAGAGAGCAGCTTTTTTTTTTGGCCTGTCCATTTGTGTGTATGGTAAAACAGGGCAGAAGCGAGCAGAGACACCACAATGTAGCATTTAAAATACAAAGATCCAGACAGGAGTATAATCCTGACATTTCCTTGCAGACTGAAAGTTACATTCCTTGGGAATGAGAGTAAAAATTATAAGGTATGCTTGAAAAATACACTGAATGTTTAAATTAAAAAATTATTATGGTAAATTACACACTGCCTCTAATTCTTCCCGAAATACTCTCCCTCACTTCAAACACACTTAGCCCATCACTTTTTGTTTGTTTTTGTTTTTTTGGTACAAGGGATCGAACTCCGGTCCTTGCACTTGCAAGGCAAGCGACGTAGCCCATCATTTTTGCCACTTTCTGAAGCAGTTGTGGAAATCCACATCAACTGCAGTGTCATGGCTATACCAATGTTCTGAATAAACTCAAAATGTTTACCTTTCATGGTCATTTTGGCTTTGGGGAAGAGTGAGCACTCACATGGTGCCAGAGAAGTGAATAAGGTGAATGAAGTGTTTTACAAGCCTGCCTTTCCATTGCAGGACACTCAGCAGCAGCACTCACTGCACTTTTGATGACACCTCCTCGAGACACTCAAGAAAAAACACTTCCAGAAATGCTTCAAAAAGTGCCACAAATGATAGATAAGTGTATTTGAAATGGGGAGGAGGATTAATGGCAATGTGTCTTTTACTGTAATAAATTTTAAAAAATTTAAAATTCCCTGTATATTACAATTACACCACATATATTTTGTGCAGTTATGCCAGATTCAAGGCATTCACAAATTATAAAGCTCTATAGCTATACCTGCTGTGCTAAATTCTGGAAGCTATGGTACTTCCCCCTCATAGCAAGTTTATTTTACTGTTTCCATCAATAACTGGAAAGACCAATAGGGGAACATAGTGGAAAAAAATCTAACTCAGCATGCCCTAGACTTACCTGTGAGAAAGTCTTTAATATATAAAATGATAGGTAGCTATGCATTTTATCTCTCCGTATATAAATGCAGTCACACCTTAAATATGAAGTGATAGGAGAAAAGTAACAGAAGAGACAAACAAAAATAGCAATATCACTAAACAAGTGATATATTTGTAGATCATCATGTACATATGTGTCCATATAAGGATATGCATATATTTATCTTTTTAATATGTACATATTTATGTACTGTATGTGTAGAAATATTTTTCTTCTACAAGTTCTTATTGGCTAATGTGTATGTTGGGGAACAACTATTTTAACAAGTATTAAAAACTACACAAAACTACAGTAGTTGTCTGAAAACACAAATCACTATTTACCTCTTCCCTTAATTCACAGAGAAAGTATAGCTGATAGCAAACTACAATATATCACATCCACTAAAATTATATCAAATGAATTTAATGTTAATTAAGCTATCAGACAGTTTGAGTCAAAAAGTGCAAGGTTATATTTCAATATAGTAGTATGATACAGGCCTTTTGTAGCACTTTATTTTCCATAGCTTATTAATTTTATGCATTAAGGTATCCATAAGGTAAGAATCACAATTCCATTTTATTGAACTGTGTAACAACTTTTGTTCTAATTCAATAATTGCATAATCTAGCTAGAAACCTAACCTGCTTTAGTTATCTGGGTTCCTTGTACTGCTCACATCAAAGAAATTGGGTCATCTCTATTACTTTGTATTCTATTATTTACCTTCTGTAAGAAACAATGCATTATAAATATTTTTTTGCACATTTCATATTTGCTATGAAAGAGTCTGGTATATTTTTATAACCATTAAGTAAATTAGTGTTAGATTAAGTGGTTTGAAAAATCTTTTTGCTTGAAATGTTTTCCTAATAGTTCTGAGCAGAACGTACATATTTTAAATATATCTAATGAGTCTTGTCTCCAAGAAATCCTTCAAAGCTACTTGAGACATTAAATTTGAACAAGTAATTTAAACACATATTGAAGTAAGAATAGGATGGAAACTAAACATTAGAACAGATTAAATTATTTAAAATGGATGATTTTAAAAAGAGAACAATGTTGCCTTTTCTTCAGAGCTAATATAACTTTTCTTCAAAGTTATATTAGAGTGCCTATTCCTCCTTCTACATAATTTATACAACAAAGCTCTTTGGACACATGACAAGAAATATCCCACATCTAATATTTAAAATCCATATTGTGCAATACGCCACTGCCTTCCATTTTCAGGCAATGAATCTGTGTTCCTAACAGTTCATTTCTATGAGTGGTTTCAAGCTAATACGGTCTCTCAAATCTGGTACTTTCCAACCTTTGTGTAAAATAGACTGTAAACT
>NW_004624744.1:32958219-32999881 GCF_000247695.1 Heterocephalus glaber | reverse complement strand
CTGTTCTTCCTCAGACAAAGGTCTACTATCTCGAATCTATAAAGAACTTAAAAAGATCAGACCTCCCAAATTTAAAGACCCAATCCGAAAATGGGCATCTGAAATGCACAGACATTTCTCACACAAAGAATTAGAAATAGCAAATAAATACATCAAAAAATGTTCAACATTACTGGTCATTTGAGAGATGCAAATAAAAACAATGCTGAGATTCCACTTCACTCCAGAAGGAATGGCTGCTATCATGAAATCAACCAATAATAAATGCTGGTGTGGGTGTAGGAAAAAAGGAACACTACTCCACTGTTGGTGGGAGTTTGGGCTGGTACAACCACTGTGGAAATTCTTCAAAAAGAATTAAAAAATCATCATACCACAGAGATACATGCACAGCCATGTTTATAGCAGCACAGTTTGTAATCGCTAAATCTTGGAAACAACCCAAACGCCCATCAATTGGTGATTGGATAATGAAGATGGGGTGTTGTGGTTTTTTTTTATAAAATGGAGTACTGCTCAGCCATAAAGAACGATAAACTAGAGACATTTATAGCTAAATGGATGCACCTTGAGGCCATATTCGTAAATGAATAGGACACACATGTGTAAATACCAAACTGTTTCTCTGGTGTGAAAAACTGAAATTGTAAATGAGAACCAAAATGCATAATAGATATTGTGAAATAGGAAGAAAATGTTCAAAGGGGAAGGGGAACTGGGGAGGGGGGAATAAATGAAAAAAGAAGGAAAAAATGGAAACAAAGCTTATGTAAATAAGGAGGGGTGGGGAAGTTGAAGGGAGGGCAGGATAATGGGAAAACAATAAGAACCAAGAGATATCATGTACAAGTACAAATTCCCAATGATGAATGTGATCATAATGTATATCTAAATGTACCAGTAAACTCAATAAATTAAAAAAAAATCCTCACTACTCCTGTTTCAACATAAGACTTAAGGATTGTCACTTAAACGTTCTGATGGAGAAACAGGGCAGATAGGACACTTAAAGTACACATGGTTTTGCTAATCAGAAAAGTCATTGTAAAAGAGAAGGGGTGCTGCCTGCCTCACAAGCGCAAGGTCCTGAGTTTGATCCCTGGTACTCCCCCCGCAAAAAAAAAGAGAGAAGGGAGAACTTCATGGTCTTTAGGGCTGGATGCTGCTGTTTGAAGCATGGTGTCTGCTTTAAACTAACATCCAATTCAGAGATAGAATATCCATTCCTATCCTCAAGCTCCATTGGTCACAACTGAAACCATGGAATAGAAAGTGAGATCATAATTTGGTGCTCAGTTCATACAGTTCAAAATACTTTTAAGCACTGTGCATTGAATAAGACTCCAGAATCAGGAAGAGATTTGAGAAATATGCTTTTTATCTTTTTAAATTTCAGCTTAAAGAACAATCTGAATTATGTATCCTATTTTCTTTCTTACTGTTAAACACAGACATTGAAATGTATATACAGGGCTTTTAGGAATACAAAGCAAAAGCAATGTCACGTATTGTGCTCCAGCAGGTAATTCAGTGTTTTAGGATTAGTCAAGAGATTTATCAAGCAGTCTCCAAGGGAAGAAGAGTTCATGTCCCAGCTCATCAATAATACATAAATAAACCGAACAATTAGATACAAAGTGGCTCTCTTGTCAGACGACTTATTAGCCAATAAATGATACCTTCACTTGCTGCCTTGAGTACAGAGAGAGAAAAGATGAATTAGGACAGAAAGAAAAGCTGAAAAAAGAGGGAAGCTGCCTGCACACTGCCTAACCTTCCTGCACCTTTGGGTACCACTTCTGTCCCAGGCTTAAATGTAAGGTAACAAAAACCAAGATTAGAAGCTGCTAATACTAAAGTCATTGCCTTTGCTAAACAACCTAGAGTTCAACAGCAACATATTTGAAGAAGTTGTGTAGAATTTGTGGAAGCCAAGTTCTCACTCAAGTTGGTGCCTCGGACAGAAACTGGGGACAAATCTGTGAAGAGAAAGACCCAAAGGACAGGCAGCCAAGCACAGAAACACCAGACACTATTCCCACAGAGGAATGGGAGACTCACTGTCACCTTGTCTCCTTGTCCTGGTTTTGGTGAAGAACAAGTTGAATTTGTGTTCATCAGGTTAGTCCATCATTTGTCTCCTCTGTGATACAAATAGCATAAATACCAATTTTAAAGGTGCATTCCAAACTCATGAGATGTGCAACAGTGGAATATGAAATTAATTGTTGAAAGTCTCAATCAAGCTGGAAGAGTTTCTGAAAATCTGAGGTAGAAGCTGAGGATGTGGCTGAGTGATAGAGTGCCAGGGGCAAACCCTGGGTTCCATCCTTTGCATTGGAAAAAAGAGAGAGAGGAGGAGGGAGAGGAGGGGAGGGAAAGGGAAAGAAAGGGAAGGGAGGGCAGCCGAGGAAGGCAGGACAAGACAGGGCAGGGGAGGGGGAGGGAGGGGAAGAGATCTGAGTTGGGGTGGGGTGTGGCACGGGCGTTGGGTTCCAAGGTCAGTGACGTGGTTAGGATTACCTTTGACCGCTAAGTCTCCAGCTCGACGTCAGATGAAGTAATTGGCTTGTATTTAGCAACTAACAGTAGGGTACGCATACGTTTTTTCAACCAGTAGGACCCGGACCAAATCGGCCTAAGGGTCACATGACCAGGAGTATGGGAAATGAGGCAGGCTGAAGGCAAGACAAACTCACCCTCTGGGGTCCTGCACACCCTGGGTGGTTTTCCATCCCCAAGTGTTAATCGAGACTTCTGCTCTAACCAAAGCGCTTCCTTACAAAGATACAGAAATTTAGGCTCAAAGAAAAGGCCTCAGTCCAAATGACAGTACTACTTTAATGTAATGCAAGAATACTACTTAATTTAGGCCTTCTGAACTCCCATGGCCCATGTGACTCGATTATTATTAATAACAGTATGTAACTGTAGAGTTTAGATGAAAACTTGGATAACGAGCAACCTGGAATTCTAAATGATGAATTAAGATAGAAATTTCACCATTGCAAAGACTGAAATAAGGCAACTATAAAAACTCAGAAGAATGAGTCAAATGCTACCAAAGAAACAAAAGCTTTGCCATGTAATAGGTGGGCTTGTTTTCTGGATTTTGCTTTCTGTTTTTGTTGTTTTTTGGCCTTGCTGAAGATGGAGCCAAGGGCCTCCCATGTGCTAGCCAAGTGTTCTATCCCTGAGTTATAACCCCAGACCAAAACTTAGATTTTACTTGAATTTATTCATCTAAGTTAGGGTCTGATAAACTATTACCACAAGCCAAATGTAGTCTGCTGCCTATTTTTATAGTCTCACGGAAGCAGCTGTGCTTATTCTCTTCTGTATCATCCACAGCTGCTTTGAGCCCCAGTTGCAGCTAAGGAGCTACCATAGACTGTCTGGCCTGCACAGCCAAAAATATTATCTGGCTCTACAGGACAAGTTTGCCAACCTCTTAGTTAAGCCAGGATGAAACTGGAAGAGATTAAAAGTGTTAATACTAGTCACATCTGTTAATGTTGATGGGCAGTTCTCAAACTGTGACTCTCAAAACTAAGTCTTTTGGATATTAAGAGTTATTCTATAAAAATGGATTCAATGGGTCAATACATTTGGGAAATGCTAGGAAAAATGGGATAACAGTAATTTTTAAAAGTTTGCTATAGGATTTCAATCTGCCAATATGCAGTGGGAATCTTTAAGTTGAAGGGAGAGGAATCATGCTATGCATTATCTCCCAAACTTGTTAGACCAGTGGTGTGCACATGTACAGCCAAGCCAGTGTTCTCACAGTGATCAATGACTTGATCCTTTGCTTCATGACTATATTATTTATATGTAAGACAGAAGTGATCAAATTGTTCTCCAAGATTCTAGAAGAAATCAGTTCACTATAGATACCCCCTGACTTATAATGGGGTTACCCCCCAAGAAACTCATTATAAATTGAAAATATCACTTGTGACCATTAATCCTGATATGTGAATTAATTGAGTTAAGAAGCATCTAGTAATTAGAACATGCTTCTGGGTGTGTCTGAGTGGATCATAGAAGTGTGGCCTTGGGTACTGTACATGATCACTCACCCTCGTCTTGTTCCTCTGCTCTGCTTCCTGGTTACCATGAACTAAGAAGCTTTGCTTTGCCATGTCCTGCCATGAATTTTGCCTTGAGCCTTGAGCTAGCTTACCATGGACTAAACCTCCTTGAAACCATGAGCCAAATTAAACTCCTCCTCTTTTAAATTGTGGCTATAGGGCAGTAGTGGTGAACCTATGGCCGTTTGTTATCATTTGAAAGTTCTAGAAGGTTTGCTATCACTACTATAGGGTATTTTGTCTCAGCTACAGGAAAACTGAATAATAATCACTTAAGTTGAAATTTATACAATTCACCTACAAAACCATCCTACCTTAGCAACACAATACACTGTACAGTTCCAGTTGTTTCCCCTCATGATCACCTGACTGATGGGGAACTGAAGCTCACTGCCACTGTCCAGTATTAGGAAAGAGAATCAGACTAAATATCACTAGCCCAGGAAAAGATGAAAATTCAAAGTCTAATTTCTATTGAATGTGTATCACTTTCACTTCATTATAAACTTAAGTTGAACTATCACAGGTCAGGGACCATCTGTATTATAACACTCTAGAAAATACAAACTCTTGGGCCGGGGATTTAGCTCAGTGGTTCCACCACCTGCCTCCCAAGCACAAGGACCCAAGTTCGATCCCTGGTACCAAAAAAAAAAGAAAATACAAACTCTTTTAGCTGTGATTTGGGCAAGATGCAGTAAAGTGCCCTTCCTACCATAAACCAGAGTCTCCCATGAGACCACATAGTGCTAAGATGCAGGGGATACATGAGAGACGAGAGCATCCCTGTATGCAATGATGTGCCCATTATTTTGTGTATTTTCAGCAGCTTTTCATACTGTGCCTTGAATGTTTTTTTTCCCATTAACCATGAGCTAAATGTCTGCTTGAGTAACTGTTTCTCCTTTAGTGTTAATGAAACAACTTGCATCCCATTAAGGTTTTCAAATATTAGAGTTATCAGAGCCTTGGTATTGCTGCATAAAAACTAAGTATATTCCCATTAGCTGTATTTGGAAATATGTTAGTAATTAAAATAAACTATTTTCAAATGAAATGCTTTATGACCACTCTTTCTTTTGTTCCTGGAAGGGTAGCACATAATGGCCAGCAGGTTCATCACCAATGACCCTTCCATCCCCAAAGAAATGGATCAGCCTATAGGAGTTCTAGTCACATTTCATGGCAACCACATCAGCTTGATCCTGAACTAAGGCCAGGAACACACTGGGCCAATTGGATTCACTCTACAGACACAAAGTCCTTGTCACTGAATCCCAGCAAAGGCTTTATCCAACTGGACGCACTTGAGAATGCTCACAGTTGAACTTATCCAGCCCATGTACAACCCTTATTGTGTCCTACTCTTCCAAGCCTTTTCATATACCACCCGTTTAATTCACATAACTACACCATGAGATGGGTGCTACTAGTATTATCTCCGTGTTTCAGATAGAGAAATTCAGGGATGGAGCAGGTTAAAAACTGACATAGAACCACACAGCTAGCCAGATATAGAGCTGGGATAAGAACAGTTTGCATGTAGACTTCATGCTTTTATGCATCCTGTAGTGGTCTCAAGTTTTGATTGTTCTTTCAAGACTTGGCTTCAGTTCCTGGATTCCATGATCCTTCTGGATCTTCTGTTTTCCTTAAGCTGCCTAGAGTTGGTTTCTACTAGTTGATACAAAATGAAATTTAATGGAGGAAAAAGCACTTCTCTCTTTGCCCAACAAAATTTTCTTCATAAACTATATACTTGAAGGATGTGGAAGTCGCTATCACTATACTCTATATACATAATACATCAGTATATATATCAGTATACAGTATATTCAGTGTATCAGTATTCATGAGTTCTACAAGACATAAATCTTAACACCTCCTAGACAATTCTTTTGTCCAGAGGCTTTCATTTGTTTTTAATCTGACATGTATTAAGCACTTATAAAATTGAGTGCTTTAAAAAATATTTTATCTACCTTAATTCTTGTAAGCCTCATTAAAAATCATGATATTTTACATTTTTGAAACACTGAGGCCAGAAAGAAGTGTCCTGAAGGCTTAAATCCAGATGGCCGGTCCCAGAGAAGCCATCTTGACCACTCCCTTGCTGTCTCTTCCCACAGCAGGTAAACACAAACTGGAAAATGTGCTGACAAACACATGTTGTGATGAGGATAAAAATGGTTTATAACTGCACATGCTAAATCCTGTTTAGAGAAACTCAAGGGAATTGCTCATTTTAGAACACAATTAATAAGAAAATTAAGCATTGGCCTTCATGCTAAATAAAAGGATTGCCATTTCTCAAGCATTAAAGGAAGTGTGATTTTCCAAAATGACTGTCCTATTCAGGAAAACTCAAAGTGCCTTTACTGATCAGTACGATTTGGATCTTAAATATCCCTGAAAGGCCCATATGTGAAAGTCTTGGTATCGGCCTATGATGGTATCAGAAGGTGGAGGGACCTTTAGGAGGTGAAGCCTAGTAGGAAACAAGGAAATTATAGGGGACCTGCCCTTAAAGCAGATATTGGGATCTCAGCCCCTTCCTCTCTCTATTTGCTTCCTGGGTACCATGAAGTGAAGAATTTGTTCTGTCTTCTGCTTCTACCATGATATACTGCACTATCACAGGCCCAAAGGCAATGGAGAAGTAGTGCAACCATGGACTGAAACTTCAGAAACCAGGAGCCAAAATAAACCTTTCCTTCTTTAGGTTGATTTATCACAAGTATTTTGTCACAGTGACAGAAAGCTAACACATCAACCCAAAATATATAATAAATTAACCAAAAATAAATACATAAATTCATGGGGGAGGGAAAATTGTTACTCATATGATGACTCTGATCACTCCATTCCTCAGAATTTTTATGGACCATAAATATCTATTTGAAAAATACACTTTCAATGGATATAGTAGCCCATAACGCACCTGTAACCTTAGCTTCTTGGGAGGCTGAGCCAGGAAGATTATAAATTCCAGTCCAGAGTGGGCAACTAAGAAAGACCCTGTCTCAAAATAAATTTTAAAATAGGGGCGGGGATGTAGCTTGGTGGTAGAGCACTCCTGGGTTCAATCCCTAGAACCATGAATAACTAAATGAATAAGTAAATAAAAACAATCTAAAAATAAATCTATCTTCTTCATTAGATTGATTTTTAGAATGTTCAACATGACTTAGACTGAAATAAACAGTATTTCAAAGTTGCTCTCTGCCCTGGTAATGTGAAACAAGTAAGATCTGTGACTTTAAAAACTGTTTCAAAGCAACACATGAGACAATGTTCGCTATTTCCCTCTTAGGTGAAGGAGTTTCATCTGGAGCAATGGATTCATCTTTCAAAAGTTTCCTGTCCATCACACTGTGATGTTACAAACAGGCACTTGGGGAGACCATGTTTCTCAGGGCTTAAGAGGAGGTTAATGGGCTTCCAGCTGCAGTCAATGTGGGTAACAAGATCACAGAACCTGCCCTCCCTGTCAGTGGCCAGAGTATCAGCATGCAGATCTCAGCATGGCAGGGCTGACTGCAAGGATGCTTCCAAGCCCTGCTACACTAGTTCTACCTGGCAGGCTGAGCTGGCTCTGTGTAAAGATAAAATAAAAAGTCCCTTGGCACCCTCAGGCTATCTGTGTCTGTGGCACATGCTGCTGGCTGTGACTTTGTAGTTTATGTAAAAATAGTTGTTTTCTGAAATGAAATGAAAGTAAGTCAAAGGGTAGCAAGCAGAGACTGCAATTGAGAATGAACTAGAAACACAAAAGCCTAAATCTACAAGAATTCTGCTGAGTGAGTTGTTGGGTGGTTGACTGACAGCCAGGAACTACATGATTTTCCCCATGACTTCTTGGTCAGTCAGTGTACAAAATCTTACTACAAGTAGACATATATCTGTGTTTCCAAAAAGGGAAATACTATAATCTTGTACAGACTTTTTTCCTTCTGATAATGCCTTTTCTTTTTCTGATAATGTCTTACTTCAGTAATATATAAAATATTTATATTCAAATATTTCAGGATGAATTTTTTCCTTTACAATCATATACACAGGGGCTGGAGGTATAGTTCAGCAGTACAGCATGTGTTTAACATTTATGAGGCCCTGGGCTCAAATCCTATCACCTCAAAAAAATCACTACTCTACAAAAAAAAAAAACAACTAATGTTTTAGATTCCCAACTTTATATTTTGGCTTGGTAGGGAACTCCTTCTTTCTGCTATATGGATCCATGGTCAGTTGTATTCTGCCAACTTTTTGAAATTACTTTACAGAAGGACTTTTTTCTAAGCAAAAATAGTATTTGTAGAATTAAGCATTACTTATCTTTTATCTTTTTAAAGCCAAATAAATAGATGGAGATTTGACAAAAATGTGAAAAAAAGTCTTCCTCTACTTGTGACCATATTTACTTGGCATATTGAAGATATTTTCATTTCATAAAATTCCAACTGTGGATCTCAGAATGGGCCTACCCTAGAAACCCAAGTGAAGAGAAGTCAGGAAAGAGGGAGAGTGGGAGCATGTGGGAGCCTTGTCCAGGAAACTCTTGAGTCATCGCCTAGCATCTATGTCCTACACGTGGCTGAGAAGCGGGGGACCCACCAGGACGAACAGCAGGTACTGTGCCCACCAGCTGGAACTTTTGAGAAGACAGTGAAAGACTTTCCAGCAATGAGGACTCCGCAATGTCTATGTGGAAAAGGTCTAGAGTCACTGTCTTAGACCTACCCTCTCACGGCCAACACGCATCTTTAATGAAGATCAGATTTCATTTATGGGACTCAGGTGTGTGTGGCCAGGAGCTATTATGACTGCCCCTTCCTCAGAGGCTCACTGACCCCAGTGGTGGAGACCCGGTGCTGTAAAGCTCTGCCAGGGTCAGCAGAAGGAGAAATGTGTTGGGTGTGCATAGAGTGGTTCAAAGCCCAAAGGTTAGGAACCCTTGGATAGGGTTTCATTCATCTATGAGGTGCAGGGACTGCAAAGCTTTCTACGCATTTAGGCCGGAGTTTCTCCTGAGAAGAAATGAAATAGTGGTAATACCCAGGGGTAAGGACAAGATGGGCTCTGGGACCAAGAATATTTCAAGTCAGTCTTGCCATTCAACTTTCCAGCCTCTGAACAAGGTCAAAGGCAGAGAGATAGGGAGAGCTCAAATATTCCTTTAAATCTAGGATCACAGACTTTTCCTCTTGAGTCATTAATTTTATCTTTTTATATACTTTGCATCCTCAGTTTACTAGTAATAGTGATTTTGGCAATTCTAGCATCTTCTATGATGACCTCAGGGGAAAAGGTATCTTACCACACTATGGGGTGGAAACAGAGATGAGGATTCTCTGCCTCACTGAAAAACCAGTTGCCATAAAGTGTGTCTAAGCATAGACTTCATGAAATATTTTCTCTATGGAAAAAAAGTTTCAAAAATAGAAGACAGCCTATTGTAACCTAGATCCACAATATTTTCCTATTCATCGGGGGTTTCTAGAGGCCAGAGTCAGGACTAGAACTAGCCAAAAAAACACAAAAGTGGTTAACTAGAAATGGTTTTCTTTCTTTGTCAGTCAGTCCTTCCATGAAGACCCCTATGAAATTATCACTTCCCAATAATGTATAGGTGGCTGTCTAGAAATTTCTGCATTTCTTAAGGAAGTTCAATGAAGTAGTATAAAATAAGATAGACTCAGAAATAATCACTAAATATTATGAGGAGGAGAGAGAGCAGATGAATTCATTCAAATGTGCACAATGAGGGAACTTGCTACAGACATGCATATACATACACATATATATACACACACATATCCCTGCAGTTCAATTAAGGGAAAAATCAGAAA
Organism: Heterocephalus glaber; assembly: GCF_000247695.1. Next base: position 32,989,938 of record NW_004624744.1, on the reverse strand, counting down.
AGTTATATATCTACATTTACACTGTTGCTTTCAAAATCCCAGTGTTGATGTGTGTGTGTGTGTGTGTGTGTGTGTCTTTATGTGTATGAGTCTTTCCCTTCCTTCCTTCCTTCCTTCCTTCCTTTCTTTCTTTCTTTCTTTCTTTCTTTCTTTCTTTCTTTCTTTCTTTCACATTAACGACTAAATCTCTTTAGGTTTATTTGGAACTTCAAATTCTGCCACTAATTCTGTGGAATTGTGTTACAGACATAAAAGGACCCATCTAAAGTAAGGACATAAAATTTTAAATACATATCAAGTCAAACAAAATTTCTAAGGTATTTCCTAATCTTTCAGAGATGGTCTGAAACTTGGCTGTTGAAGAGGAAGCTGTTAGCCCTCTCTCTCCCTCTTCTGGCTCCCGTGGCCACACAAGTTGCTCAACACCCTGTGGTCATGGGAGAGCGCGTGGCTCCTTGTTATTCTCCAGTGACTTCAGTCAATTTCTTTCTTGTGTTCTACCCTCTTCCACCGTCACTGTCCCTTGGAGGTTGCATATATCCTTATGTCATTGTGTTACATCACAGTATGAGTCAACATACTGTTTACATGACTGTCTGTCTTACTAGTCTATGAACTCCTCAATGGCAGTGAATATTATCTTTATTTCTATATACTTAATAAGCAAAGCTTATTTAAATTTTTGAAACTTTTATAACAATATTATCAACACCAATATCCTTGGCCACTTGCTGTATTTAAACCTCACTGAAGGAAACGTTGTTTTAATAATTGAGATATAGGCATAAAGATACAGCATTATTACAAGTCCCAACTTAGCTCCAATGTGATATTTTTATATTTTATACACAAACACTAACAAATATCTCCTTAATAGTACAGAGGCTCCCCAGCTGTAGTCTCCACTGTAGTCTCCCAGAGACAAATGAGTTTTTTGAATTTTTGTTTATCTACCCCAAATTTTCATTTTATTCTACAGAAAACAAACTGCAAACCAATAAATAATGATGCCTTGAAAAAACTAAAGATTGGAAAATAAAAATCATGTTGCTGCCTTTTAACGTCAACACGAGTGTTACATACTGTTGATATCATATTAAGCTAATACATGGTGCACACAGCTACTGTTTATCAAGATCTTCCTATCCCTCTGCATAACACAGATGACTGAAAGCACATGATTTGAACAATAAAGCTAGAAATATACATAAAAGTGATTACCTCCAAAATGGAAAAATAAATGTGTTCATTTTATGTTGTAAAAATATGGTGAATTGGAGGAGAGAAATCAGACTCATCCCTTTGTATACTGGTCATCTTTTCCATCATGAAAAATACACTTTACCATTTTTTTTTTACCTCAGTGACTGATGTGCTTGCTTGAATGAATCCTTACCAACAGGTAAAATATCGTTTTGATTACTTTGTGCCATTTCAAAACGAGGTGACTCAGTCAGTAATGAGATAGAGTAAAAAGCAGTTGTTTTTAGCGGATTTTTCCTGGGGCTGGGAATCATTTTAATTTACTTGTCCCAGATGCCACATTTCATCTCGTTGGTATTCCCTTCCTTACTGGGCTTCTCTCCCCTTACTCAATAAATATGGAAATCTATTCCTCGTCCAGTTTGAACATTGTAATTTTTATAGCAGTTTTACTCTTTCTGACAAGCACATTTCCACTCTCCTTTTAGTCCTGGAGAGTGTGAAGAAATGCACTCCTTACTGAAAATGCTTGGCCTGTGTAAGATATACTTAAGACTTGAAATTGTCTATGTGTATTGTTTAATTGGTCTCTAATATAAAGCTCTCCTCTTGTTCTCACCACCAGCAAGCTGAGCAGAGATCGAGGGTCTGGACTGACTGGGCCAGGTCTGGCTGGCACAAAGGCTCTTTTTCAGCTAGTTTAAGGGTCTTCCCTCCCAGAGTCTCAGTTTCAAGAGAACATCAAGCCAAGAACATCACTCTGTCTTAGAATTGTCAGTTTCACTCCTGCACATAGAATAGATCATAACCATTCTTGAATTCCTTCCTGAAAACATGAAAGTTTCACAAGGGAAACAAATAAGTAACCAAATAATTTAATAATGAAAAACTAAATTAAGCCAATATCCTTTCTTATAACGTTATCTCATTTCTTTGTGTCTTTTTTCTGCATTTTATGAGTTTAAAAAAAAGTAAACATGTTTGATATTTTTTACACTAAATTCTACCAGTGCACCCTACTGGAGAGAAACATGACATGAAAAAAATATTTAAGGACAAATAAATTTTGTAGGCAAATTATAACCACAATTATCCCCATTAGGTAACTATTTTTTGTTTACTCAAAAGAGCATCAGTGAAGTAGTCACACCAATTTCCTTTGAAAAGATTATGATCCTTGAGTTTCCAGCGATGAGATGTTTGAATTTTCTGGACTTAGTAGAAGTCAGTTACACAGGGACCACAGATGTAGGCCCCATTTCAACTTCTACTGTGCCTCGGCCTTGAAGCTTTCTTTCAGTCTTGCATAACTGTGGTGGTTGACCTCCTACCTACGTGTTTTTAGAAATGCACAACTACAGCTGGGTGCAGTGGTATCCATTTGTAATTCCAGCTACTTCAGAGGCTGAGGCAGGAGAATCTCAAGTCTGAGACCAGCTTGGTTAACTTAGTTGAGACCCTTCTGCTCTCAAAATAAAACTTAAGTGGTAGGGATGCAGCTCAGACTACATGAAAACTTACATTTTCACACTAGCAACTAGAGCCCAACTGTCTAGACTTCTGTCAGTAACTCTAAGAAAAAATACACAGGTAAGACTATCACCATGCAACATACAGCCCATTTCTCCAAATATTCACAGAGAGAAAGCTAAAGGTTACAGGAGCCCATCAGGAAACATAAAGGCATCCACAAACATATTTGATGAGAAGTGTACCAAGCGGAGGGCTGCAGTAAAGTGATCTTGGAGATGTGAACAACTCAGACAGCAAAAGCAAGAGAAAAGCCAGGATTCAAATCAACTACACGAGTCCATAATGCTATGGCCCATTTCATGTGACCTTACGCCTGTGGCCTGAGCATTTTTTGTCTGTGGGCTTGGATGAATCTTGGACTTCTGAAGCCTTCTGCTAGGTTTTAAGGTTCAAAGTCATCGATGTCCCATCCATTCATCTGAAACAACTATATTCATCAGCCTGCCACATGCATGTAGATAGACATCAGGGTCCATCAATTAGCTCTTCCTGTCCCACTTACTGTCATCTGTGTTTGCAATCACTATTTGATAACATCTTGCTGGGCATATAGAGTATCTTACAAATTAAGGTTCAGAGTCACAGACAACAGATTATCAAACTAATATTTTACAAGTGACTTCTTACTTTTGATTCTGTCTGCATAAAGTACGCATTTAAAATATACATTGTATTTATAGTAAGAGTCTAGATTTGGAACTTCTTTCTAGGCTATTAATATCACATAAGTGGTCAGACTACAGTGTCAATTATATTTTCATCATGTTAATAAGAGATTATCAATGGTAAATAGGGAAAGGGTATTTAATTGAATGACAAAGAGGATTAGTCTTAATGCAATAAAAATATGATAAGATTTGGAAAACATTATAATAATTAATTAGTAGCAGCCTAAAAGTGTATCTATCCTCAAATAATTAAGAACATAAAACTTCACTGCCTACAAAGATTTTGTTAAGTGAATAATCAATTAATATAGTCTATGTATTTTGAATATGAAAAGTCCAAATGCTGAACTTGGTCTCAAACTAGAAAAGTCTAAATGCAAAAAAAAAAAAAAAAAAAAAAAAAAAAAAAGTGAGTTTTCTAAACCTTCTGAATCCTTCCAACAGAACACATGCCAATATCAGTCACTAATTCATTTTAATAATTCAGTTCAATCTGCTTCCTGGACCTACCAAATGTTTTCTTTGGCATCAAGTTTATAATCAAAATGTTTGCTTTAAAATTAAAACATTTGTTTTGGTGACATGAGTTTCCAAGAGCAGCTGAAATTCCCAGTAATAAAAAGAAACTAAATTCAAATTGTTATACATTTTTTTGTACTTCTCATTCGTAACTAAACTAGTATTAAGGAGGAAGATGTTTTTCCTTTGAGATTATAGATGTGATTGAAAAAAATAACAGATTTAAAGACAACCCAAATGGCCAGTTCATTACAAGTGAACCTGATGAAAGAGATTCAAAAACAAATGAAAGCTAACTTCCTTGATTCTTGGAACATTAATAAATATTTTGATAAAGAGAAATTAATATACTTTGAATTGGAAATTAACAACTATGACTAGTTGTGGCATAGCCAATCAAAACAGGAAAGAAAGAAACCTATGAAATAAATAAACAGTTTCTGAAAAATTAAGAACAAGAGTTGAGAGGATTGTCCAGACAGTTGTGGAAATACTGTAGACCCTGGAGGGAGGGTGAGAGATGGAATTGCTGGGGTTTATGACTACCTAGGGCATATTTTGATAGGAAACATGAATTAAACAAAGAGGTTTGATCACTTTGATGTGAGATACTGGTGCAAAGGACATTACGTGAAAGAGGACAGATTTGTGGGTTTCAAGAGCAAGATATTTTAGAACTATGTGTGACAAAGAAAGGTAGAGCAAATCACTAGAGACAACTGCACCCTGTATGTAATGGCACGGTGATATCTATTTTTTAGAAAGAGGAATGCGGAGCTATCAAGTCAGATTCAGTGTTTCTCTGGGGGATTTCTAGAGAAAATTAGATTTGTTAAATTGAGTGAGTTGCTATCACATCATGAGTGGAAGAAGAAATAGCCAAGCTATTTTATATGAGCCACATAGAACCTTGCATAATAGACACAAGACAGGCTGGCATGATTTCAAAATTTAAAATAATGTAAAATTATTTTTCATTAGAATTCTGCAGGTGCAGAAATCAGGACAGAAATCTGGATATATGATCAAAATACTAGTAGAGTTTGCTTTTTCTTTTTTAACATGTTTGGCTATCTTTTAAAATATCATGTCTTTATAAGGGGAGCCATTTGATCTAAAGAGATCGACTATGTACAGGGTAAAAGAGTAGGGAATCCTTTGGAGGAAATAAAAAGAACAGATGTGTATATTCAGTTCTTACAGATAATAGCTGAGGGGGTTATAAAATAAAGCTAAATCAAATTGATTGGCAGCAAGGGAGAAGTGATATTAAAGAGAAAGTGATAAGAAAGGGAAATCGTGTCTATGGTTATACACTCTAGAAATAATAAAGTAATTATAGTGAATACACTATGGGAATACCAAGCATGTATAAAAGGAGGTGCTAGAGGCTAGATGAATATTATTTAAAGTTCATTGGAAAAAATGAGCTGGATGCTATAGAAAAATGCAATTTGATATTGTTCTTTCTGATGGATTTATAATTATCCTCAATTTTTCCTTATAAACATCTTTTATATCAACCCCATAGTATAAGAATTTTCTCATTTGGACAGACTCACTTTGGCTTAAGAATCTGACTTTCACAACCAATATGTATAATTAACTTGACTCAGATCATTTATTAGCATTATTGTTATTTAGTAGATAACTTGCTCCAGATCAATATTGGCTTGAATCTTAGTATTGCTGTATAACGAAATTATAAATTTCTGTCATATTTAATATCTGAATAGCAGTACTACATCGATAATCAGGAACACACATACTAAAGAGATCAAAACCACACTGCAGACAAAATTCTCTTGTCATGGATCATGACTAAGAATCCAGAACACTAAGGCAAAATTTTTTTTTTGTATTAAATTCTTTTATTAGTACATTGTATGTATACAACACAATTACATTTCTCATTGGGAATTGTACCTTTACATAATGCATCTTGGTTCTTATTTTTTCCCCATTCCTAGCCCTCCCTTCACGCCCTCCACCCTTCCCTATTTACAAAGACTTTATTTCCATTTTTTCCATTTCTCATCACTAAGGAAAATATTGAAATAATAGGAAGTTATATTCAAACCAGGCAATTCAGTTATGAAATTTAAAGGTGCTTTCTTATTTAATTTTGTGTCTGTCTTACCAGTATCATATCTAGAGTCTCTAAACTAGGAAGATAATATGGACTTACAATAGAATCATGACAGCAACCTTAGTACAATTGGCGCTTGTGGTAGTCTGCACAATAGAAATCTCTGGGCTAACCTTCCCAGCAGAAGTGAGTCTGTTAGTATCTGCAAGAGGTAAAGTTACTCTTCATCTGCCTCAATGTATTCACCTCTGATGTGTCACAGGGAACTTTCCCAGGTTACCAGCGCTTAGGCCAAGTATCTGGTTATGGTCTTGTTCATGGAAACCATGAAGTTAATACATCAAAGAAAGAACAAAGAGCCAGAAGTGGTGGTGCATGTCTGAATTCCAGCTACTTGGAAGGCTGAGGCGGGAAGATCTCAAGTTCAAGACTTAGTGGGACTGTGTCTCACATTAAAAAATAAAAAGGACTGAGGATATAACTCAGAGGTATAATTCTATACTACTTTTATTGACTTGGTACTATTAAAATATTTGTAGTTTAGTCTCTGTCACAGACCTCCCACTCCCACCCCTCAAAAAAACTGCACTCAGAAATAGGCAAACATATAATGATGGGAAAAGTGATTAGCAATGCACTACAGTCATCAGTTTGGATAGGATGACAGTGGACAGGATGAGCATAATTGGCTATATGATAGTTTGTGTTTTTCTCAGTTCTATGATCACTCAGGGATGCAAATAACAAAAAATTTGGGTTTTAAAGATAACCCAGACTGCAGATAAATATAAGAATCTCTAAAGATAAGGATCTATTAATGGAGCAACACAAATAAGATTAAAAATACTATTTTCTGGGTAACTTTGGTCTGCTTTTGTAGAGATACTCATTATAGTCAAGAAGCAAAAAATAACTACAAGGTCAGAGAGATGACAAAATGATGCATTTACACTGTTAGTTGCAAAACACAAATAAAACAAATCAAAAGAGACCAGAAGAAATAAGTGACAAAATACAGGACAGACATGTCTTATAAATGTGGGTTGTGACCACTTTCAATATTGTTGAGATTCTTGACAATGGAAAAATTTTAAATACTGAAATATTTATTTTAAAATGTAGTTATATATTAAAATGAAACATTAGAATTTCAAAATATCTTCTAACCCTTTAACATGAATATGGTACCCCCCATAAATAAAAATTATAATGATTTTTTTGGTTTACAAATTAAAAGAAACTGGTCAATAAAATATCATAAAATAATCTTTCTCATCAGAAATTAATTAGTCATTAACCTTAAGCAGTTCAGTTACAGAATGAATGCAATACTGTTCAATTTACTGAAAGTAAGTTCTTAATATTCTTAAATTATTGGAAATGGTTCCTTAAATGAAAGAAAAGGAATATATATTATAGATAGTAATGAATGCAAGCAAAAAATTCCATTTCTTCCTATTGAAACCTTTGTTTCACTGAAGTTTCAATGTGTTTTTATATGTTTACTTTGAGGCCTTAGAGCTAATTATATTTTGATAAATCTGATCTTTGGTTTCATCTTTTCCAAAAAATAAATGGCTTTGATTCATTTTAAATCAACATTAGACCATACATCAAAATATTTTTTGCACATTTAACTTTTTCATACAAATAGTTACAGTTAGCAGAGAGCAAAAAATTATTAGTCTTTCAGTACATTTAAAAGACAACTTGCATGCCACTATTTTCAATGGAACTTGGTGAGTTACTTATAAACAAACAAGTATTAAAACGTTTACTTTTTTCAGATCTTATTGAAAAAACAATTATTACCATGACTCTTCAACTGTGAAGATCTTTATTGCATTTTACATTCTCTATTCTTACCCGAGTGTCACATATTCCCAAAAAGCCACTAGCAATAGGGTTGTAATGAGTGACCTAAAGATGAGAGCTCTGCAGTCTTTATGGAAGCTGAAATCATGACAATTATGGAAAAGCACAACATATGATTTTTTCCAACAATGAAAGGCAGGAAAGGAAAAAAAGAATGAATAAAATGTTTGGATTTTCAGATGTTAAATGATTGAAACAGTTTCTATTTAAATGCAAATTTGACTTTTAAAAAGATAGACCTACCAGTAACTGCACCCTAAATGGTAAAATGAAAATCAATTTGAAATATGGGATGAATAAAGTATATGTGGAATTCCTGGGAATAATTTTTTCTTATGAAAATTCTGATGTATTTTCTTTTGCTCAATCTATCTTAAGCTTTGGACAGCTATGCCTTGGATGAAACGCAAACATTGTTTAATTTGTTTAAGCACAAACGGTCAGCTTTCTCAAAGCTTCTTTTTAAATTCAAGTCAGATTTCACAAAATAATGATCACCAATCTGATCTATGGAAAATATGAAACCAAAAATAAGAGTTTAACTGCAGCCTTATAATGGCCAATATTCACTACTTGTTTTTATGATGTTGAGGAAATCATTTTTAAGAAATGGAAATCACTATATTCTATTGATTCAAGAACAGAATCTTCAGACATAAGTCAGCAGACTTGACACTTTCAAATACATAAAATGTGACATCTGCTCTTACAAATGTACTGTACAGGCTGTAAATCATCAAAGAGAAAAACAGTTCAATGTCATTTCAGCCACTGTAAGCTATGGTTTACAACTGAGAGATAAAAATAGTCATACTGTCTCTATGACATCTAAACCACTTTTCTATTGCAGTATTCCATGTTCTAATTTATCTTTGTGGGTGAACAACACACAATCAATTGTAAGTAACTAGTATAGTTTGATTCCAGTCAACTGCAATTTTCTATAGCTTTATCTTTCCCCCCACTGAGGTGACTTTTAGAAATATCCACAACACACTATCTCAATTTTTGTGCTTTCTTCAGTATGTCAAGAGTTTAGCTATCATTCTAAGGATGAACATATGGCATGGATCCATATAATAAATTTATATTTCATAAAATAGAGTTTAAAACTTATATGCTTATCATTAAAACTGTATATTTTACTGGAATACAATGTGTTAATTAATTTAATAAGACTACAAAGAGCAAAGACTTTGTGTAAGATTCATGCTCTCCTATTTATTATTAAGAAAATTTAAACAAATTATTTAATCTTTATGAGAGTAAAGTAAGTCATCTGAAAATGGGAATAAAATTTCTATCTTTAATGGGCAGTTTGAAAAGATTGGGAGACAAATACTTTAATACAGTACTTTGCATATAATCTAGAGAACACAATAAGTAGTGATAATTATTAATATTGGCTTACTTTTATTATCACTGTCAGTAAAATAACGTAGACCATTTTTAACTGCAGATTTTTTTTTTGGTACCAGGGATCGAACTCGGGTCCTTGGGCTAGCAAGGCAGGTGCCGGAGCCACTGAGTTTAATCCCCGGCCCCATAGACCATTTTTAGTAGTCGTTTATAACAGTATTTGTCACTTATTCTAGCACTATAAGGAACTCAGGACAGAACTGTATGCCTGGAATATGAGATTGTATTTTGATTTTATTCTGCAAATAATACAAATATTTAAATATTTTCAGAAATTTATTTCCTGTAATTGTAACATGAAAATATCATTATCATAAGTGTTTTAAAAAAATTCTCCAATGAAAACGATTACAGCAAGTATGACAATGATCAAATGATCTAAATAGGTCTAAAAATGACACTAAAATGATCTATAAAGAAGGTAATGCTTGGTATACATTAGTAACAATTTAAAATTGTCATTTATTGGGAAATTGGATCCCATGCATATAAATAATGTTTTTACTTATCACATTGCCATATTTGTTAAATATATTAATTTGGAGAAGTATGAATTATCACAAAATTTACCTAGTTTTCCAATAGAATTCCCTATATATTTAATCAATAATCACCACATTTTTAGAATCTTTTTTTTTTTAATTAGCATGAAACAATGAGAGAAGACCTGCTAATCAAGTTGGATTTTGGAATGATAGACTTGTTCAATGACATGCTCCTTGGAATTGTAACACTGTGTCTTTTATTTTTTCTCCACTGTACTGCAGTGAAGCTCAAAGCCCAAACCCCTGGTGGCCACCAGCCCCTTGGCTAATGCTCAAAGAGAACTGCTGTCCTGGGTGGATTTAGAGCCATTAGTTTAGCAGTTCTGATGCATTTTCTTTCCTGAATCTTTTTGTAAGTAAAGCAGTCACTCCAGGATCTGTACTTGTCTGACCATTATAGGCACAGCCTTTGGCTGCCCTCTATGCCCCAGTTCATCAAACACACACAGTGATTGTGTAAAGCACTCCTTGTCATATGCTCATGCTCAGGGATCCGATCTGGATGGATTCCAGCTTGTTTTATGTTGGAATAAGCATGGCAATGCATGTCATATTCATTTGTCACAAAACCAATGTTGTCTGAACATTCATGCTTTAGATTTTATCTGGCCTTTTATTTAGTAAAAGAAAATATTTTACATAGAACTTGTAAGCCTCTAGCCTTTGCACATGCCTGCAGGAGTATATACTATGAGGTTCCTGAGAACAAAATAAATAGTTTCAGAAAAAGCAATGATGCTGCTTCACTGACTTACTAACTTTTATAGTAATTCTGTGCCCTGAGAGAATTACTGCCCCCTTTGGAAAAGTAGCTGATCTACTTTTATGATGAACATTTTCACAAGGGGAAAGAACAAGAGAAGGAGGAAAAAAGTCATAATTAGATTTACGCCAACATGTTTTTCATGCCTTTAAATTCCCTAATTCTACCAGTATTGTTAAGGACTGCTAGATTGCATGTTTATCAAAAAAAATTTTGTTTCTTGTACTGGGGATCAAAGCCAGGAGCGTGCAACCAGAGATATATCCCCATCCCTGGGGATTTTCATGCTTTAGACTCCCAAGCAGACATGTGCCACATCATCCAGAATGTTCCATTCTTAATATTTTTCGTGAAGGGACTAATATATAGTTCATTTTCTAGTAAAATTCATTAAATATTAACTTAATATTAAGAACAATGCTGGCAAGTTTCCTTTAGTCATAACCTCTAACTTAGCCTTGGGGACACCATTGCCTTTTAGTCCTTCAGGTACTAACTTGAAAAGCTAATTGTAACAATTTAACCAAAATGTAGAATAGCTAGATCTTTTTGTGCACAAACCTCCAGCCCAAAAATAACTCTTAGAGAAAAGGAAAACACATTTAATGCAGATGTTTTACTGGCTCATCCAATACTGATTTTCTAGTTTGTCTCTGAAGCCTGGTTCCTACCTCTAGAACAGATAGATTTTTTAAAAAATTTTTTTATTATTTATTTACATATTTTTCTGTTGTCATGCTGGAGGCCAATCTTGGGTCTTCGTGCATGCTAGGCCAACACTCTTGTACAAAGCTAAAACTCAGCCCTCTTTCTTAAATTCCATAAATAACAGTGCTGAAGGACTGGGACATAGTTCAATGATAGAACATATGTTTGGCATGCACAAAGTCCTGGGTTTAATCCCTAGCATTAAAATAAAAAAGAAAGGAAGGAAGCAAAATAAGAATGCTGAGCACAGATATGCCCTTAAAACACAACTGGTGGTGGAACGAACCATGTTGGAACTGGGAAGCAAAATCCTGGTTGCAAATGCTAAGAGAAGCTAAGTGTGTTACCCTGGTCCTAACAGCAGTGCCACTTTCTGGCCACTTTCCATCTCCCAGTGTCCACAAAACAAGACCTACTTCTCCAGTGTTCTCAGAGCTGTCCAGATCACCACTGTGGTGCTGGAAAATAAGGGGTCATCATCATTTTTGTTTGATTATGTAAACTTTTAAATTATACTGTCATTTGATATAGTTCAACGAAATTCTGATTTCTTACAAAAAATTCATTTCACCTACTAATAATATGTCTAAAACTTAGAAGAAAAAAAAGGCAGAAACTGTAGTGTGGGAACTCTGAAGCAGAAAGCTGTGTGTACAACTGTGTAAGTAGTGCATGGCTGCTGTAAACTAGTTACTGACTTTTAAAAGGAGCGCATTAGACAAATGTAAACAAAGAATCTATGTTCAGAACAAATATGAAGGCATCCAAAATGTTCAGTTAAAGATGTAAATCAATGAAAAAGTTTTGAATAACAAAATCCATGTGGTTAAATCTGTTTATTACCAAACCACAATTCTAGTCACAAGGAACTCTGTTATTTAATGAACAATGTAAATTCCTCCAATCTCTCTAGAATAATGTGTGGGGAATATGAAAGATAAATAAGTAAAAGTAGTGCTTGGTATTTTGAGATAAATCTTATTAATCATTCTTTCCATGTAATTAAATTATATACTGATCTTATTTAAATAATCTCTGAAGATATAAACAACATAGGAAATAATTCTGATGTCTTCCTTCAACATGGGATAATCCACTTTGTGAAATTTGTCTGAGATGTTGGAAAGTTACCAGATAAGGCTAGAAAATTTTCTTTCTTGAGAAGACCCTACTTGCTTTCATATTTAGCATGACTATTTTTTCCAAGCACTTATCTAACTTTGGTAGAATTTAAATTTGAATTCATGATGGTTTCAATATTCAAAATAAAGCGTGCGATACATTTTTCATTTTTAGAGACTATAACAATTTTACAATTATCATTTTCGTTCATCAGATGAAATAGATTTAATTGGGTTAAATTAGATTGATTTCCATTTCCTAAAACTGATTAGTAAAAATGGGTTGAATTATCTGTGCATTTGTTCAGATGGGAGGACTAGACTACACTCAAATAAAGTTCACTCTATTTGACCATATTCTAAGACTAATGTAGTTGTAAAAAGAAATATCTTGAGGATATTGTACAAATTTTAATCACTGCCTGTGTGACAAGATTATTAAAGGCTAGAGCATAAATAGGCAACAGTGGGAAGTTCCACTGGACCCGTTTACCTTCCAATAAAAAGGGAAAACCTACACTCGCCCTGTCTGTGCCCTGTGGGAGAGCCTGCTGGGCAGCTGATTTGCTCCTATCTGCCAGGCCAGCCCTAAAACTAGAAGGGACAAGGGACCATATAGCAGCTTGCTTAGACTGCTGTAAGACATATATTTGTTTCCCTCACCCTCCGGGCCACCAGTGAAGGAATCTCTGCTATAAAGAGCACAAGAGATTTAATGATCATTCCCGAGTCCTGCAGAGTGCAATGGAATGACCCTGTCCTACAGAAGTTTCTCTACGTTAGGACTTCCTCCAAGGCAACATCTTGTGATATTTTCCCTCCAGAAAACTCACTGGTCCATCGCCCAGTGAGGCTGTAAGATGGGCTCAACGTGGCCATCAATAAATTAATTTCTCAGCAGAATGTGGCACATTTACAAATCATTAATTACCTTAGTCTGAAGCTATGGACAGTTTATTTTTATTTTTTTTTATTAGGAAACAGGAAGGGAAGAGTGGGAGCAGGAAGATCTCAGCAGACATACCCTGCCTCTTCCTTCTCCTCCACCTCTCCTCCTCCGTTTTTTAAAATTCAAATGTTTAATTTTTCTTTCTTTCCTCAAGTTCTTTCTCTATCCCTTCTTTCTTTCTCTCCCTCCTTCCTTCTTGCTTTCCTTCCTTCCATTCTTCCTTTTTTCCTTCATTCCCTGCCTCTCTCCATTCCCCTCTCCATTCCCAGTTCTTTTATTTAAATCATTGTGAATTCTTAAAATTACTCAAAAGTTACTTAAAATCTCGAAGCCTGAGTTTTCTAACAGATAAAATAAGGATAAAAGGAGTACTTAATCAAAATTGTATTGCAAATATTAAATGATAAATGAGTAAATGATTAGTAAAAATGATAAATGATTAGTAAATCGATTAGCACTCAGTAAGCAGTTCACGAGTGTTAGCAATAGCCAAGTCTAGTGGTGCATGACTGCAATCAGAGCTGCTTGGGAGACTGAGGCAGGAGAATTGCAAGTTCACAAGTCAGCCTGGGCAACTTAGTGAGACCCTGTCTCAAAATAAAACACAAAATCAGCTGAGGATATAGCTCAGTGGTAGAGCAGCCCAGGGTTCAATTCCCTTTAGAGTGAAAAAGCTGGCTGTCATTGAAATGTAAAATTTGCAAGCTATTATTATCTTGCTGGCTCCTACAATGGTGAGGTGGGTTCTGATGAGACTGTGATGAGCACCATATCATCTGATCACTCTAGGAGATCAGGAAAGCCATTTAACCTTTCTGAGTCCTGGTCCTCATAGCCCTCTTCAACAAAACTGGGATAATAATGCCTACTGTGTGGTGTTATCATGAGGATCAACTCTAGGAATGTATTTGACAATGCTTTATAATGAGTCAAATGCTATTATCCACATTTGAGATATATTAGAACACAAGTATATTTCTCCTACAGTCACAACGCCTATTAAAAACAAATGGAAGTTAATTGAAAAGGCTGGCAGGCTTTTGACAAAGGATCACTGTGCGTGTCAGTTCCATTAGCCTCTCTCATGTAGTTCAGGCCGCCTGCATGTGTCCCCATTTGCATAGTGGTATCACCATTCTAACAGTGGTGATAAAAAGAAAGGATGTTTCATTGCTTTGGGAAAGGGGATAAAGCCAGAGCCTCTGAAAAAGACCTGGATAAAGGGGAAAACTCATGGAAAAATCATGCAGTTAATTTCAGATACACTGTATTTTTAGATGCCTTTTCCTTGGCTCATGAATCACGTCAGCTTGACAATTACATATGATCTTTCTAAAGAATGTAAAGATACAGGTTGTCACGGGACATTGTTTAACATAAGCCAAGGTAACAGAAAAACCTAGGATGAGCTTGCCACCAATGGGATTTCAATCCATCAAGACTCTCTGGCACGGAAAATCCTACTTATATCTATCCCATCTCCTAAGCACAATGTGCAGCTCTTCTGTATAGAAGAATCCCTTCCCTCAGGAAGCATCCTCACCCAGGACAGTCTGCTCACAGGACGGCCACAGGAACCACATCAAGCTTGCTCTCTGACTGATAAGCTCCAGGAAGGAGCAAGGGAAAAGAAGCTTTTCTGTTTACAGGTTTGTGTTTTAAGAGAATCTGAACTTTCCAGCCATGGGTGCCTAGTTTGGCAGAATTGAGCAAATTCTTTTTTCACTGTCCTGAAATCTCCTTAGTAATAACTATATTTGTCCATCATATCTTTCTTTCAAACTAGGTTTAACTTTTGGGCTGCAGGGCAAGTCCCTCTTATCACATACTGTTTAGAACTTTGAGATGAAGGTATTTAATGTCACCCCTCTCTTCTGGTCAGCTTTCTAATTGGTCAGATATATAGGAATAATACCAATAATAATAACACAGACCTCTCTTTGGTGTTTACTTGAAGATGAAGTGAGATTAAATGTAAAAGTTCCTATGCACCTGCTAAGTAGGCAGTGATAACCGATATATCTCAGTTTCTCTTCTGTCCTCTCTGTTCAGAGGCCCACAACACCTCCCCTTGCAAAGGGCCATGATTCAACAAGCTACCTGATATCACTCCTTAAGGGAACCAGTTCTGTACACAATGGGAGCATAAATGCCACGGACAGTAACTCATTAAAGAACAAAGTGAGGCATTACACAGATTTAAGAGGGAAGGACATCAATTCCAATATGACCTGGTCTGGCTTTTTAAGTTTGAATTATTCCTGAGCCAGGTAAGATAACCCCAGCCACATCTCCTCCCCCTCTTCCTCTCTATCATTCTTGTGTCCCCTCAAAAAATAAACACGGCCACACTTTTCTCTCTTCAGTATTGCTGCCGTGAAAATACATAAATGACCGAGAATCCTATTGTAAAGATTAGTAATTTAATGGTGCATTAATCCAATGACTCGTCTGATATTCAGAGCAAACAGCAAGTGGAGGATCTTTGGTTATTAGTTTAGAACTGATATTAGATGACATGTTTGGGACAGCAATGAGTGACTTCAGGAAATGGACATTTCAGCAGTGAGCTTTGGGCACACTGGGAAAGCTGAGGACTGTGTGAGGAGGAGCAAGTGAGCTATGAACACCCAAGGTCCAAGGGTACTGGGAAGCTGGACTGGAGGCACTGCCCTCCATGGGAGTGGCCAGGGAGAACTTGACCTGTTCCACTGTTTCTCCTGTAGGTGGCAGAGGTCCCATGCCTTTACCCCAGAGCTCACAGGAAATCACATTTTTAAAAAATAAAATAATTAATATTCAGTCTTAAAGACAGAATCAGGATGTTGTTTTCTCTGTAGAAAAAGCATCTGGAAATTATATTTAACAGAACCCAAAGTAGGAAATTAATTCATATCAATCCTCATTTTATCTCTCATTAATAAAATAGCAATCATGATCATAACATATTTTTTAAAAAAAGAATTGTCTTTTCTTTTGCAAATATTTCACTTTATCTTTGACTTCAAAAATGACAAGACTCCCACTGAGGTAAGAAGAGAGCTGTCTCTCACCTTGATTAAGAAGGAAACTGAGAGCCACAGGGATATCACAAGCCCTGGTTGGCTCAGCTGACCAGCAGAAACCTTCTGTTCCCAGGCAGTGTGCCCTTTTCCACCCACATCTGTTCTACAAGTGAAAAAATACCCTAAAATAAACTGAGTCAGGAAACACTGGTGACAAATAAATCAAACCTGTGGTTCAGTCTATGATATACAGTTCTTCGAAATATGGCAGCAATTCTAGTCCTGTTGGTGTTTGTAACTTAAAAATATTCCTTCATTATTACATATTTCTCATGTAACCCTTAGTAGAGCAACAGTTTCTCAATTCTAGGGTTTCCAATAGGCCACTGAGTGAAGCCAGTCTCTCCCTGAGACTTGCTCTTGTGTGGACATTACATTCTCTGCTACTGGACACTACTCTCTTGGTCTGGAGAGCCAGATAGAGCTGTAAAAGAACATCCTATTTTGGATTTTGGTCTATGAGGCTATCATCAGGTATACAATGCATTCCAGCCATAAAGATGCAAGTACAAAGTTCCAGATTATGTTCAAGAAATCATTCCACATTTTAAAACTCTAACTTTTAAGTATTAACGATCAGATAGTTTCTCCATATGCTCAGCCTATTATGACCCCCAATTTTCCCCATCTGAATTTAATTATGACTGGAAACATTTTTAAATTTAATTCAACTTATTTATGCATACTGAATAAGGAAAATGAAGTTGTATTGTTTCTGTCTATTTTGATTAGGAAAGTGAGAAGCATTTCACAGAATCATATATCTCTTTTGAGGAGTAACTATAATACCAAAACATCTTGATTGATCCTGTATGAATCTTTCTCTAAAACTCAGTATCCCAAGCGACAAGTCCTGCCCAGTACAGGTTTTTATTGGAGGGGTGGGTGGGAGAAAGAATAGTCATTGTTTGAAAAATGAATAATGTTTTTTTAGAAAAGCCCCTAATCATCTATCTCATTTAGAGAACCAAATAATACACGAAACTCTTATGGGTAATACTGAAACAAGACTTAGGTACAATGGTGAAGTTGACAATATGCTAGTGTTTTGTGGGGAATATAAGAAATTAATCAGTGAAATAAAATACTGATTACAGGAGTTAATGCTGTGGCTTTGCCAAAGTTCCTTTAAATCAAAAGCCAGCAATAGTTTAAAATCGGAGTCTCTTTGTACAATTACCAAAATTCCCTTTCTTTCTCACTTTCTGATCATTTTACATTTTGCTGTGGTTATTTTCATACTGAGTGTGGCGCTTTTTCATCTTCTCTAAGTCTCTAGGAGAGAAGAGGGACTAAGCTTCTCCCGATACACTGAATATACTAGGTAGCTGGAACTGGGAAGGCTTCCTAGCCTCAGACAAAGCAATCCAAATTCAAGCTACTCTTAACATCCAAACTTGTAAAGAAAGAATAGGCAGAAAAACCTACACAGAGAAACACTGCTGGGCTGCTCCAAAGCTTAAATATTTTTGCTGGAAGGTCAGTGACAAATAGAGAGCAGTGAAGAGTCATGTGGAATACCCCGATTTCACTCCACTACTAGTTATTTTTAGGGTTTATTATCATTCATTGGGTACTCCTAGAAGAATGGTGGTATGATTACGCATAGAAGAATGAAATGGGGAAATGGCATTTACAATGCAAAATTTACAAACACGAAGAGAAATGAGTAATACTATAGTTATCAAAGGAAACACACCTAGTTAAAGAAATAGCTGCTACAAAACCATATGCAACTAAAGGCAGAAAAAGACAATTCAAATGTAATGAATCCCTTTAATATTAATTACAGAATTCTTAACAATACATCAGGACAGCTCTCTTGGAGAATTCAGCTTACTGTTTAACAGTTTCTGACTAATTTTATTAACCTGTACATCTGAGAGGATCAACCCCCTCTGGGTTTAATTAGAAGGAAATTCAATTTAAATCTAAATGTCAACAGTGGTTACTAATTATGGCAGGGCCCTGGATGGGACAGCCAGTCTGTAATCAGGCAGTTCTCTGGTTACAATTAACACTTTCTTTCTGAGTTATGAGTGAGTTAGGATATTTTAAAATAAATGTGATTCAGCATGGGACACTGCTAATACCATGAGCCCCTACTGCTAGGTGCAAACATGCAGAAGAGGATGCCAAATTAAATTACAGAAATTTCTCAAACATATAGCTGAATAATAAGCCGCTACAAAACTAGGTCAGGGTCGAAAAGCTAACTCTGAATTCCCCTCCCCCAACATGCAAAATAAATATACCCACTATCTCTGAATAGAAATCATTCTTTTGTTATGCCCTTTGTCAAGAATACATTATTGCAAAATGATATTTATTTCTACAATCTTCACAGCTGTGAGCATGACTGAATTAATCTTTCTAGAACTGATTTCATTTGCAATTTCATGATTATGATTGTAAAATGTAAATTTATTACTTAAAAGGAAAGATTATAAAAGACATAGATTAAAAAAAGACTTCTTTTATCTGTTGGTTTGCTTTGCTCAATACTAATGAAACAAATAGCTGACTAACCCTGAAATAAAAACAAACAGCATAAAGATGATTGCAAAGATGTAAGATGAAAGCTAGGAAGACAATAAAAATCTACTCTTTTAATGTAATACACACAGTGATTATGTGACTCAGGGAAGTAAGAGAATGCAAATGTTTTCATAGTGAGGCTCAGCTTTAACGGTTAGTCATTTGAGATGTTTCTATTGCTATGTTGGCAGGAAAGATAATATAAAAAGCACTTGGCTACTACTAATCCCCCCACCCTAAGTTTTATGCTCTTAAGTGATAATCTCTAGAAGGACATTTCCAAACTGTTTAGTATTGATGACCTAAATAACAAATTAGTTTAAAGAAACCCACATTTTTAAGACTTCATTTTTTAGGGGAATTCAGCCACTAAATTGGTCTTCTTTTCTTAAAATATATTGCTTTTTATAATTAATATTTAAGTGCCTACTACGTGCGAAGAACTATATTGAATCCCAGGGTATATGTAAGAATTTGGAAACAAGCATTGCTGACTTTAATTATTGTGGGTTAAAAATAATAAAGACAAGTTTATTTTTCAATAACTAGGGCCAAATATAGCATTTTATGAAATATCTTCATTTATATAGCAGGTTTTTCTCTCAAAACTGAAATGATCCATTTCTTAAATATATCAAATTTCATTTTCTCAGTTAAAATTGTGACTTGTGAATACAAGTAAACACAATTAGTATGTATTGTGTTAAATATATTCAAGTGTCAAATGTCTATTTACCGAAAGACCGCTAATGATAACTTTGGCTCAACTGAAAATGAATGTCAATAAATGGTTCTATAAGCACTTATACTCATAATAGATGCAATAGCACCTTTGAATAACTATTAACATGTAAAACGGCTATTTATCATGTCAACGCAATCAATAGAGACCATATTTCTATATCAGGAATGTATTGGTTATCTTTCTGCACTTGCTCTGAATCACAAAGCAAAAATGCAAGCACTGTCACAAGACATTTATTGTATTCAATTGGATCCAAACTAGCTGCAGAGGAAAAGGCAATTTGAGCTTGTGCAACAAAATAAGCTATGTATATATGAATAAATTATTTTTTACTGCATGATTCCTTTCCATTTGCTTTACCTGTCTAAGATGCTGAGTTTTCAATAAAATGTTTCTACTTATGACTTTCATAGCTCTACAGAGTGTGAATCTGGTAGAGCTTTTGGGTCATTTTCCCAATCCAAATATTACCTATCACCTCCTCTAGCATGAAGGTTAATAACTCCTGGCTGAAGATGTCTATATTGCTTCATTACTGTTCATAGCCATGAACTCTTCCATGAGGATGTAAGGCTTTCCTCCTTGAAGAAGCCAAGCTTCACCTCTGGGAGGCATGATGCTTCCACTAGGCTGCTGCATGAGTAGCTTACACTACACAATTACTACCTTGTTCTGCAAGTAGGCTCTTTGTGGGCTGTAATAAACATGCTGCTTAACATATTGTCATGTTGTTTAGAAAGTCTTTATTAAAATGAGATTTGGAAAGGTCATGTCTATATAAATTGTGCCTTGATTTCTCTCTTAATCTCTCCCTCTCTCCCTCTCCCTCTCCCTTCCTCCCTCTCTCCCTCCCTCCCTCTCTCCCTCTCTCCCTTTCTCCCTCTTCCCTCTCGCTCTCACTCCCTCTCTCAGTGGCATCATTCATCAGATAAATTTTCACTAACTTCTTCAGCTTTCTCCAATATCTTTCAAAATGTTACCCCAGGCACCATAACATTCCCCAGAAGGAAACAGTTTAACAAGTGTGTCTTGCTGGTTAATTGTAAAGCTTTGAGGTCAGTTTTTAAAGTAGTATTTAATGACTTGCTTGTCCTTTGCTAAGTATGCCTTTGAGATAATTTTCATAGAGACCTTCCTTTATTAGATACCCGTTAGGTGCTAGATCTTTCAGAAGAAAGAAAGAAATATGTGCTCTAAAACAAGTAGAAAGAATAAACAAGAACAA
The DNA here is from genome assembly GCF_000247695.1 of Heterocephalus glaber. The sequence goes on along the minus strand of NW_004624744.1, from coordinate 32,968,973 downwards.
GCACATTAAAGTCATGATGGACAATATAATAAGACATATTTCTCACACCAGTTTTAAATTGTAATTTGCCAGGTAATATTATTCTGAATATTGTATTACAAATTCAGAACAGGTGTCTAGGGCTATTTTCCTACACTTTTAAATGTTAACACTTTCTCCATGCCTAACTGAAGCTTTAGTTAAGATCTTTTGATAACAAAAAAGGAAGTTGTATAACCACAGCTCAATAATAAGGTGAATGGAAAAACAGTTGGTTTCCGCCTCCCTCAACTGCTTACCTTGATGTGCTCCAGCCAAAAAGAGAAAGAGAGAGTGTGTATTCTCCATTGTACCAACAACCACAGTGATAAATACAAAACATTGCTTGTACTTCTCGGTGGCACAAAGCCCTTATTTTTTAAAAAAAGTTTATGAGTGCTCTGTCATTTTATTTAGGACCTTAAGTTTCAAATGAAGACTTAAAGGATTCATAATGTCACTGGGTACAATCAAAACATTTCAACCATTAAAATGGTACAGTTTTTAGGGAACTCAACAGTGCTATGTTTTAGGTGATATCATAGGATGGCAGTTTCACAGCTGCTATTCAGAGAAGCAGATTTAATCCTTCTGTGGTCAAGGAAAGGCACAGGTGAGGAGGAAATATCTGAACTGTGTGCAAGAGGCAAGAGGGAATCAGGACAGCTCTGGGGGATGGTGCCCCATTTAGGGCCCTGGCAGTTAGGCTCAGTGACACAGAGGGGCCCTCCATGGTCACTGTAGAATGAGGAGAATTCTAGGATAGCTTTTATTAAAGTAGGTTCTACAGCAGGACAGTAGGTTACACTCAAATAGGGTTTGTATGTTGGGACATGCGAGGTTAAACAAAGGTCAATGAGTGTCTTTATTTCAAGATCTCCCAAGGGCTCTGAGTCATGGGGAATCAGTCTAAATACATATATTCCAAACACTTTCTCCACCTCTTACTTTCTAAGGTGTTCCTGGTCTGCTTCATCCCCGCTCTGGGATTCTACAACCCAGAAAGAATTGAGGCTTGCTGTGGTCTCTTCAGGTGAGTTCAGCAACTATAGACCTGAAAGTGTTGACCTTTTCTCTTGATTGTAATAACATGTTCATGGTTAATGTTCCTGCTGAGAAAAACTACTAAATTTGAAAGTGCAGCTAATAGTCCCACCATAACTATCCAGAACTGTGAACAGAATAATCATGTTTCTAAAACTGATACAGATTAGCTTGGTTGGCCCGGCTCATGTTTGATTCTAACTTGGCTCGTGGTTGATTTTAACGGATTTAACTTGCCAAACAGTTCTGTGGCCTTCTGAGAGTTCTGTTTATACTGTTAAACATTGTGGTCCAGGTAGTTGCTATTGTTATATTGTTTTTGTTTCTTTGTATGAGACTTTGTATTTCATAATTTCAGTTTTATAGATTCTCAGATAAATCAGGATTAATGTTCTCACAAGGATAGCAACATTTGCTTTTTGTAATGTTCAAAATTTAAACACTGTATAGTATGTTCCCTAACATTGATAGGTAATTACATGATCTGGAAAAATGATATACTATAGATGAATAACCATAGAATTTCTTAGGGTGTTGTATTTTAAACAGACCTTATTAAATAAGAAATTTGTTACCTTTCAGCACTAAAACTGAATTATTAACAAATAACTTAGTGGAACAAAAATGCCTGCAATCCTGATATTATCAAAATAATTACAGAACCCTTTATGTCCCACCAGGAAGAGAGAGAGAAAGTGCACAGAAAGGTAGCATAATGGAAACAGACAGAAATAGGACAGTCATTCTACTTTTTACACAGTAGACAAAAAGTACTATGGAAAGTTAACGACAATACAAAAAGGACTGCCTGGCCAAAAAGTGAAATTTTAATCTGTGTCTCAATTCATAACTCCAAGTACAATAAAAATAAGTGGTAATTTACATGGGTTTTACTTTTTTCTTTCAATACAGATATGTAACACTTCAGGTCAACAGGCACATAGTGTATGTCTGCGTAGGTGTCTTTATAATATTTATATTTGATTACATAAGATAGGATGAGAGTATGTTTGTATATATGTTTGTCTGCTTAGTTTCATTGCAGATTATCTTATTCAGTGGGCAGTGTATTTATTTAATATGTCCTACAATCTGGCTATATAACACTTAGAAGTTGACTTGTTATGCAAATACTTTTCTCCTCATAAAACTTGGCTGTATCTCTGAGATGAATCATATTTCACTCTGCAAGTTTAAGTATTAAATAAAATATACTTACAAAGTAAGTGAGTAGTACATAGTAAGCACTACATTTGAGAAATGATCAAGCAAATAAGTGAATGAATGCATATCTCATGTATGCGTTGTTGGTTTGACAATGGTAATTTTTGCACTAGCATGGAAGATAGACAGGGTTGAGCATCCCTAACCTGAAGTTCCAAAATTTAACATGCTCCAAAATAAGAAATTTTTAAATATTTGACATTGCACAAGGGGAAAATTACAGACCATCAAACTTTGTTTCATGTACAAAACTTTCAAAATATTATAAAATTACCTTCAAGCTTGCTGTATAAGGTATATGCAAAACATAAATGCATTTCATGTTTAGACTTTGGTCCCATGCCCAGGATAACGTATGTGTGTGCAAATGTATGTTTCCCAAGTCTGAAAAACAGCATAGATTTAAAACATTTCTCATCGCAAGAATATTGGATATGGGATATTCAACCTATAAGAATTTTATACAAGTGACTCAAGGACCAGGCTTCAAGTACAACTACTGCACTTTGTTTCATAAACTACTATTGGGTGGGTATTCCATTCAGGATTTCATTTATAGAAAAGGACACATAATTTTTTTTTAATGTGAAAACTGCTGGCCCATGCAGTCACTCAAGGTTCTTCACAACTGGGCATAACCCATTTCCAACCATCTCACTTGGGATAAACTAAACTATTTGTCAATTCCATGATTCTCCTCATACTTGCTGGTATTCCTTGCTGAGAATGTTTTTCTTTCCTCTTCCCATGTCCAAAACTTACCATACTTTGGAGACCCAGCTCAGCGTCAGTGTTTCTCATGCCCCCAGTTACAACGCACAAACGTGTTAAATGAATACTGAAGAGGATTTAAAATATCATTCCTATCAATGTCTTAAAATGTCAAGTACTTATATGAAAAGGCACCAATTAGTTATAGCGTCATACACCTTAAGATTTCTTTGTAAATTTCATCTGAAAGTATTACAAGTAAATTTCCCACTATACATACGCATTTTGATAATCATCAAATCTAAAGATGCATCTGTATCTGTGTAGAACATAGACATAGTTCAAATAATGATCATTTCTATGCACAGAGGAAGATATTCCTTTTACTAAAAGAGCAGGAAAATGGATGCACCTTGAAACCATAATGTTAAGTGAAAGAAAGCAGACACACAAGCTTAAATATAACATGGTTTCTCTTATATGAGAAACCCAAATTATAAATAAAAAGCAAAATAAAAGATAATAGGAAGTAGGGAGATCTTTCTCACATGTGAAAGGGATCAAGAGATAGAAAGGGGAGGGAGGCAAGAGGAAGGGGAGAGAGGGGAGAAAAGGGGATCAAAAAGGAAATTAAAATGTGATACATGCACGTGCCAACTCCACACAAGGAAGGTAAATATTATGTGCTATGAACATGTACAAATAAAAAAACCTTTATAAAGTTTAATTTCTCTAAACATAAAATCTTTCAATACATTTTAGAAAATGTATTTAAAACTTTCTAACAAAGGGATAATTCATCCCAATCATTTTATTTAAACTATTGGAAAACCCATCCTACTGCCAAGTGCTCACTAATCTCCCAGTGTACCAGCTCCAGACTGGGGAAGGTAGGTGTGAGTGGAAGGCTGGGAGAGAGAAATGTAGTTTAAGATTCTTTGGTAGCTAATAAATACATGGCTATTGTCCCTGAAAACACTACCATCTGTTGCCAGGAAAAAGGTCACTTGTTAAATTTTGCCGGGCAATAGATTTTCTACAAGTGAAGAAAAATATCTGATATTGTTTCTCAACTGAGCAGGTCATCCTCTAGGAAAGAAATATCTTTCCAACAATTGGAAAGATGTCCACAACAAAAGCAGATGGGTTTTTTCAAATGGTGAACTAGGTAGCTCTCTAAAAGAAGGTGATTCAGAGTATAACACTTCTTAATGTTTACCATACACTGGTATATTCTATTTTTATTTTCCTTCAAATATATGCAGATAGTCAAAATCATGACTGAAATTCTGACCATCAAACTTGGATTAATAGTGTAAGTTTTCCTAAAGCTTTCCATTCAATTCTACGGGTTAAGTGGTACGATACTGCTTTGTGGGTTCACAATAGGAGATAAAGGTGAAAAATCACCAATAATATTTAGTCCTTCTGTACATAAGGGATTTCAAAAGTCCTTATGCACCATGTTATTTTCTGTTACAAAGTCATTCGCATTTCCTATGAAAGGATAATTACAGATGCCATTTGTCACTTATCCGCCTCAGAAGTTTCACCATTTTTAATTATGAAATTTTATGTTGCACCCCAGATTAAATGGAGAAGGTGTTTATGAGCCATCATTATATCAATTTAGATTCTCTAAATTAGAATGAATGTTTTAACCATGACTATAAACTCTAATCATACAGCGAGTAGAGTTAAAGTTTAGTGAGTTTTGTAAATTTTATTGACATATTCCCTGTCCTTAAATTTACTAATTTTCATTTTGGTCACCCACAATTATCTCACTAATGGGGAGGGAGGAGCAGTGTAGGAATTCTGACATACACTGTGCTAGGGTTTCATATACAATGTCACTTAATGAGTTTGGATCTGTAGACTTCATTTATAAATGAAGACATGAGGGAGACAATGTATCTTCCTTTATTTCACTGGGCCAGTAACAGCAAAGTTGGGACTCAAACCCATACACACCCAGCTGTACCACCCTCAGTTTTCCCTTTCCATGACACTGCCTCAGGTCCATGCAGATTCTCATGCAGATTGTTGAGTAGTGATTGATTGTCTTTCTCTTATATTGTTTCTGCTTCTTGAAACACAACACCTGTGTTGAAAACTCATGGTGAGGAAAAGGGTCACCTAAGATGTCTAGGTGGAAATGAATCATGAACATTTAATGACAATGACAGATGATCACAAAGTTAGAATAGACAGATGAGCCATCAAAGGTCAGGCATGAATCTAGTAGACCTGAATGGTGCATGCAGTGGCCTTGACCATTGGCTTCTTTGTCTAACAGGCCACTTTCTTTCTTTTTTAAAAATTATTTTATTGGTACATTTTAGGTATACAACACATTTACATTTCTCATTGGGAATTTGTTCCTTTACATGATGCATCTTGGTTCTTATTTTTTCCCCATTCCTAGCCCTCCCTTCACACCCTCCATCCTTCTCTATTTACAAAGACTTTATTTCCATTTTTTCCATTTCTCATCATTTTTCCTTTCCCTTCTTTCCTTTCCCCTGCCCCTCCCACTTCCTTCCCCTTTGCCCCTTTTCTTTCTATTTCACATTATCTATTATACCTTTTAGTCCTTATTTACACTTTCAGTTTCTCACACCAGAGAAACTATTCAGTATTTATACATGAGTGTCCTATTTATTTCACTTAAGAGTATCGCCTCAGTGTGCATCCATTTAGCTATAAATGTCTCTAATTTCCCATTTTTGATGGCTGAGTAGTACTCCATTTTATTAAAAAACCACATTTTCTTTATCCAGTCTCCAGTTGATGGGCATTTGGGCTGCTTCCAAGTTTTAGCTATTACAAATTGTGCTACTATGAATATGGGTGCACATATATCACTGTGGTATGATTCTTTTAATTCTTTGGGGAAGATACCCAGCAGGGGAATAGCTGGGTCAAAGGGGACTTCCAGTCTTAGTTCTTTGAGGTATCTCCATACTGATTTCCACAGTGCTTGCACCAGTCTACACTCCCACCAGCAGTGGAGCAGGGTTCCTCTTTCCCCACAGCCCCACCAGCATTTATTTGTTGATTTCATGATAGCAGCCATTCTTTCTGGAGTGAAGTGGAATCTCAGCATTGTTTTCATTTGCATCTCTCAAATGACCAGTGATGTTGAACATTTTTTCAACATTTTAACATTTGTATTTATTTGCTATTTCTACTTCCTTGTCTGAGAAATGTCTTTTCATTTCAGATGCCCATTTTTGGATTGGGTCTTTAAATTTTGGAGGTCTGATCTTTTTAAATTCTTTATAGATTCGAGATAGTAGACCTTTGTCTGAGGAAGAGCAGGTGAAGATTTTTTCCCACATTGTGGGTTGTCTCTTCACACTGCTGGTGGTTTCTCTTGCTGTGCAGAAGCCTTTTAATAAGAAGAGATCCCACTTGTTGATTGTTTGTGCTAGTTCCCGGGCAACTGAGGTTTTGTTCATAAAATCTTTTCCTACACCAATGTCTTCAAGAGTTCTATAACAGGCCACTTTCTTGAAAGATGAGAACATAGCATAGCTTGTTATGAGGTTTGAAATCAAGATCTTTACTACCCTAGTCATAGGCAAAAGAAAGAATCTACAAAAACTGCACTCACCATCCCCAGATGGCTGGAACCAGCTACTATTATGAGCTCAAATTCCTTTCACTGACAGTGACATTTAAATCATAAAAGTCTCAGTAGCAAATGATTTCCTCTCTACAAGTCTTGAAGTTCATACGAATAATGTTCAATAATAAACCTGCTCTGAGAGTTAATCCTGCTGTGAAACAAGGGCTTTGAGAAAACTTTTGAGCCTATGACTACACATACATTTGTTGAATACATTTTATACACTGAGAATAATTTATGAATCCAGTTTAGTACACAGTTAATGACCTACCTGTGTCTGTCACTACAGTGATCCATAATTTTAAGAATAGTCACAGATCCTTCAAATTTTCATGAACTGTGAAAATACTGGAAAAAACTACTGCTATTTAAAAAAAATTTTAAAGTTATTCTATGACTCTGGCTTTCAATATTTGAGGATCACATGACAGATGGAAAGTATGTGTTTCGTCTAGTCAATGCTCACATTGTACAGGTGGAAAAACCCACTCAGAGAAGTTAAGGGGTTTGCTGGAAGTGCCACCAACACTTTAGTAACAAGACTCATCCTATTGACCTCAGCCTATGGCTCTTTCCATTAGAATCAAGGATCTGATTATTTTTTTCCAAAGTAAAGGATGTTTTATTATTTGAATACCATGGAATTCCATCGAGATTATTTTGTAGCCTTAGACTATTGTTAACTACCAACCTAAATTATTAGCTCTATAAAATCAAGCAAATAGATTTTACTTCTCTGAATCTTGCTTTTCTCCCCTACAAAATTAGGAGAACAATATCAATTCCAACATGTACCATTATTGCACCAAATAAATGGGCTGCTATCCTTCAGTAAAGCATCATGTCCCCAAATGTTACAGCCCTTCTGTTGGCCAGACTGTAGGTTCAAGAAAGTATATGAAACATGTTTGAACTCATTCAACTTCTTGCTTCAATTAAGGTATGGGGCAATCATAAGAGAATGATTCCAATTTGGGTATATGGAATAAAATAGCGTATAGTTTTCACTATAATCAAGAGAATGCTTGGGCTGGGGTATGGCTCAGTGTTAGAGTTTTTGCCCTAGTATGAAAGAAGTCCTAGGTTTGATCTCCAGCACCCTCCAAAGAAAGCATACTTAAGATTGTTAGAAATAATGTAAAGAATAAGCAATATAATGGGAGAAAGAAAAGGAAGAAACCTTATGGAACCTGGCAAAGCCCTCTGAATCACTGGGTAGAGGTGTCTCTCCCTCATGGCGCATACCTTAGGGTTAGATCTTTTGGTCTCTTCCATCAAATTATAAACTTTCAGAAGATGAGACACACACGTCTTCTGTATAATTCTCCAGTTGCTACCCATAACCTGACATAGAAGCATTTACCATGCATGGGTTTGCTGATATTAGTAGATTTTCTGGATAGTTGTGTTTCAACTATAGCCCAGGAAGGACAGATATTCTAAACTATTGGAACCATGTCAGATAGAAATATTTCTTAAATAAATTATGTAATCACCACTTTATATAAAAAGATTCCTTTTAGTTTTTCTCTTTGTAAATCTGAACTTTTGACTGGAATACTAATTACTATAATCTCTCATAGAATGATATTCTCAGGAGCTACTAAGTTTGGGCTTAGTGTTATAGTAAAATGCCCCAGGCCTTTTTTGCTTCTTGCTTCTTAGAAGTGAATATTTTTAAAACAGTTTTTCAGGACCTACCTATATGTCAGTTTGTCATGTTTTTGTGGTCAGCTAACAGCCTGACAGCAGTAGGCAGTAGCCCTCTTTATAGTTTGTTGCTTCTAAATACAGTGGGCTAAGAAACCTTACCACCAAGCCAGCTAGACTGTATACTGAATGGAGTTTCAGATCATCCAAATTACATTTCTTCTGACTGCTACCTTTAAAAATCAACTTATAGGTGCTTGGCTTTACCCTAAAGAAGAAAAAAGAAATATGAACTCTAGAAAAATGGCAGTTTTTATCATAGAATTTAGAGTGACATGTCCAAAGATTCACTTTTTAAAACAAAATAAAAATGTATGTAAATTTCAAAGTCAAATTGGGCAAAGTTTTCATTTAATGGACTTATTAAAGGTAATATAAAGTTTCTTTAAACATTGACTATTAGAAAAATTAGTAGCCACAGAAATCCCTTTATGATTTACAGATTTTATAGCTAGACTTCTACCACAAAACCCTTCAAAGATTCTGAAATGGCACAAAAACAAGGATCAAGTTACCTTCATATTAACAGATGAATATGCTTATCTTCATATTGTTTGATATAAAAATATACAGTTTTTTGGCAATAAAGCAAAAAGTTAAGCAATGTGACTTTAGTGACTTCTCAGAAAATGCTAAGAGCTACACGATATAATAGGTGCTTGACTTGGACTAAGAAGGCCCAGGCCTCAGCCCTGACTGTCCCTGGTACTTAGCTTCCGACAAGTCACTCCGTACGTATCTGTAAGACTTACATCGGCACAAAGTGACTGAAAAGAGTGAGGACTCCTCTCTGGATGACACTTCCTTGTAATATGCAGGTATCCAGAAGGCGTATAATTCCAAAAAGAAAGAAATACAGAGGCAGTATGTTTATTCAAGGTCAATAAATTTGCTACCTACTTATTTAAGTATTATTGAATATCCAAGGAGACTAAGGCCCAAACCCTGCTCCTAGAGGTGAGTGATTATCCCATCAGGAGGGTAACATTCGCACACAAATAAAGCAGCAAAACCTCCATTCCTAGCCAGGTATGCAAGACCTTCCTAACACAATCCCAACCAGCTCTGGGGCCTTTTAGTAGTCATTCTAGCCCCATCAATGCTACATTTTCAACACACCAACTTGTTCACTCTCACCAGCTAATATCCAATATACTTGCCCATGTCTCTCTACCCGGTTCACACTGGCCCTCTGCCCTCTTCCCCTGGCCTCTCAAATGGCCTGGAGATCTCCTTCTACAAGGTCCAGCTCACCCATCATTTTTCTGTCCCCAGGTGATACTGTTCTCTCATCCGCATCCACTTCCCACTTATCCTCATCACCGTTACTGCACCCGCCACCCTGCAGCAACAGCTCGTGCCCCCAGAAGGACCTTCCCCAAAGGGAGCACTCAGCAAGGGTGGGGACCTCATCTTGCTCCCACTTGACTCTAGGCCTAGTGGAGTTTCAGGCATGAGGTAAGTGCTCAGAAAACTGACTGAATATAATCAAAGTGGTTGTGAGAGCCGTGCCACAATACTGATGTCGGTGTTCAGGACTACAGTCCTGTCAAGGTGTGAATACCAAGAGTGGAAAACGTGAGACAAAAGCTTGTACACATCATACTCCGTCTTCTGAGACCATCACTGAAACCTGTTTCCCTCAATTTTGTTTAAATTCATTCAGCCATTTATCTAGCAAGCTCTGTAAGCCCCCAAAGAGTCGGTACTGAAATTGTGGTATCAGTGTATGCTTTCACGTGGCCTTTTTCCGGTGCCTCTCTACTCTCCTCTCCCTCCCCTTCTCTCTTCTACCTCCCTCTCTTCCCTTCCTTTCCCTCCTCTTCTCTCCTCACTTTCCTTCTTTTCTCTTCCATGTTCTCCCCCTCTTCTCCCTCTTCCCTTTCCGCCCCTTCCCCTTTGGAAATAGGCTCAAACTGTGTTGCGCAGGCATGTCTCGAACTCCTGAGCCCGAGCAATCTGCATGCCTTAGCCTCCTGAGGGGTTAGAACTACAGGCGTGCATCCCGGTACCCGCCCAGCTAGGACAGTCCGTGTTTTTATGTGGTGGTGATGCCTTAGGCAGAGTCTGAGTGCTGCATTTTAAAGGGTATGTGTAAACAACCAGCAAAGCCATAGGCTAATGAAAGCCCCAGAGGAATACATAAGATAAGCAATAGATGAATAGAATGAAACCCAGCAATCCATAGACCCTTCATTTTTTAAAACAATAACAAAATTCTATTGGTCACTTTATTGGACTGTAGTATTATGCACATACCTCACAGCCTCATGCTATATAGATTCTGTGAGAACTTCTTTCAATCTGATAAATGAACTATTTCTCCTTAGCAATCTGGGTTTGGATAAGAAAGTTACAAGATCTAAAATTCACTGTTATTGTCAGTCCCATAAGACTATAGCCCATGGACACT
>NW_004624744.1:32865719-32953219 GCF_000247695.1 Heterocephalus glaber | reverse complement strand
GGAACAAGCCTGGTGAAGGCAAGAAACGCTGAAAATAAGGAGGTAAATAAACTAGAGGAAAATACAAAACGGGACTGAAGAGATGGCCAAGGGCCTTGAGTTCATGTAAAGAAATTAGATCCCTTCCCAAATACAATGGGAATAAACTAAGAGATAAATGTGAATCAGTGACCTCATCTGATTGTCTAAGTGGAGAAGGGATGGAGGAGGTATAAGAGGAAAATCAAGAAAGCTTGTTAGGAAGCTTCTGCAGCCAATGTATGAGATGTCTAGACAGGGAATGTCAGTGATGGAGAAACAGATGCTCTAAATATGGCAGAGAAAGACAGAAAGAGAGAAGTTAAAAGTGACTTTAAGGATGTTGTATTAAGTAACAGAATATCTCTTTCTGAAGTGGAGACAAGGGACAGGAAAAATCTAGAATTTTCTCTCTCTCTCTCTCTCTCTCCCACCCCTCCCTCTCTCTTTAGTTTTTGAAAGACAGTGTCTTGCTGTGTAGTTCAGGCTAGTTTTGAATTGTCTATGTAACCTAAGCTTGGCTTGATCTCATAGTTATCCTCCTGTCTCAGCCTCCTGAGTGTTGCAATTACAGGCACGGCCCAACCATGCTTGGCTAGAATTTTCTTATGACTCCTTTAGGTTTATAAATGGAGCTGAGGTGGTCAAATCAAATCTCTTAAAATTATTCAGTGTTAGTTAATATTTTATTTCATATTTAGCCTTCTGTTTATATTAAATGATTTAGTTCATATTTAATACTATTTGTGAAACAATAAACATATATTCCTTTGACCTTTGGCAGTAGATAGTTTTGTGAAGTTTCTGGAAGCACACCATGCACCTGGAAGCAGGGGGAACTTTTGCTGTCATCATGCCCACTGAGTGCCTTGCTCTTCCCAGGTCTGTCCCTCTAGATATGCTCACTACTTTCTTTAATAATGAAATCTAAGGGCCAGGGATTTAGCTCAGTGGCCAGAACCAAAAAAAGAAAGCTAAAACATATGGTTCCTCAGTGGGTGTCAGATACTGTGCTAAGTGGTTAAGTGACAATTTACAGAAACCCTCTGAGGTACATATTATTCCAGTTGTAAATTAAATGAGAAACTGAGGCTGAAAGAAGGTAAGGTTCAGTCTGATGTCTCTCCTAAGAAACCTATCCTGATGGTGAGGGCGTGGCTCCAGCCTGCCTCTGTACGTTCTCTAAGCATCTTTTTCCCCTTGTGAATCCTGAGAGGACAGAAAACATGGTCCCAAATTCTTTGACACCTTCTTATGAGATCTTTGTGGGTAAGGATCACAGCTGATTGTCTTTCCATCATCAGACTTTTGTCACTAGAACACAGAAAGTACTCGGTAAAAAAACAAAAACAGCAAAACACTTGCTTGAAATGAAGTCCCTGCAGCAGTTACCAGAGGTTGGCTGGGGTAAGGATGCCTAATTGTTATTGAATGGATCCAGATTTCAGTTAGGGGTAATGAAAACTTTCTGTAGATGAATGGCAGTAATAGTCACACAACAGCATGAAAGCATTTAATGCCACTGAAGTGTACATTTAAAAATGGCTCAAGTGGTAAGTTTTGTTATGTGTATTTTACCATAACAATATTTTGGTTCTTTTAAAAGATTATTGCCTAGTCACTACTGCTGCAAGAAAGGAAGGATGAATTGGATATTTTACAAGTCACAAATGTAAATGTAATGAGTTAGCAGAATCTGTCATGGAGAAAAGCAGTCTTACCCAACTGGGGAACTCATAATGACATATCCAATAGCTCCACTACCTCAGGGAAAGAAATCTACTTAGAATAGTACCAACACTGGGATGCGTGTAAAGACTATGTTCAAAGTAGATTATTTAGCCTCATGAATGATCTAGTCTACACAGTATATTTTCTGGTAGAAGAAGAGCAGGATGGAGTCAATCTAGGTTCTCAGCAGATCAGTCCCTCTCAGCATAGATTTCTCTAGTAATTGGTCAGGTGCTCCTGCCTTTTCAGACTAAAGTCTTGGGAATCCGCAGGGAAGTGTGCTGAAAGAAAATGACCCAAGGAAAAATGTGCAAGTAGCCAAGATCTTGACTTACACATCCTATCTATAAAGGGGTATTATAGGTGTCTGTCACACCTGCAGTCCCAGTCAGACAGAAGTCATTCCTGAAAATGCTTCCTGTAATGTCCTCACGTTCTTCAAGGCTTCCATCCAATTACTTATCCCTGAGAGATTGTATCTGCCTCACAGTTTAAAGATGGAACAGCTGCCAACAGGCCACAACGATCATTAATAAGTTAACTGTTACCAGATAAGATTGAAATCTATGCTAACCCTATTTTAAGTAATCCCTATGATAATTACTACACAAACTGCTGCCAAAATACAAAGTGTGATGCAGGAGTGAGGAGGTTAGGCTGTGGGTCCACTGCAGCCTAACTGGAGTTAGAACTAAGGTGTGTACCCTTCCCTGTCCTTCCCTGTCCCCACACCCCATCACCCACGCAGAGTAGCATATGACACCTAACTGGTATTACACACGAAGCCAGTGCCTTATACTGCTCTCCACGACCTTAAGGAATACAATTGAGAATTCAGTTGGGACTGTGGGAAACTATCATTAAGAGGACAGACCACTGTTCACTGCAGAAGAAGGGAAGGGAGAGAATGAGAAACTTCTCTGCACCATCTTTAAGCAGATCTAAAGATGAATTTCTAAACCAGAGTTCACCTCCACCCCACCAGTTCACCGCCATCCTATTCTGCATTTGGATTTTTAGAGCAAGAGAAGATGTAAGAGAATGAAAAGGCACTGATCATTCAACAAATAGGGAGTTCTTATTACATGTCAGATACTGTTCATGGGGCTTCCACATATGAACTCATTTCATTCCTCAACCTCTCTATGAGGTAGGAATGACTATAATCTCCATTTTTGTAGATGAATACATTCAGATGCAAAGCTATGAAACAGCTGAAAATCTCACAAAGAGGAAAGAAGGGAGGAAGGTGACAGGGGAGAGCTTTAATGGAAAGAGGATTTGATCCTTCCAAGTCCTGGGGAAGAAAGCAGCAGAGAGAAAAGTGTGGCACTCCTCCACCACTCAACAAACAGACCTTCCAACCACTCAAGTTTATCATGAATACCATCTTCACAGACCACTAAAAATTCTTCATTAGCCAACTCTACAGCTGAATAATTACAGAATTGCTTTCTTAAATTTTTGTTGAAAAAAAATAAATGAATGTATTAAAATGTCACATTCTGCTAAAGATACACAGCAGCCCACCCCCTCCACACTGTCCGTCTTTATGGCTACAGTCACTCCTGGTCAACCATAGTCTACAAGTACTACATGGAGAATTCTGTAAAAAACAATTCATAAGTTTTAAATAACTCCTATTATATTACATTGTTATATTTTTTCTAATAGTTATTGTTGTGGATCTCTTACTGTGCCCTATGAATAGATTAAACTTTATCATAATTTATAACAGATGAAATTGTATATATAGGTCTCAGTACTAATGATGGTTTCACGAATCCACTGGGGATCTTGGCACTTATCCCATGTGGGTAAGGGGGGATAACTGTGTGGGAAAAATATTGTTTTCACCCGTACATTCTGGGAAGGCAACCAGTGAAGACACTTTTCGCATCTGCTTTAGCTCATATTTCTGAATGTTCATTCAACCCACCCATTGCTCCTCTGCATGAAAGAATGTTATGCTCTCTACCTACTGCTCTTTAGCAGTTTCCTCTTGTTCTGTCCTCTGTGGAAACTAACAGATTACTACTGTCCGTAAAATTAGGAAACCATAGGCTCAGTCTAATAAAACAGTAGATCTCTATTGCTAAGCAACATAAAGGTGCATAGATAGAAAACTAGAACTGAAGTAGTAATCTGTTTTTCCCACACAGTTGTCCCCCCTTACCCACATGGGATAAGTGCCAAGATCCTCAGTGGATTCATGAAACCATCATTAGTACTGAGAGCTATATATACAGCTTCATCTGTTATAAATTCTTATGATAAAGTTTAATCTATACATTGGGCATAGTAAGAGATCCACAACAATAACTAATAGAAAAATTGTAACAATATAATATAATAGGAGTTATTTAAAACTTTTGAATTGTTTTTTACAGAATTCTCCATGTAGTACTTCTAGACTATGGTTGACCAGGAACCAATAACTTAATGTTAAGTTACAGTAACTATAATAAAATAGTAATACTCAGATTATGTTTAGTTTTTATTCCTATTTTTTATTTGCTTAGGCAAACAAATAAAAGATACGTATTCCATAGATCTCATGTAATCTCTCAGAACCCACAAACAGCCCCTTGCCCATTATTTATCCATTTACTCAATAAAACAATCAGTGAAAAATATGGTGTGCTGAGGGTGCTCGATCTTGAGGCTGGAAAGCCTAAAATGGCATGCCAGGGATCATTCTTTGGAGGTCAGCAATGATAGCCACCTTTGTGACAAGTAACCCTAATAGCAATAATGGCAAGGAAACAACGATGAAAAAAACCAGGGAGGCTGAGGCTAGCTACGGTCACAGCGCTCACCATAGGCCCTGCAGCAGGTACTGTTGGAGATGCTTCAGGTCTGTGAGCTCACCGAGGCAGTGTAGCAACTGAAGCAGTATACGGTTTGCATCTTGAGTGTCCCCCCAAAATCTCACTATGCCTAAAAGCTTGATTTCCAGCTTGGTGTCATTGCAAGGTAGTGGAAACTTTAAGGTGAGGTGTGTGTGAGAGGTCTTCAGGTCCCTGAGAACATGCCCTTGATGAGGACTGTGGGATCCTGGCTCCTTTACCTTGTTCTTTTGCTTCCAGGGCAGGAGGTGAGCCATTTTGCTCTAGTAACCATTCTTACCGTGATGTGCAGCTTCATGCTGCAGCCTCCAAACTGTGAGCTAAAATGAACCTTTCCTCTTTATGAGTTGATTATGTTAGGTATTTGTTATAATAACAGAAAGCTAACACAGGTGGTTAATATTATTCTTGCTTCACAGAGGAACAAATGGCCCAGAAGTGAAAGCTCAGCCACACCATTGTCCTGGGCCACACAGCTGGCCAGAGTTCTAACTGCCTCCTGTACTCAGCACTGGCTCACGTTGTGGCCACTAACTGGCACGTAACATTGTGTCCAAAGGAGTCTTATTCAGAATGTTCCGGAAGCTCATGAAAAGAAAAGCCAGTGAGACTTAGGAGGAGGAGGAGGAGGAGGAGGAGGATACTTGAAAAGCTTCTGAGAAGACGTATTCTTTGAGTTGAACTTTTAAGTATGAATGAGAGCAATTAGGTGAAAGGAGCGTAGTTCAGGATCTTCCAGACAGGTAATATGGTGTCTAAAGGCATCAAGTCCAGACATAGCCGGCTCCTTTTGGAAACCATAGCTTGTCAGAGATGGACTGTCTGCTACATAGCAAGGAGCAGAGAGAGAAGCTCAGAGAACTGGTCCTTTCACCTAGGCATAGGCCCTTCCTCTAATACAGAGATACCACTTTATCTCCACTGCACCTAGTCCTACATTTTGTGGAAAACTGTAACTTGAATTTTTAGTCACTTCAAGACCTTGAGGGTCAGACCTTGAAGTCTGACTGGAGAGTACAATGTTTGGAAATCTCATACCTGGTGTCCAAGCCCTCATCTATGTGTAACAATGAGGCTCTTTCCTAAATTTTTTTTTTTTTTTGTACCAGAGATTGAACTCAGGACCTTGCGCTTGCTAGGCAGGTGGTGGAACCACTGAGCTAAGTCCCCGGCCCTTTTCCTAAATTATTAAAGAAAACATTATCAGTTAGTCAATCAATCAAATTAAGTTACATCAGGTAATTCACCCTGCTTTTGCTATGGTCAGGATTAGTATTTATAGAATGAAACCACTTTATTCATTATTGATCTTAATTCTGGTGTAACTTGTAATTTATTTTCTATTCATTCTAGAGTATGTGTATGTACTGTGTATGTACATGGGAGTGGCCAAAAATATCTGATGTTATTTGCCCTGATCAGGTCTATGTTAAATTAACTGCTTTTCCAGGCACAGAAAGACACATACTTTTATTCAGGTGTGGATAAGAGGAGGCTGGATTTGATCAGTACATGCTGTATATAGCCTCTGAAATATCACCCTGAATCCTATGACTACGTACAACAGATAAAAATTTAAAAATAAAAGTACTCAAAAATGCTTAAAATTAAACAAAAAATAAATAAACAGATGACATTATTTTGCCCGAGTCATCCTTCAATCTTTTGTAAAAGCATAGGCCCTGTGTGTGTCCTCCTTGAGTCTTCTTCATAGGTCTGCCCTCCTCATGCAGAACAATGGCCAATTAGGCTGGGATTGTAACTCAGTGGTAGAAAGTATGTTTAGCATGTCCAAGGCACTGGGTTCAATCCTCAGTGAGCGTGCACACACACACACACACACGCACACACACAAATTCTAGAATAGCATCTGGCACGATTCTGTATATAACTAGAATGCTTGTCAAGAGCTACTATTGTGAGCTTCTCCAGACATTTTGAGATGTCATCCAGTCATTTTCTTACCTTTCAGAAAGATTCTACACTATGGCTTTGTATTAAAAAGTTAAACTAACAAAACAACTATTAGAAGCTCTAACATTTTCATACCCTCAGTTTGCTTTACCTTTTATGTCTTACCCTCTCTATTTAGTTGCATCATTGCCTGATTTTTCATACATTATCAAATGTTTGCATATTTCTTTTCATTTTTCATGAATGTGGTATTTCTTTGTCTATGTTTAAATTTTGTCTAAAAAACCTGCCACATTTCCTTGTTCTTCCTTTTCTTAAGGTCTTAGTAGAGTCAGTCTACTCATAATCACTTTCTACCTGTGAATTATTATAGCCTGTGCATTATACTCATAATTCTGGACTTAAAATAAATAAAAATGAAATAAAATTATATTTTCCCTTCTTTGACTTTAGAAATTTCATATTGCTCTTGGTTACGAATTTTGTGCCAAATCTATGTCTTCTTTGACGATTATTCTAACATGCTCCTTTTCCTTTCTTAAGATATCCATGTTATATGCTTATCTATTTGGCCCTTGAAAAACTACAGAGAACTTAAAAAAATCAGACCTCCCGATAAAGATCCAATCCAAAAATGGGCATCTGAAATGAACAGACATTTCTCAGATAAAGAAGTAGAAATAGCAAATAAACATATGAAAAAATGTTCAACATCGCTGGTCATTTGAGAGATGCAAATGAAAACAATGCTGAGATTCCATCTCACCCCAGAAAGAATGGCTGCTATCAAGAAATCAACCAATAACAAATGCTGGCGGGGCTGTGGAGAAAGAGGAACACTGCTCCACTGCTGCTGGGAGTGTAGACTGGTGCAACCACTGTGGAAATCAGTATGGAGATACCTCAAAGAACTAGGACTGGAAGTCCCATTTGACCCCACTATTCCATTGCTGGGGATCTTCCCCAAAGAATTAAAAGAATCATACCACAGTGATATATGTGCACCCATGTTCATAGCAGCACAGTTTGTAATAGCTAAAACTTGGAAGCAGCCCAAATGCCCATCAACTGGAGACTGGATAAAGAAAATGTGTTTTTTTTTAATATAAAATGAAGTACTACTCAACCATCAAAAATGAGAAATTAGAGAGAGTTATTGCTAAATGGATGCACATTGAGGTGATACTCTTAAGTGAAATAAATAGGACACACATGTGTAAATACTGAATAGTTTCTCTAGTGTGAGAAACTGAAAGTGTAAATAAGGACTAAATGTATAATAGGTAATGTGAAATAGGAAGAAAAGGGGCAAAGGGGAAGGAAGTGGGAGGGCTAGGGGAAAGGATATAAGGGAATGGAATTAATATGAGAAGATGAAAAAATGGAAACAAAGTCTTTGTAAATAGGGAGGGGTGGAGGGGTTGAAGGGAGGGCAGGGGAATGGGGAAAAAATGAGAACCAAGATTATGTAAAAGTACAGATTTCCAATGATGAATATTTATATATTGTATACCTAAAATGTACCAATAAACTTAATTTTAAAAAAAGAAAACCTATTGAGAAATAATAACATTACACAAGACAATTATAAAATCTGAGGTTTCTGAGACAATTTTAAACAGGATCTACTGGCTCTAGAACTTTGAAGGTATCAGGCTTCTCTGTGGAAGAATTTCCTAGCAATGACACCAATTAAATTCTGAAATATTCAATCTAAATTATCTCTTACTTTTATCTGTTTTAAGCGTATACCATAGATTAATTTAGGTGGTTTATCTTGTATAAGTACCTTGTACTAACCGATTATGCCACTGGAGTGCCCAGGCAATTTATTTTTACTGGGACCTTTCAAATATTACATTTTGGATGCTAGAGCACAGCTCAGTGGTAGAGGGCCTGCCTAACATGCAAGAGGTCCTGGGTTCCGTTCCCAGCAGGGGGAAAAAGACCTTTCCGTAACAGTAGAAAAGTAGATATCATTTTGCTCTAAAAAAGGGAAAATATTTAAGTTCCTTTTACAACGTATGGCTCTCTGTACATAAAGATGAGGCAAGAGTTTCTAAAGTTTCACCCAAATCAAATAAATGTCTCTGTAAGACCAGTAAGGCACAAGACCATTAGGAGTACAAACAAGGTTAGGTATGGTATTGTTTTTTACAATCAGAAACTTGTTCTTTGCTTATGCTGTTTCTTCTCTTGTGTGAAGCTGCATTATCAACATTTTTCTCACATTCCATCTGAAATTTTCAGGCAATGGTATCATTTTTCAACAACAGTAGCCATTTCAGAGATTAAAAGACTTATTTTCCCTCATTTTGATAAGGCACAAACCACAAGTGTCCTTTAAAGTTAAGGTTATCATTGGCACCAGTGATGTCACATTAGAATTTAAAAGCTGAGAGATATTTTTGATTTGTTAAGATTTAGTTTCTGGCTTTTAGAACCTGAGGAAACTCTTCCTCCAAAGCAGGATGCTATTTGTTATCTCTCCAAGCTCCCTAATTATTAAGGATGCTGGAAATAAGACATTTTTGACTTACTATTTTTTGCTTAAGTTTTCCTTTTGTTGGTTCCATCTGGAAATCACTAATAAGCTGACTTGGTAAAATGGCAGACACAAAGGACTGTATCTTGAATCCTTGCTTTCCCTGAGATCCCGGACCAGCCTGTTACAAGGAAATGTCAGTGAACTTGGGGAAAGTGAGTAATCCTGAGACTGTTCCTAACCAGCTTCAGCCCTCAGGCAAAGGCCCTTAGGTTCTCTAGGAATTTGTTTTCTTCATCTATCAAGTGACAGTTGGGCTGAATGACCTCTGACCTCCCTTCTCCGCTTTAGAATTGAAACAATATTCCCCAAATACACTGAAGTCCCTTAAGAACTGCACTGCGGTAAGCCTACATTATGTCAATTCACATCAATCAAAAGGGGACTTATCTAAAAAGTATGAGCAAGCTTGATTAACCAAAGAATGTCAAACTCAACCAACTTTAATCGAATAGATTTGATATAAATTGCAAGTGTATTGTTCACATACCCTTTATGACTGAAAGGAACAATGACCAAATATTTTCCAAATTGTCTTCTAATGAATCTGAAAGACTGTTTATGTAGTGGAAAGAACCATTGTTTGCTTTTCCTCACAACCCTTGCTCTGAGTTGCTAATTACTCAATAGAATTCTCCATTCCTCTGTATGGTGAAGAATCAGAGTATAGCAGGAGGACTAAGGATTTCAGGACTTTTCCTTACATCTTCATTATTTCCTTGTGCACACTGCATTTCCTTCCTAATTTTCATTAATGTTTCCCTCCTTTTTAAATTCTCGTCTGCTTTCATTATCCTTTCCACAGGATAATGTCCTTCCATTGTCTTTTTTTTTCCCATTTCTCACTTATCATTACTCTAACTGCTTCTTTCTGGCTTCCCACTCAATTTTTCCTTCAGGCTAAACACTGAAGAATCTAAAACATTTCTGTAAACTGATAAAAAGTGGTTTTCTTTCTTCCTTCAGAAAAATATTCAGCAAAATTGTATAAAGCCCTTATATACTTACCTCTGGTTTTAGATAGAGGAAAAATAATGTAAATACTTTTCTTTTAAAAAGTGTGTTCTCAGAGAAGAACTAACACATTGTTTACTGAATTAACTCTTTATAATTAACACTTTATCCTGATTTCATACCCATTAAAGGGAAAATGAAAAAAAGTCTGAAAAGAATAATTACAATGTTCCCTGCTTAACAGAAATCCAGAGAATTCGAATGTAAAAAATAATTCAGTTAAAACTGGACTCTGAAAGGCATCAATTCTTTCCATTTCGGAAAACTTGAAGTCCAGTGCTTTTTTTTTTCTTTTGAGGCAGGGTCTCACTGTGTAGTTCAGGCTAGCTTTGAATTCACTATGTACCCAGGCTGGCCTCGAACCCATGACAATCCTCCAGCCTCAGGCTCTGGAATGCTTGGATTACAGGCATCTGCCACCATGCTAGGCCTTCCAGTGCTATCTCTAACCCACAGAAGTTCAAGGGTTCTGAGAGGTACAAAAGTCACCTCCCATCCTGTCAAAGACATCCATTTTTCAAGTTCAACAAACACTAATTTGAGTGCTAATGGCACTAATCATTAGTTAAATAAACAAACCATTTGTGTGTAAAACTGTCAACAAGACCTTAATCTGCTCACAGGGATCAACCTTGTGCCCACCGATTTAAGTTTAGCAGCTTGAACTGTCTACCATGGCAGAATCTCATCAGCCACTCCAGCACAGCCAGGCAGGACAAGGCTCACCTGACTCAAAGTGCAATGGGAGTCAGGTAAGAGTATCACAGCAGAGCTTTTTATGAAGACCTGTTGTTAGGCCTCAGGAAACGCTTCTGCGACCCTCGAGTCTGTGATGTGCCCTGCTGGTCTCTTGGCTGCTTCCTGAGCCCTCACTGGCCCACCCTCCTGGATCCTCTTGATTGACAAAAGCCAAAGAAATATGAGCAGAGCACACCCTGGCTTCAAAATCTCCACAGGCCCCTCTCTACCAGGTGAACTCAAAACAGTGAGGATCAAATGTATGCTCACTGTCGCTCACTGGTAGTGACACCATTGGCTGCCAACAGGGGGCACTTCCTTAAAGGTTTTGTGTGTGTGTGTGTGTGTGTTCAAGGCATCTGATATTAGTTTTTATTTTCATTTTATAAGTGCTCTCATTTAATCTCAAGTATTAAATGCACATTGTTTTCCTCCCTTTCTGTATTTGATGGTTGGGTTGATTCCAAATTTCCTAACATGGCGCACCCAACTCACCCCCTCTGAGCCAACTGTGCTGCTCTGGGTCCTTCTTTCACTCCCCAACCTCTTTCCCTGGTTCAGGGACATCAGTGCTTTCACTTCACCAGGCACACGCAGGAGTCTGTGCCCAGGTATCTAGAATGCCATTTACCATGTCTCCTCTGGAAGACATGCTCAGTATTTATCATTAACCACATCTGTCGCAAAATCCAGGGAGTCACAGCTCCTGTTTGCCTCACATCCATTCATTCATTCACTACTCACTCATAGAAACAATTCTACCTTGAGAAGCTTGGACTCTGGAACCAGCCAACCTGAATCAAGTGCTGGTTGGGCACTCACTTGATATATAAATGTGGACAAGTCACTTAATCTTCTTGGCCCAGTGTCTTTAGCTATAAAATACATTTAATCCTATTTTTGCAATATTTGACATAAGGTAGGAAAATAGTAAGTGTGGACATTAGGAGTCTTAGATTCTTGTCTTTATCCTACTCATTATTATTATATGAGTGAGGTTAGTCTGTGGATAAAATCAACACTGTCTATCTTACTAAGTGGTCCACTATCACATTCTATGTAAAATGAGGGGGCATAAACTAAATAGGCCTCTTCTATGTTTAAAATTCTAAAATTTTCTCTTTACTTGTGTACCTAGAATACTTAAGAGCTATTTATGTAATTTTTTCTTACCCTGTCTACAGAATTCCTTCACATACTTAAACCAAAAGGATTTCCAAAAATTCTAAATTCTGTTCAAGTATTAAAAGATTCTGATTACTAATGATAAAAGGATGGGAGCCCAAGAAATTTAAAATTTTGTATTTGCAAGTGTTTGTACTATATATCAAGAAGCCCAAAGTATCACTTGCCAAGGATAAGACATTAGTTAACCAATCATTTCCTATCACTCAGATCACATTAACTTTCCTCAAATACGTGATATGAAGGATAAAGCCATTTCAGAGTTTAGTGAATCAAAGACTTGAAGCCAGAAGAAACTTCTGCATAAGGTAGATATTGTCTATTTATGTCCCAGGCTACATTTATACTGTATATTAATCCATAATATGAACAAGGGAAGAACTGTTGAGAATAATTTACTTCTCTATAGAGACTACTTGAATCTTTATTATTATGGAAAACACAGGCATTGAAAATACCACAACAGGTACTCAATAAATTCACCTCTAGTGATTGTCAAGTCCACAGATCTACTTCTTACTTCAGACGCCTAAATTTACTTCCAAGTACCTGTAAATATTTAGGCCTAATTTTATTAGTAAAGCCATGACAAGGCCAAAGCCCTAAATGAGGTGTGACACTACAGTAATGTGGCTATTTTTTAAACAAGCATATTAGAACTAACCACAGATATTAACTAGTTCTTTTCCAAGTGCTGAAGTTACCTTAAGAGAATTCTGATGGATTCATCTCTATCTCAGAATTCCTGTTTTGACATTACCGATCTTAATTAATGCACGTATATATGTATATAAAAGCCTTATTTTTAGGGAGAAGCTACCCCAAAAGTCAATCAGATGTTTTAGGGCAAGAATAGAAAAATGTTGTGGCATAATCTAGCTTCATTTTAAATTCTTCCAACTTCGTTGCATGTTTGAATAGTTTTATAAAATTGAACTGTAGAAAAATTCAGAGCTAAACAAATAAAATAGGTAACTTGAGGGCAGTAGACTAACCCTACAAAATAATGTAAGCTAAATAATGAAATTAATTTTCATTATGATTTATAAATCCCTTTTCTACAGACAGTTACAGAAGAGGTGCTTCAAACAATAATAATATTTTGGAGTTCACTGTGTAGTGTTAATAGGGATAACACTTATTTGGGTCTATAAATTATATTCATTATGGAGCATGGACATAATTTTATGACTTCCTTCCACTAGGTATGTCAGGTATGCTAGATCATTGTGAGACCCTAAGTAAATCTATCATCCCTCTACAGTATGTTCTACCATGAGGTTTTGTTTTTTTTTTTCAGTGCTGGGGTTTCTAAAGAACCATGTAGGCAAAAATGGAGATTTGATCAAACATGTGGAACTGATTGACACTGGCATTCAGCCCTGAATTCATTTAAATTGTGCCTCCAAATACAGTAGAGAAGGATCAATGAATGGATACTTCTTGTCTTTGGGTGACGCCAAACCCCAAGAGGTACCCTAAATATAAGTCTTACAACCACAAAATCTACTTTTCCTTTTTTCTGTTCCTTTTTCTCTTTTGGAACCCATCAAATCCTCTGTACATAGCTATTTCCCTAAGCTAGTTTTGATATAACACTTTGAAACCATAGAATGATCCTGAGAGGTGAGCATCCATCCCATTATACAACTGTGAAATTGGTTCATATTCAGAAAAATTTGGGTGGTATCATTAAAAGACTCAAAAGGAAAAATAAATGAAGTCCATTTTAACTTTCATGGTTCTCATCAAAAAACAAAAACAAAAACAAAAACAAAACAGGTGGATGATAGCCACCAACACTGTGTGAAGCAAAAGCACTGACAAACTGTGAATAATTAACAGATTTGAAAATGTAAGTAGTTTAAGCCAATCACACATTTGGCAGAAGTGAAAGTTGACCATAGTAACTCGCTACTACAAGTACACTCTTCTTCAAAAACAATTTCCCACCTGTTCCTGGCAGACTATGGAAAGCTGATTCCCTGTTCATATTTCCACAAGCTGTGATGATGCCTCTGAAATCCTGCAGAATATAACAGGATATTTAGAACAGTTTATATTCGAAGCATTTCAGATAGTTTTCTATAAAAGAATTTTTATGATTTAAAATAAATTATTTCCCCAGGGAATATATTCTTTCTTCATCTAGTACAAATATTAAAAAAAATTTATTTTTATTGTGTTATAGTAGATCATTTAAAAAACCTACATCAAGACTTTTTCAAAATGCAACCTGCGTCCTCCTCATACATACATAAAAACTGGAAAAAAAGTTGGAAAATGTATTTTAAGGGTGACTGGTATCATTCAAATAAATACATCATTCAAGGCATCATTCAAAAAAAAATACATACTAACTCCTTATCCAACACAAGAAAGCATAAAATGAAGAACGAAGAAATTAATAGTATGAATGAACTGGATGTTTTACTGCTTCCAAAAGTTCACTTTAAATTTAAGTTTTAGTTGCAGAATGGCTGAGAAAATTCAGGTCATGTGGTTGGCCATTTAGCCCTGTACATACTATTTCCCTAAGCAAAAATGGTAAACTTTCATCTTTGTACAAAGTTGTCTTAAGATGATAAAATGATGGGACTGTTATTATTTTCCACAAAGTTTTGGGTGAAATTAGGTTCACTGGTTTCCTATATAATTTCACTCTTTTTCAACTATTAACTTTTTCTTTGCCATTCTCACACAATTTTCCTTTCTTAATTTTTATTTTGTTAATTATCTGCACACATTTTATATTTTGCTTAGTTATTATTTCAATGGGTTATATTTAGAAGCCAATGCACTGTGTTTCTTTCAAAATATGAAAGAGTTTCACCTTTGATAGTACACATCCTTTCTTTTCTATGTTTATGTGATGGTGGTAATAAAAGATTTTTCAAAAGTGCCTCAGAGCTTGAGATTTTATTTTAAATAATTCATAGCCAAGACTTGTAACTGGTGCAAAAATAATTCTGCTGCTGAGATGCAAAGGAATCACTTTTGATGTTTAATAGTTAGAATTCTATTTCCTACTCATGGCTGCTATTTGAATAATGGCACAGCCTAGATGCATAGCCGTTAAGTCTGCAATATATTGCAAAATCAGTAGGAATCATGGGGTGATTCTAGCCCTTCCAATAGTCACTCCAGTTAAAATGAGTCCCAGTCAGGTGGAAAGCAAAACAGAATGAATACTCAAAAAAACATTTTAATCAGATTAACAAAATTCTGGGGTCTTGTGCTCCATTCTCTTTCTCTCTTATCTGGAAAAAAGAAAAAACACTACTAGTCACTTCTGATACAAGGACTAAGCAATGATTTAATAGAAGTTGACCCTTCTTAGGACGTAAAAAATTTTCTGCTACCAGAGTACTTCTGGTTATCATGTACAGGAGCCCAAAATATTTGAAGGACTTCTTTGCTCTTGACCTCAGAGAGATATTAGCAGAAAGTCTGAAGTAACTTTCAGGGTTTCAGCTGTGGTACCACCAAAGTCACTCGGTGTTGGTGCACCTTGTCCTTTCTTGGTAATTGTGACTCTTGCCAGTGTTTTCATCCAAAGGTGACTGTGATCACCTGGGCTTAAGGGCCTCTTTGTACAGTGACTTTAAGGAAACTAACCATTTTATAAACCTGTGCTAACGGGTGACTTTTACCTTCCACGTTGCATGATTTTGTTCAGTCACCTATTGGACAGCAGCAACACACTATATAATAACGTAAATCCCATATTTATAGAGAGCCCACTATGTGCTAGGTCATTTTCTTCTCAATAAACATACCACATGGAAAATTTTAAATATTGAACTAAGAATGAGCAGTGGCATTGCAGAAGTGCTTTTATAATAAATGAAAAAAATTTTAAAAACTTGCTATTTATTATTTATTTCAAGACAACTAAAAATCTCCTAGTGCTCAAGCTGCATTAACACTTATGGTCCTGAGGGGTCTTATTGGGCAAGATGTCATTTCGGAAAACTAAATAATAACCTTAGTGTTAATGAAACTCAGAATTGCTGAGGGTTCATAATTTACAAACAGGGAGCAATTAAGGCAGTGAAGGAACAAACAGCATCTTCCTGTTGGAAAATAACACTCTGAATCTGACTGAGGTCTCAATGAACTGGGTCACCATCCAACAATTAACCTCAGAGAAAACTGAGAAGAGTATTGCAAATAAAATTCCTAGAAGCAGTTCACAAAATGTCAAAAGTAGAAGGAGCCTAAGAGATACCGTCTAAACTAACTACTTTCAAAACATCACAGAATGACAGTAGAAACAATTTTATTTAAGTCATTATAAAAATAACTACAGAGATTTAATGATAAAGCTTTATTCAAAATGTCCGTCCTTGCCTTATGAATAAAGAGTGATATTATGTCTAATAGAAAATTCTTGCAAAACAAATTCATACATACAGTTTTACATGTTTTTTAGAAAAAGTTTAGGCCCAAATTGGAATGATAATCAGAATAGAAGTGAATTCACTAGTGTATAGTTGTTAATATCCATTAACTGTTATTACAGTTATGTAACTTCAGGTCATAGTCTGAGATAAATCTTTATAGAAAATCACTTTTCCTAAAAATAAAGAAAGTGTATTCTTCTCCCCTGTCCACAAGATGAGCACAATCCCAAAGACTCCATAGCTACTCAGCACCTCAGAAAAATTTTCAAAATCATGCTGCATTATAAAGCATTCTTGTTGAGCCCAGTGAAAATATCTCTAAAAGGCAGAGCAAGATGGAAGCTGAGTAAGGTCCTCCAGTGATTATCTTCTCACATACACACCAGAGTGAACAGCTATTCATGCATTAAAGGACCTTCACACAAAGGAAACCAGGTAAGAGATAGTGCCTGGTTTCAGAAAATATCTGTATTTGCTGGCAGGTTTCAGTTCTGAAGGTAACTGACCAATTTATTCCTGGCCGTGATCTGTAGAAAGAACCAGGAAGCAGCTGAACTAACGAACATATTTGACTACCTTTAGCAATAACTCCCTGTATGTTCAGGTAACTCCCTATGTCTTTACTCCCACACACAGTCCCGTGCAAGCTGGCCATTTGAAATTCTAGATAAATTCCACTGTTTTAGCCATGAAGACAATGAAACACCAGGAAGTGAGAACTCATCCTCAAAATGCAGAACTTAAAAACAAAGCAAAATTTCTGGCCTTCTTAGACCAAGTTAATATATACCCCACAAAGAGCAGCCAAGTAAGGAGTTTTCTTTGACATTTTCTCAGTTTTTATACTGCTGAGAATGGAGCAAGAAAGGACAAAAAGTGAACCTACTGGTGATTGTTCCTAGAGACATTATTTAAACATTAAAGTGACAATCTCTACTAAAAATAATTTGCATTTCTATCATATATTCTATTCATGTTTATATAAATATAAGCACAGATATTAATATATGAAGATGGTTAATGCAAAGAAATAAAAACGTTGCCATATATGCTCTAATTTATTCAAGCAATTTTAAGGTAGTTGGAAATGTATTCCATGGAATAATTTTTAATGATAGTATTATCTACCAATTATTAAAAGTGGAAAAAAACAGCTGGTGATCTAAGAGAATATACATCCTCAAAGGGATCTTAACTGTATTTAAATCCATAATACAAGTCAGTTTGCTCTTTCAACATAGGCACCATAAGAACAGTTAATTAATCATTCAACTGCTAACAAATGTGACTCAGACTTCACTTGGCAATTATGTGGTTATCCAGAGAATCAATAGCAATTAAGTTTCTTATCAATAAACTCCCATCTTCAATGGAAAACAAAGACCCCAAAGTTTTATATCCTGTTCTTCTAAATAAATTAGAGGAAATATACACTTTTATTAGCATACTGGGCTGAAAGGACTTGAAAATCTAACATCTTCTTCCACTTTTGAATACAGACTAAATCCAATGTGTTAATGATCATATATGAAATATGTCAAAGTATTAAATATTAGAAACTAGATTTAGAAAAAAAAATCCTCAACTGAGTTGATAATCAAAGCAGACCAATAGCTAAGCAATTATTCAGTCTGCTGAAAACAGCAGTGTGGTGGATCTGTCCAGCTCTCCATTTTTTTATCTATAAATTATTTTAAATCCCTTGTTAAAAAAAGATTTCAATAGGATTTCAAACAATGCATTTCAAACACTCAGGTAGAAGAGCATTTCTGCTAGCTCCTGATACCTTTATGAACTTTCGAGTTAAACCACTTCTATGGATCACAGAGTGCTTTATAGTTTCCCAAAAGGAAGTGAATCTGTTTGAAAAATGATTATTTAGAAAGTTTGCCTCTTTTCGGAATGTAGTCAAAGAAGAGAGAAGAGTGGAGTGGTGGAGGTTTCTATACTAAGCAGGCTTTGAAAATTAAAAGCACAGAAGTATATGTTCTTGTATTATATAGTCACACTAATAAAAGCAATAAAACATATCCAGGGGATGCCTGACATGAACAATTTCATAAGCCTGGGATCGATCCCAGATTCTTTTCAAGTGAGGTTGCTTTGCAGTAACCCGTTCCCTTGTGCATCTCTATCACTGTACTTTACTAAGCCTATGCTAAATATAGGAGAGCCTGGAATTTTAGGTTTTGTGACAATGTATTAAAACTTTTGTAAAGTTTAGTATATAGTCAGAATTAATGCCAGTGCATGAGAAAAGCAACAGCTTGGAACCACCCCAGGCAAAATTTTATTCTCTTCTGGGATCTTTTTATTAGGATAATGTTTATGAAACTGTTGCTTCAACTACATAAGAATACTCAAATATCACAAATGATTAAACAGAGAGTGAGACACCTAAATATGCAAACATTTCAATATTCAACAATGTGGGATGTAGCTCAGTGGTAGGGCACTTACCTAACATGCATGAGGCTCTGGGTTCAGTTCTCATTACCATAAGAAAATGAGCACTTAAAAACTTTTATTTCTTTGACCCAGTATTGAAAAAGCCATTAGATTAATGAATTAAGTAAAATCAAAATTAGACGATCTTCAATTTTTTCTATTAGAACATTAAAATCAGCTTAACTCATCTCTATTGCAAGTTCCAAAGCATTAACATAAAAAAGCCTACACTTTCACTTCATTCTAATCTTTGTACTAATATAAAATACTCAAATGTATTGTAAACATCAAGAATTTCAAGTTGATCGTCTGAATCTTACATTGCATTGTCTATCCTTTGGTGTGTGGTAAGCATTTAAAAATTTTTTAACCTCTAAAATTTCATTTTCACACCATTGTTTTTTAGTTTTCATATGAAATGCCTATAAAAACCAAACTGAAATAGTTTCTGTTACCTTTTGCAGTATTTCACCAACACAGAAATCTTTACATTAATCCTAATAAAGGTGCTAAATCTTTCTTTGCTTTAATGGTCAATTTTTCATCATCAAATATTTATGGGCATCTATTATACAAGAAGCAGTGTACTATAAACTGGTTCTACAAAGACTTAGAGAAACATACATATGATTACATGATTTATAACAAAATTATCAGCCAAATCAGGATGATTTTAAATGACTTCCTGAACACAAGAAGAAAGACTATTGATAATATATCCTGATCATTTGACATCAGCATATAA
The DNA here is from genome assembly GCF_000247695.1 of Heterocephalus glaber. Next base: position 32,933,626 of record NW_004624744.1, on the reverse strand, counting down.
ATCTATATATGCCAGATTATAATCTAGACAATAGCCCTTAGTACTACTTACCGGAGCATTACACTAAAAACAAGAGAGGTTTGGTTCCCTTTCTGAAGAAACAGATTCCACTACTGGATCAGGATATAATTCTCTCTCTCTCTCTCTCTCTCTCTCTCTCTCTCTATATATATATATTTTTTTTTTAACTTATTTTTTTTGGTGTTTCGAGACAGGGTCTCACATGTAGTTCAGGCTGGCTTGAACTCACTATGTAGCCCAGGCTGGCCTTGATCATACAGCTAGCCTCCGGAGTGCTAGGGTTACAGGTATGTACCACCATGTCTGGGAAGGATGTAATTTCTTTTAGTCAATGTGTACAAAGGCTGTAGGTGTATTCATAAAAATACAATGTGTGTGTGTGTGTGTGTGTAAAATAACCTGTAAAAACATGGGAATTATATGATACCTCAAATAGTTCCAAAGGTTGCAGTATCTTTAGGATACAAATAGAACATGTAACTGAACAAACAAATACAATTTGCATAGTTTAAAATTGCATCCCTTTGCCTCAACATCATCTTCCTACTCAACCTAAGACTTAGAAAAAAGTCCATTCTTAACTTCAAAAACATTGTAAACAATCTGGGGATCTCCTAGATGCTTTAAAGATAGCTGCTGTCTGAAACTGAACGCTTAGATTTCTCATGAAAGTAATAAAATGTTGGAGTTGACAGAAGTTGAATTGAGATTTAATCTTTAACCACTGCACCAGATTTCTCTCTATTGCCAAATTAAATCGAGAAGTTGATCAGCTCTTTTTACTGAGTCAGTCTAATGACTACATCTGCATAACCTTAAATTTATTTTCTTTGTCAGCAGGTGTTTTTGCCCAGAATTTTGATTCTCTGCTTTGTTTTTCTTTTGAATCATGATCTATGTATAGGAGGGGAAAATAAAGCTAAAGAACATCACCTACATAATGTGAAACCTATAAAGAAATCTTCATTTTGGGTGAAATCTGCGTGTGTAGTGAATCATCTCATAATACTTTCTCCTATCTATTTTTATATGGAGAGAGGGTGCTATATTTTAAATATGTAACAGGAACACTGAAGGATCATTATAACATTATTTTTCTACGTATAAATGTTTTCCTATACTCAAACTTATAATCATGCCAAAAATATATTCTTACATGTTGACTTGCAATTTAGTGAAATCATTTCTCAATGCATTTGCATTTGCATTTGCAAAGTATGCTGTGAAATTGTAGACTATGGACTAGATCAAATTAATCAAATCAAATGTCCCATGTGATGTGGAGGTGTTGCATTACTTATGAATCACACCTTCTCTACTAATTTTATGGTAACTTGCACCTGAGATGGCATAGTATCAGTAGTTCAGAGAATTAATTTTCAGAATTAATTTGAGCATGGACTTTAGGTGACTCTAGTTAAAACAAAAATCCCAGCCTGGACACAGTGGTGCCAACCTGTAATCCCACCTATACAAGAGCCCGAGACAAGAGGATCTCAAGTTCTAGGTGGGCAACATGACAAGACCTGTCTTTAAAAAAATCCTAATTTCTTCATTTACCAGAAGACATTAAAGTCCTCTAGCAATGGTCTTATTTGAACTGAATTTTCATATATGCTGTTATGTTTTTACAAGAGGCAACAGAGTTTGCCTAGATCGAAGCCTTTTCTGCCATACACCAGCTGGGCGAGGCAGGCAAGTTGCTTACCATTTCTGTTCCTTAGGTTCTTTTGAAAATATTAGTTTGGGCATCATTGGATTGACATAATATCACTTAAATATCAATCACTACTACACCTAACGAAACTGCTAGGAGGATTAAACATATTTATATTTGCTAAGTTCATAGAAACAGGCCTTACATATAGAAGATTTAAAATAAAAATGTTTAGGATTTTGGGGGTTTAACTCAATGGCACAGCTTAGGTTAGCATGTGCAAGGCCCTGGATTCAATCCTTGACACCAAAAAATGCAAAATTAAAATAAAAACTTTTAGATGCGCTATATTTTTTATCACCTATATAAGAGCAAAATCTGAGCTTGAGTAACAACAAATTAGTTCTAAGTGGTTCAAGACTTAGAAAAGTCTAAGTATTTCTTTGAAATCTGAATGATATAAAACTAATGGTGATTATTATTTTTAAAAGATGCCTCTGACATTTCTTGGATGAGGAAAAATCATATTTATTATCAAATCAACCAGTGTTTAGATCAGTGATAAAAATTTTATTCAAAAGCATTTTGTTTAATGCACAAATGTATACTTTTACTGCCTAATCCATTTAGTATGAAAATAAAAACACTGTAATACCCACTCTTTGGACCCAAAATTGTAGAAATCCCCTCTCAGTATTTTAATATGTTACAAAGAAAAAATGTTATTGTCCATAAAACAATAAGGACTTCCAATCCCTAGTGAAAAGATCAGCAGAACACATGGTTTGTGTTTGCTCACACCCTACAGCAATCTCTCCGTCTGTCATGGTTCGGCCTCTAGTGCTGGATCTCAGCAGGTTTGCCTGAGAAATATATTGGTCTGCCTCAACTACAAGAAACATAAAACATAATCTTGACTGTTGTTTCATTACTTTTATAAGACCAATAATTTAGTTGTCTTATATCCAGAAATGTCATCTTTATAACACATTCTGTTCTGTACTGACATTTTTAGGCCATTTTTCTTTAAGTGTCATGTATTTCAAACAGTGTTATAGGAAGAGTTATTGCTGAGAAGTCATAGTTTCCCTGATGGAATCTGGGGAATTTGGATCAATGTGTAAATGGTATTGTGAACACATGTTGACTCTTAAAGATCTGGAACTTATCATTGAGATATTCAATTGTCTAATCTATTTTCACTTAAAAGAAAAAACAAAAGCATTCCCTAATGATGTCTTCACATCACTTTCCTTAGAATTACAGTAGTTCAAAACCAAGCAATATCACTGCTTGTTTGATATAAAGTGAAACATTATTCGCAGTCAAGAAATGTATAAGTCATGTTTTCGTATAGAGAATCATGTCTACTTCTTCTTTTTTTTTTTTTTGGTACCGGGATCAAACTCAAGTCCTTGCATTTTGCAGGCAGGCAGTGGAGCCACTGAGCTAAATCCCCCAGCCCATGTCTACTTTTATTAAACAGTATTTTCCATCTTTGCATCTGGAGTTTAAGATTAACTTTAACCATGTTGAAAAAAATATCAGAGAATAGTAAAGGAGTAGTTAGTTCAGCAACTTGAACTAACTTAATAGTAAATCTCCTATTCAGTGTGTAAAAATGAATGCCTAAAATGATCTAATAAAATCCTGTAGCATTTTAAAGCTACATATGCATAATAGCAACTTATTTTAATTATTAATCAAATGCTTACAGTATAATATCAATAAATAATTTATGCTATAATTAAGTCTATTACAAACAGTTCATGAATAGGCATGAGTACAGGGGTCATTAGCACATAGGGATCATTCTGATTTTTGTGTACGCTCTTTCCTCTAGCAGAAAGAAAACAAGAAAACATTTTTTAACTACATGACAATTTCAAAGACCCATCCAGTATTTTTAAATCTCAGAAATCAGAAACTGTTTTCTTTTATCCTAACAATCTATTTTTACAGTTGTGAGTTCATTGAAAATGGATTTTGTGATTTGCATCATGTAATTTAAAATTGTCAATACTTAGAAGGGTAGAAAGGTTTGAGGTTTGATATTAAAACTTTGAATGAGACAAATACATTGTTTCAGAAATATGTTTAGCAACATTTCCAGGAACAAACATTAAAAAAAAACCATAGTTCTGAGAATTATATTAAAGGCTGCCCTTTATAACTTGAAAAAGGAAGTTTCCTTACCACAAACCAAATACATTCCTCTAAATGTACACTCATAAATTACAGAAATGTTCTACACCATGTACTACTAGCCACCACAATCTCAGAAACTGAGAGAAAGAGGGAGAGAGAAAAGAAGTTGAAGAAGGAAGGAAGGAAGGAAGGAAAGAAGGAAGGCATTGATTTATCTAAGACTTCATTGTAATAGCTTACAGTTTTCCATTACTTTCTCAGACTGTGTGCACCATGTGCCACAGTGGTAACTTTGAACTATATTCCTAGATTTGATGCAAACGCTAAGATTCTGTCATATCAATGAGTGAGCTGTACTCAGATCAGCTGCAAACAGGCCCCAGGGCATAAGCACTGCTATAAACCAATGGGAAGCTACTGCTGGGTCACCAGCAGCATTCCTACATCCAAGGAAGGGTTTTCACTCCTTGCTGACTCAAAGGCAGCATTTTCTCAGGTTTGAGGTTGTGACTAAAGAACAAGAGCTCAAATGCATGCTGCCAGTGCTGATTAGCCTGTTAGTACTCTTTTCTTTTCTTTTCTTTTCTTTTCTTTTCTTTTCTTTTCTTTTCTTTTCTTTCCTTTTCTTTCCTTTCCTTCTTCCTTCCCCTCCCTTCCCTTCGCCTTTCCTTCCCTTCTGTTCTTTTCCTTTTTTTTTTTCTTTTTAACTAAATCTAGGGCTTCACACATGCTAGGGGAGTACTGTACCACTGAGCCATACCTCAGCCCAGCCTGTTAGCATTTTGCCTTTTACAGAGTTCCAGGAAACAAGAAAGGCTGGCTGGTCTGGGAGTGAAGATTCCAGCACATCCACACTGGATGGGCATACCTTTAAGCCACAATAGACTGAACCAAAGGAAAAAAAAGAAGCAGGTCCCAATACTTACGGACAATTTAATACCTCTTAAAGGTGCTACTGGGGAGACATTGGAGGAAAAGGTTAGATCCCTGCCTCTCACCTTGGTCAAAACTAAATCAATTCAGGGGTCAAATATTTTAAAGTGAAAATGAAACCATCAACTGCATGTGGTGGTGCACACTTCTAATCCTAGCTACTCAGGAAGTTTAGGCATGAGGCTTATAAATTGAAGGCTAGCTGGGGCAACTTAGAAAGATCCTGTTCCAAAATTAAAAAGGCTGAGGAAGTAGCTTAAACTCTCTGGGAGAGAGGCGGGGGTGTGTGCTTCCTAAGTATAAGGGAAAGCTCTAACTCAACATCTACATTTTATTCTCAAACCAACAAACTGGACCCGCATTCCTAGCAGTACTTCCTCACTTTATAGGAACATGCAATCGCCACATCTTGTCTGTCCCAACCTACATTCCAAGATACCAGGGAAATACCATTCCTGAGTTCCAGGTAGACCTAACACAGAACTGTAAGGTGCCCCTTAGAAGTCCTGAAATAACTTTATAGTATCTGCAAAGTGACACTATGATAGAAAAAAACCATTCATAAACATTTCTCTTGCCAAAAAATCAATAAAAGTGAGTAATGTTAAGTTTTATCAGAAGCTTTTCTAACTTAAGGGCCCCAAGAATTATCTGGACACCATAATAACCGAAGTGACAGAAGTGATAAGATGGCCCCGTAGTAGAATATTTGAGACTAAAACTGGTGGGTGCTTTCTTTACGATGTCCCTAAGACTCTTACTGTGGCACTCAACCTCAGTCTCTGAGGTGAAGTATGGAACCTGTGGACACTGATATTCTTTTCTGCTTACAAGATGGAATTTGATTTTCTGGAGACCTGAGGAAAAAAATATTTTCTGGCATATATCATTCATTATATGGAAGACATGAACATCAATGCAGAAATCGATGTTACATTAATGAGAAAGCCACTTTCCACCTGTTTAGGAAACGTCTGATCAAAAAACAAATTCTGTGTGGGAAGCAGCTAGGAAAAGGAAGGAGCAATGAGTTTGTATTGGTATTGATAAGGTCTGGATATGCCTGGAGAAATTGTAAACTGATGCAAACAATAGATAATGCACACAGAGCTGGCCCTACTTTTATTAATTATGGATCTGAACTTTTATCCTTGCAAGAAAGAGCAGGGAAGATACTTGAAGACATTAACTAGTAAGTTTATATTTAAATAAAAAAGCATTCAGGAGAATGATATTTTAAACATAAAATGAAACATATGCTGTAAAAGTTCCTATTATTATTAACTAACCAAATCTTTAAAAAACTGTACAAACAACTAGCATTTACTATACTTCTGACACAACCTGGAGCTCTTTACAAACACTGTTTATACAGAAGGAGAGGCTAAGCTTCATAGTACCCGCCCTACAGGTTTATTGTAAAAAGTAAACAGTACAGGGCCAGGAATTTAGCTTAGTGGCACTGCGCCTGCTTGGCAAGCGAAGGTCCTGAGTTCGATCCCTGGAACCAAAAAAAAAAAAAAAAGAGAGAAGTAAAAAGTACACTAAAAAATGTTTAGAACAATGTCTTGGAACCCAGATACACTCAATAAATATTAGTTTCTAATATCTCAATTAATCCTCAAATACCAAAGCTGAGAGGTATTAAATAAATACCTTGCCAAAGGGCGACTGTACAACTTTCCTACTTCTGCTTATAACTGCACTCTGCCTACATACAAATAAACAGTATAATCTACTCTCCTCTCTCTCTCCCTCTGCATACAATATAAATAGAACACTATGTATACAAATGGCATATGTTTATATATTATATATGTAAATGCTGGAAAAATGTGTATATGGTAGAATTACTTATTTTTATAGCTTCATTTTCTTTATTTTCTACAAGCACTATGTATCCTTTTAATAATCAGCTGCTTTCTAAACATCTTCAGAAAATTTAAATCATGAAAACAGAAATTTGAAGGACCTCTTTTCCCATCAACATCAGCACTTTCTATTTTAATAATGATTATTATAGCAAATCATTCTTTTCAGGGCTTAAAGCAAACTACTGGATAAAAAGAGTTTGCATGTCACCCTCTAAATGCCCCTCATTTTCCAACAGTCAGCAGAAGAGCAATGACTTTGACCATTGTTGGGGAGAGCCAGAAGGCATCCTAGGATTGGACCAGAGACTAGTCCTGCACTATAGGATAAAAAGTTACATTTTGTAGAAGGAAGATAAATATCACTGTCCTGTTTTTATTAGTGAGTTCTTTCTTTTTCTATGTGGAAGCTAAACAACTGAGCATATCATCTCATTTCAGCAGAGTTCTACTGAGTAAGTTCACTGAGAATGAGCGGAATTTTTGGGAAGTGCTGAAAGCAGCACTGGATTTGGAAGGTAGAGCAGCTCAGGATTGACCCATAGTAGCCTCCAGTGAGAGACAAGTCTAGGCAAGAGCTCTGCTTTGGAGGGAAAAAATGAAGTATGTATGCTTCAGACATGTTCTCAAGATGACTCCAAGGTGGGTGAGCAGTTTCTTCACAAAGTCCAGAATAAGCATTGGGGTCCCAAGAGGTCAGAAGAAAATAGAGGTCAGGCTTGAAACCTGGCAGAAGTACCTGTGACTGGTAGAAAAGTTGAGCAGGAGGCAATGTTCAGCCACTGGCGAAGGGCACTTTCATCATTTCATTTCTCCCTTTATGTTTTTGGAGAATAGAAGTTTGGAAAGAAAACAAGCTACACATCCATGATCATGTGTTCACCGTTAGTGGTGCACAAGTTGAAGGCGATCCTGAGTGTGGGACCTCGGCTGTTAACCCTCAAATATCATGTTAGCAATCACCTCTTTGCTCCTTATGGGCTGTCTGCCGTAAGTCAGAAAATCTGCCTTCCCAGGCTCCAGAAGGAGGTGGGTGTGCTGCTTGGCACCATTCCTACCTATAACTATCTATCTATAGATGGATAGGTATCTATCTATATCTATCTATCTATAACTCTTTTTTTTTTGGTACCGGAGATCGAACTCGGGTCCTTACGCTTGCGAGGTAGGCTTCTATCTATAACTCTTTATCCCTCTCAGTAGGAAGAATCCCCTACACCGAAGAGTGCTTTGTTTGTTTGTTTGCAATTAACATAAAAAACCAGGGCATTTTTAAAAAGATGTCTGTTAAGACATCAATTTCTCTTGAAAAAGAAATTTAAGAGAGTCCAGGCTACCCCAGAATACCCGGCTCTGGTCTTTGGTCTTGATCACCAAGCACACTCTGATGGGGAACTTCTGATCAATAAGAGCAAGGAAGCCAGGCTGTTCTAGAGTAGAGAAAGCAAAAACTAAAAAGGTAAAGATTTCTTCTTGCCTTTTTTTGGCGGGGGGAGGGGGGTATTACTGAGGACTGAGCTCAAGTAGCACAGAACTATATTCCCATCATTTTTTAAAAATTTCATTTGAGATACAGTCCCTAAATTGCCCAGATGACCCCCAACAAACATGAATCTCCCTGCCTCAGCCTCCCAAGTAGCTGAGATTTCAGGGATATGCCACCACACCCAGGATAAACCCTTCTTTAAGTAGTGAAAAGATCTGGCCAGAGAGGACTCAAATTTGTCTTGTACACCTGGGTGTTCCAACAGCTCTCCTATTAGTTTGTAGAGGAGAAGAAGCAGTATTTGAAATAAACAATGAGCGTGGCTAACTAGGAAGTAGTATAAATATAGCCAGTTGGCTAGAGTGAAAGCATTATAGCTTCTCATTCCCCTTCCTTGACATCACTAAAATTAAAATAAAATTTAATTTCTTTTTAAGAGCCCAGGAAAGAGGAGCTATTGTTGATGTGTGACTAAATATCTGATGCACTCTTAGTAACTTACCATACCAAGTATGGTGAAAGCAGTTTAACTGAAAGTAGAAAGAAGAAACGTTGTGTTTTAATAAATTAGGTTACTGAATAGAAGGAAAAAATGGAAACAAAGCTTTTGTAGACAAGGAAGGGAAGCAGGGTTGAAGGGAGGGGAAGGGAATGGGGAAAAAAGAATTAAAATATATTATGTACGGGTACAAATTTCCTATGATGAATGTGATCAATTTGTATGACAAATATGTACTAATAAAAAATAAAGTTAAAAAATAAATAAATTATGTTACTGAGAAATATTGCCTACTTAGTAAAGATACAAAATGGAAAATAAAAAAAGAACTAGTAATAAACATATCTCCTCTGAACATCAATACTAATATTATTTCTTAACTGTCCATACAGTGTTCTGCTGTTAAATTAGATAACATGGATTTATATTATTATTCACAAAAGAATTCCATATCAGGAGGCCCATATTTCAATGCAGAAAGGATTACATTATTTGTCAAGGAAAACACATTACTCTTTGAAAAACAGAAAAGTTGACCTTGGCAAACAGCGAAATTGTTCCCGACTTGATTTCCCTTACATGCAGTATGTAGGAGAGAACATATTTAGTGCTGCTTTGTGGCACTGTTTCAAAAGAACTCTTTTGTTATTTTGGCTAGAAATGAGTAGGGAATGTCTAGAAAATAGTTCACAGTAATGTTGGGAAGTGACTGAATTCTTGTTTCCACCCTTTACGTTATGCACTAAAACATCTTTTAGAAGGACAATCATCCAGTCCTTTCCAGCAAGCACTGTTTTAATGTATGCTTATCATTTTATCATTGTCCCTTGATCAACTGTCATTTTTATTTTTCATAATCAAAGACAAAAACATTTATTTTTTAACAAAATTATAAAATTATGTAACTATTTTTCAGTTTATTAGGACGATATTACCTCATCCTTTCACTTACCTCCAGTGACAGAACCACTATTTTTATGATGAAATGGGGTGTACTTCAGAGGTAGGACACTTGCCTAGCATGCTCAAGGACCCGGGTTTGATCCCCAGCACCAAAAATAAAGAAAACAGAATGTATCCTTTTGTCTATGAACAGCTCCAAATTATATCAGATGTACTTATCCCAACTCTTTGTCCATATCCTTCTGGTTTTGAATTCTACTCCAGTTTTGATAGTGTCACTTTATATGATAACAACAGCAAATGCTGCTGAGTCCCAGTATCTGTTTTGAAGCAGTCTTGGCATGATATGCCAATCAATTGTCTTAGCAACAAAAGCAATTAGATAGCCCCATTTTCCCATGTTACACCCAAGGAAACCAGGGCTCATTCCCCTGGTTTGACAGCAAATTGCCAACTGTGTCTGGTTTAGTGTCCTTCATATTTTATACTAATGATGAGAAATCTAACCACTCATAGTCAACTATGACTAGTTAGAGAATATCTCTATTATTGGGAGGAAAAATTAACTGAAAAATGCAATGGGATTTTTCATGCTGAATGTTCTTCTTTTTTGTCACTCTACTCAAAAGCTTCCATAAAGCCGCATCTTTTTGGATTTTCTGAGAAATGAGTCAGCAAAGATTACAGGAAATTACCAAGAGATTGTACAGTAAAAATGATAAATTGTCAACAATGCAAAATAGAAGATGAAAATGGAATGAATTTTTCAAAATTGCAAGCCAAATCTGTGTTTGAATGTGTGTGTATATACATGTGCATAAAATAGGTCATTAAATGACTAGATCAAGACTTTATGAATAGCTGTGCTTCAGCTTCTAAATAATCAGAATAGTCAGTGTGGATCATCGAGAATTAATGGAACCAAAGTAACCAATAGAATGATATAGGGCACTTGATAAAAAGATCTGATGAACAGCAGTGGCATGAGCTAACTCCACCCCTGTGCATGGAGATATAGCCTATTATCTCTAAAAGATAACATTCAGTAAAGGTTTAGTAATTACCTGGCATTTCCTTTCTTTGATGGTTTCCTCTTCTGTAATTTCCTCTACCACAAATTTTTAAATAATTTTTAAAATCTTAAAGAAATGTTTATCAGGTAAAAATCCCCTCTCTTCCCCCACCTTATGGTCCTTAGTGCTAGTGAAACTCCCACCTGAACTTTGAGATTCTTAATGGGTTTTATAGTTAGTGCCCAACAAATTGAATAAGAGGATAGGAGCTCCTTGAATTAACTGGCCATTCCACCACTGAACATGTGTCTGCACAAATCTGGGCAACCAGAAATTTCTGGCCTTTGGAATGTCACACGGAAGAGAAAGGGAGAGCTGGAGGCAAGCTGACACCTCATCTTTCAGTCCTTCACCTGTGCCCAGGGTGGAGGGTCAGAAAGGCCATGGCGGAGCTAATGTGTACCACTCTCCTGTCCTTCAGGGTTCTTTTCTTCTGCAGGCTCAGATTTTATTTTCTGTGGGTTTTTTTTTAATTTAACTTACTTTCATGCAGATTTTGAAAATTCAATATCCTGTTGTGAAGAATATTTATTTTTTTCTAAACAAGGAAAAGGCCCCAAGGACGGTATTCCTGGGTCACCAATGTGTCTCCAAATCCAGAAGAATCAGCTCTAGAATTGACACGAATCTTCTTTAACAGTATCAAAGGGTTTGACACCATCAAATCTTTTTAAGCCAAGTAGAAATAGGCTAAGAAGTATTTCTGTGGCCAGGACACAGTGGCACACTCCTTGAATCTCACCTATTCCCTGGTTCTGAACAAAGAGAGAAAGGGAGGGAGGGATGGAGAGGGAGAGGGGGAGGGGAAGAGAGAAGGAGAGAGAGGAAAGAAAGAAGAGAATGACAGACAGGAGAGAAAGAAAGAGACAGGAGAAGAGAGGGAAGAAAAAGAAAAGAAAGAAAGAGAGAGAAAGATTTCTACATGGCATCTGTTTAGTCTCACCACATGGTACTGCCTTCTCAGCTTCCTCCTCCTGCCCTCCATCTCTCTCTCCCTCCCTCCCCCTCCCTCTTTCCTCCTCCATCTCTCTCTTTCTCCTGACACTGTTTACTGTTAGAGAAGGGTCCCAACACCACAAAGTTTTCTCTGACCTTCTGTAAATTCTCATTGACTGCTTACCAACCTCGCTAAAACCAGGGAATTTACAATGAATGAGATGAGGATATTCTGCCTTGAGAATTAAAACCAAGAAGATGAAATTTACACATTGGTAGTAATTTACAAAGCAGCATGACACAGGCTCTAATGCAAGTTTGGAGTGGGAGACAGAGAGAGAGTGGGATAGGAGTGCAAAAGGAGTTCTCGATCCCTCAGAGGTCAGGGGCTTTGGGGGCAAGTCTTGCCTTAAAGTAGACTGGAAGAGTCCTGCCTGGTGGATTGAACATGTCCAAATAAATTAGCTTTCAGAGCAAAGAGCAACAGGGTACTGCAGGGTGGTAGTGACTGAATGGTGAGTACTCAAGAAAGCGTAATAATTTCATAGATCCGGAACGTCTAACAGGACAGCGGAATCTGGAGGGTGCCTGGGAGGAAAGGAGGGGCTGTTTCTTCCTGAAGCTTTTATATAAACGTGGCTTGCCAACATGGATTTTTGGACAAGGACCATGTTACCTGCTCTAAGTAGATGGGTTATTACGGATTATCACCCTTTTCACCTAAAAAAAAAATCCAGACGAGGTTGTTTTGTTTTATATTTGCTCCTAGCAACAGAGGTTAAAACAACCCTAAAATTCCTCAATCTTTTACTCCTTCTGAGTAAAGCCAAGGCTATCCATAGGCTCCTCAACATGAGATGATGCATGACAACCATTTGCAAGAGAGAAAGGACGTGCTAGACAGGTGTACGTGTGCTGTGCTTGTGAGGACTCAAAGTACAGAATCAAAAGCCAGCTTTTTTCTGACAATACAGAATAACTTCTCTAGACCTTAATACCTGTAATGAGGAATTAAAAACATATGAATCTTCCATAGTACAGTATAGTCTCTATACTTTTATTTTTGCCTGTTTTGAGTAAAAATAAGTTGGCAAAAAATTCTTTAGGAAAGCCATATTTTAGTCTTAAACATTTTTAGTTGATATTAATTTCAGGGCTCGAGCTACTAAAACCAGATGAACTCCTCAATGGAACTACCTAAAAACTGAGCAGTATGCATTTCTAATTTTGAACCTAGCCTGGGTAACTCCCCAACTTAACTACACCCTGTCTCAAAATGAAAAATGAAAAAGGGATAGGACAATAGCTTGTAAAGGCCTTGTGTTCAATCCCTAGCATCCTTCTCCCTCCATTTTTCCCCCAAAGATTTTAATCGAACATTTCAATTACCCATGTTGTGTACCTGATATGAGCAGAGACAAGGAAGGTTTGCTTGCTAGCTGATCTCATGCAGGTAAGTATTGTATTTCAAACAACATAAGTGCTAATGTCTTATTTTTACGTTTTTCATCTAGCAGTAAAGTCTTTGAGTTAATTATTTTCCAAAGATTGAATGATGGCCAGACAATTCTAGCTAACCATGGTTTACTTTACTAGGGATACAGACTTTTACTGAGAGCATAGCTTTAGACTAAATTTCAACTATAAAAGAAGTATTCTGGTTTTGTGTTTCTAAAAAACATCACTTTGAGTCACACAAATGGAAATGTCTATGACATATTTAAGTAAAGAAAAAACTATTAATTTTTTGCTTATATATATATGTATGTTCTACATTCCTTGAAGACCAATGCTGTGCTAAATGTATTAGAGAAAGAATAAAAGACTGTAGAAATGACATAAGTTTAAAATCCTTAGGCTAATTCCACTGGGACTACTGGAGTGCTTGGGGTAGAAGGAGAGGTGAGAGCATGGATAGAAAGGAGCCAGATATTAGTGCTGTTGTAATTACCATGTTCCCTATGGTCTGAAATGCTAAAAATGAATGTTTCCTCTATTACAAGGATACAGACCTTTCTCCTTGCAAAGCTGTTAGCATATATAATGCACATGTCTGAAAATCATGGCATCTCTGTCATTCTCGGGAGACCTTCTGAGACCTGGGTTATTGTATAGTCCTAAATTATAGCAAAGCCCTCTCATTTTCTAACATATTTTTAAAAATCAGTTTAAGCAATTTTAGGCACATTTATTGGCTCAGTCTTTTCTAACAAATTAAAATGTTTGCATTGTCTTTAACTCTGAACAAAATTGCTATGTAATTTGGAAATGTGAAAGCACATTAGCACACATCCAGTGCCAGTATCTGGAAGAACAACATGATTTAGCATGTAACCCTAAAAACCTATGATGTAATACTTCTTTAAAAATAAATAAGCTTCTCAGAAGTCAAAACATGTATACTCTTGATCTCTTACACAATTCTAGGGCATATGAAATCACAAGAAAATAAATGACATTAATTTGTACCTTTTATACAAATACATTTCTTCCTGTATTTCAGAGGTGGAAATTGTACCTTAGCATAGTCTACATTCTTTTCTCTGATTTCAGTTCTTTCATCACAAAAGTAGAAAAAAATCCCCAGAAATGGTACTTCCCTTATTCAGTTTTATTTCAAGCTATGTCAACTTAGCATATTTTAAATAGTCCCTGTGTAATTTTTAAAAAATGAAAGGACCATTCTAATGTTAATTTGGATCAATCTTCCAAAACATATGATTCTGGGTTTCTAAAGGGGCCCACTTGAGGGGACTTTTTCAAATTGAACAAAAAAAGCACCCTGAGGCTGCCCAATTCACATTTAACCTACTCCCATGAAAAGGGAATTGCTCTGGTGAAGAATAAACTTCCACAAGCTCAGATTCAACTAAATGGGCCAGCACATGAGTGAGGAAATGAGACAGCAAATAGTGACTCCTTTCATACTAGCAAAGAATACTCTATTTATTTAAAATAGTTGGCAGAAATACTCATTTTAATTCAATTATATTTATTGAAATAACATTTTCATAATTACACACACACACACACACACACACACACACATAATTTTCCAAAGAGCTAGCAAAATAATAATCACACCAATTTAAAGTCTGCAAGGAAGAAGGACAATTGTTAGAGCAAATGTAAATAATTTGGAACCGCACATTAGTTCAGTGTTTTTCAGTGATTCAAGAAGCCATTATTAACCTCAGTTGCCAAGTAAAGTTAATACAAAATAGATAACAAGTTTTGTTATGAGTGGTTCTTTAGAGGAAGTAACTTAAAAACATGTTTCACATCTTGTATTTTTAGTACTTGTATATTAGAATCCTAGAATATCATCTTAGATTAAATTAATCTAATCTAACCTCTTCCTTTTACAAATGAGGAAACTGAGATCCAACCAAGTTAAATGACTGGTTCTTTATCATCGTCTTGCTGGTTAGGACTAGTTCTAGAGCTCAGCAGTTTTTCAGTGCACAGCTCTGTCAGAGTGAAAACGTTTAGACTTCACAGTAGACAGAAGGAAAAAAGGCAAATCATACACTAGCTGTGTGAATTACGGTAGAAACAAAATTCCATTCTGGGCTCAAGTTTAGTTTCTTTCACTGCTGCCTCCCTTGTCTTAATAGCTCACAGGAGAACCAAAGTTCATGATCGAAAGGGAACAAAAATTATCCAATAATCAGGTTAACTCTCACACGAGAACAAAACCAATCAGGGAATATGCTTCCATGATCTGCCAATGATAGTCTGAGCAAGAGCAAAATTTTCCATGAAAAAAATAACTAAACCCGATGCTGAAAGAT
Organism: Heterocephalus glaber; assembly: GCF_000247695.1. The sequence goes on along the minus strand of NW_004624744.1, from coordinate 32,918,305 downwards.
GAATTTCCCCAAGCAGACAAGATTGCCAAATCAGTCTAATGTCCAACCTCAGTTATGGGAGGCACACAGGAAAAAAAAAGAAGGAACATTTGAATGAGGAGGGAAAGTATACAAACCACAGGGAAAACAGACTCACCCCTTATTTCTTGGATATTGCTGAATGCCAGTCTTGTGGACAGTGAAAAGCATTATATGCCATAGTTGTGCCAAATAAAGTTTCCACCATTCAGAAAAGGGCTTACAATAGTTTCATACATGTGCTGCTGGATAACTTAACAGATATGTCATGGGGAAAGCCTCAACAAGTAGGAATTTCACTACACTCGTAAGAAAGGAATACCACTGAGCTTTCATTAGCATCCTTTTCCATTAGGTCACATTAAAGTACAAATGAATGAGGCAACAACACAACAGTTGCTTTTTCAGAACAGATTAATAACATTAGATGTTCTTGCAATCTAACCTAGTTGCAGCCCCCCAAAAAAACAAAACAAACCAAACACGAGTTAAATCCCATAATACTGACATACTATTTGTTACAATGACTAACACAAAGAGCCTCATCCTTTATTAATTATTAATTGCCTGCCTTCCCCTCTACCTAAATTTTATGTCTTGTAGCACCATTAAATATGCTGTGTAAATTCTTTGCCTTGGGAAGCTTCCTTCAGATTGTTTCAGTAACAGTCTATTCCTTTCTCTGCTGTGTGTAATGTTAAATTGAACTACGGTAGAAAGGCTATTTAAACTCAGAGGACCCAGCTACTGCTGAGAAAAAAAGCAAACAAAAAAATCTCCCCAAGAGCCTAATTTGCAAATTAATTTCCTTGTTCACTGTCAGTTACTCTCAGCTTATAAGCTTGAGGGTCAAACTCATTATGAACAAAAGCTTATTATGACTAAAATGGAACAAAACCCAATGTTAATAAAAAATAATGCACCACATTTGAGAAGACTGAACTCAAACTAGTAAATACATCAATATTATGCAAACTGTGTTCCACAGAACACTAATGTGCCTGAAGATATTAATAGATACTGGGAAATACTGAATTGTGTACCAAGGTAAACAACTACTTTTCTGTAGGCCTTAGTGTCTCTTCATCCCATAGCAAATTCAGAAATGGGGTGGGGGATATGCCATTAGTTGTAAAGTTTGAAATAAATTTAAGACATAGAAAAACAAATTTCCTATGATCCCCTTCCACTTACGGAAAAGCAAGAAAAATAGCTGTGCAAAAGATAAAGCTTAACTAATTGTTCCATTTTACAATGGCTACAATTGGGCCTGGGGGGCAGTTCAGTGGTAGAGCACTTGCCTAGTATTCTGGAAGACATGGGTTAGATGAGCAGCTAAACAAGAAATACAAAAACTGCAATAATAACAAACATGCACACAATTGTTTCTACACTCTCCGTCCTGCCCAATGTATTGTGGAAAAATAGACACAGTTTCGGTGAGCCTACTGGTCCAAAGCTGCTCTAGGTAAATGGCTTCTTTCATTAAAATAAAATGGAGAGGCTTATCTCCTGTTAATAATTTCATTCTGATTAGAACTGTGACACAAATTTAAAAAAAGAAAAGAAAAAGATTACATTTAACCTATTAATTTGCATATCAGACACATTCAAGATATTTCATACATCTTCCTCTGATGAAAATAGCATTTTGTTCCTTGACTTTCTAAAAATTGGAAATTTTTTCATATCATTTATGATATAAAAAGGTGTAATTATAATAATTATTATATATAAAAGTAAGTTAATGAGGTTTGATTAAGTAATTTGTCAATATTAGACCTTTATTTTATTTTTATTTTTTTAAAATTAATTTTATTGGTACATTTTAGGTATACAATTCATTTACATTTATCATTGGGTGTTTGTACCTGTACATGATACATCTTGGTTCTTATTTTTTTCCCCATTACCTGTGTGTCCTTCACCCCCTCCACCCTTCCCTATTTACATAGATTTCATTTCCATTTTTTTTTCTTTCCTCATAGTTTTTCCTTTCCCTCTTTTCCTTTCCCCTTTCCCTCCCTTCACTCCTTCATCTTTCGACCTTTTTTCCTATTTCAAATTATCAATTATTCATTTTAATCATTTTAACTCTTGTTTACATTATCAGTTTCTCACACTAGAGAAACTATTCGGTATTTATACATGTGTGTCCTATTTATTTCACTTAAGAGTATGGCCTCGATATGCACCCATTTAGCTATAAATGACTCTGGTTTTTCATTCTTTATGGCTGAGTAGTACTCCGTTTTATAAAAAATCACATTTTCTTTATCCAGTTTCCAGTTGATGGGCACTTGGGCTGCTTCCAAGCTTTACCTATTACAAACTGCACCGCTATGAGCATGGGTGCACATATATCACTGTGGTATGATTCTTTTAATTCTTTTGGAAAGATCCCCAGCAGGGGACTATGATAAAATCAGCATGGTACTGGCAAAGGAACAGACCTGAGGATCAGTGGAATAGATTAGAAGATGCAGAAACAACTCCAGACACACTCAGCCACCTCATCTTTGACAAAGGAGCCAAACAACCTCATTGGAGGAAAGACAGCCTATTAAATAAATGGTGTTGGAAAAACTGGATTTCAACCTGCCAAAGATTAAAACTAGACCCGTATTCATCACCATGCACTAAGATAAGATCAAAATGGATTAAAGATATAAATATTAAGACAGAAACACTAAACTTGCTGGAAGATAAGTTAGGTAGAACTCTTGAAGACATTGGCATAGCAAAAGACTTCATGAACAAAACCTCAGCAGCATGGGAACTAGCAGAAAGAATCAACAACTGGGATCTCATTGTATTAAAAAGCTTCTGCACTGCAAAAGAAACCACCAACAAAGCTAACAGACAACCTACAATATGGGAAAAAAGTTTTAGCAGCTGAACCTCAGACAAAGGACTACTATCTAGAATATATAAAGAACTGAAAAAAATCAGACCCCCCAAATTCAAAGACCCAATTCAAAAGTGGGCATCTGAAATGAACAGACATTTCTCAGACAAAGAAGTAAAAGCGGCAAACAAATACATGAAAAAATGTTCAACATCACTCGTCATTTGAGAGATGCAGATGAAAACAACACTGAGATTCCACCTCACCCAGAAAGAGTGGCTGCTATCAAGAAATCAACAAATAACAAATGCTGGCAGGGTTTGGGGAGAAAGGAACCCTTCTCCATTGTTGGTGGGGGTGCAGACTGGTGCAACCACTGTGGAAATCCATATGGAGATACCTCAGAGAACTAGGACTAGAGGTTCCATTTGACCCAAATATTAGACCTTTATATATGGGAAAACAATGGAATGAATTTGTATATATATGTATATATTACATATATATGTTTTAACCAATAAGTGATGCATAAATATGTGACATTACTACTATACTTATGCATTTACATAAGATCACATTCTTGTACATTTTGTATTCACATAGGTCTTCCTGAAGTTTTACTTTGTTTTGTTTTGATCTTTTGTGATGCTGGGGATCAAACCCAACTCCTAGACCATGCTAGGCAAGAGATTTACCACTGAGCTACACTCCCAGTCCTTGAAAATCTTTGAATTTTTATTACGACTTAATGAAATATGGTCACTGAGTGGTAAAAATAGTGATTTTTATAAGCAGAATAAAGTAATTATTTTCCCAATGCCCAATAATGATCAACTTTGTTATAGGGTTATAGGTTATAGGGGCTGAGAACTGGGTATAACATAGTCTCAAACTATAGCTACAAACCCTTGGGAGTTCCAATGGGGCAGGTGGTTTTAATGGGAGAGGCAAAGCAAGAGAAAGAAGAAAACAAGGAGGAAGAGGGGGGAAAGGAAGCAGAAAAAGAGGAAGATGAAGAGAAAAAGAAGGAAAAGTAAAGAATAGGAAGAAAAAAGGAAAAGAATACAAAGAAAACATTTACTGAGACTTACTCTGCTTACTAGGAATTCTAAGTGGCTTACAGTTTTTTAAAAATTTAAACTTCACCATTACCCTATCTGCCTGGTAAATATTCTCTCAATTTTAAAGATAAGAAAACTAAGGTGAGATGGGTGAATTCACTGACTGCCATAAGGGGATGAATGCTGGAACTTAGGCACGCTCCCTGTCAGGCTGACTGTGCAGCCTGAGTCTGTAACAACTTCAGGACAATACTACTTTCTGTCCTGTGGTTATATTAAGGCACATGGATGTACCTGTGAGCCTGGAGGAAGTGTATGGGACTGCATGGGGCATGGTGAAGCAGGAAAAGTCTTCCAAATAGAAGTGCAGGAAGGGTTGGCAGGAGCCAGCCAAATAAAATAGGTAGGGGCATCTGAGTCCAAGCAAGTAGCTTTTGTGAATTCATGGTAGCTTATAAGGGCAGGGTACACGCAGGTTAAAGGGCAAGTGCCAGGGCAGCTGCTAAGAATCCAGGAGTCAGGGTTAGGCCTGTGTGTTTTGAAAAGGAGTAAATAACAAGAGGGATAGATGAATAAAGTGGTGAGACTGATTTAAAGGGGAGAAGCAGAGAAGAAAGGGAGGAAGAGAAGGCACAACATAAATTCAGTTCATGAACAGAGAGGTGTTAGCAATCCATTGGCTTTAGAAAAGTGCTGAAGAGGAAGTGACTATGATTCCTCTCAGAATGTTGGCTTAGGTTACCAGGTCATTCTCCACTGTGAGATTGCAGTAAGAAAACAAGCAGGATTAGGAGGAAAGGTGTTAGGTATAAAATCCTTAATTTTTGAGATGCAGGGTATTGAACTACAGATGCCTAAGAAGCAGTTGAATATAGAGGTTTAAAAATAAGGAGATTTGGCCAGGGACTTAGCTCAGTGGTTCCACCACCCGCCTTGCAAGCTCAAGGTCCTGAGTTCGATCCCCTGTACCAAAAAAAAAAAAAAAAAAAAAGAAAAGAAAAAAGGAAATTTGTAGTTGGGCACACACCTGCAATCCCAACTACTTGAGGCAGACAACTGTCAATTTTGAAGCCATCCCACGCTATACAGTGAGATCTCAACTCAAAATAATCATAATAATATTATAAAAATAGAAAGGAGATTTAATATATAATTTTAGAGATATCATTTTATAAGCAGTGGTTGAAACCATTAGTTTGGTATCAGTCACTCTGGAAAACAATAAATTTACAGAAAGGAGGTACAAAGATGAGCCATGGAGAATGCTGGCACTTTAGGACAGTGGCTTTTAACCACACTATTCACAAGCTCTGCACACTCCAACCTCAGAGAGCCCCCAAAACAGATCATGATATCCTGTGAATTAGAAAGCATTGGCTTCTTTATCAAAGAAGGTCACAGAAGAGGAACCTTGGAAGAAACAGCCAGATAGATACAAAAATAAATTGGAATATATGGTACAGTAAGTCAGATCCTGAAAGGGGGCATTTCATAAAGGAAAGCATCCTGAATTTGGCAACATGAAGATCAGTGTTGACTTTTAAGTGTGATAAAGGACTAATGAAGTCAGGGCAATATGAAGCTGAAACAGGTAAAGACAACAGAACATGAGCAGTCGACCCTTGAAGGTCTTGTTAGGTAATTAAAGAAGAAAGGAGAGAAAGCTCCAGAGAAACTTGGGTTTATATACTGCATTTGTATTTTCAAGATGGAAGACATTTTTGCATATTGAGCATAGAACACACAGAGCCTAGAGATTGAAGACAGAGGAGAGAATGTGGCAGGTGGATCAAAGCTCTGAAGGCTGAGGGAAAAGGGTGAGATGAGCAGAGGCTGAGGTCTCTGTCGTGTTCAGAAATGGGGAAGACACCTCCTCTCCTAAGACGGAAAAGCACCAAGCAAGGATGAATAGCGAATGGAGCCAGGTTTAGGTGTTGTGGCTGACAGAAGTCTTTGCTCACTTAGTGCCCTGCTCGTATTTCTTCTGGATTGTTTCAAGGTCATCTTCAGAAAATGATGCAGTGAGTAGGACAGTAAGTTTGAAAAAAATGCAAATGTGCGATTATCTCTGAGGGGAATGGAGGAGTGGCTGATGCTATCACATAACAGCATCCTAAAATAAAGTGATTTTTTAAAAAGAAATCCTATGATAGAAAAATTAATCATGGATAAAGCTAGAAATATCTTTCCATTGAGAAAACAATTGAATGTTTCTGATTTTTCAGTTAAGGATGGCACCTACTCAGGGGCATGATTAGCAGCTACGTTAGAAATATTTTGCCCTTGTTCCTCATACAATGAAACCCCACAAACACAGGGAGGTTATTGTTAGGGTTTGCCTATGATATATCACCCAATAAGCCCACTATATGGAAGGTTTAATTGCTGATGGGCTTTCTGGGAAATAATTGGATCACAAAGGCTCTAACTCTATCAGTGGGTAGATCCATTAAGGAGCTCATGATTTTATGGCATTACTGTAAGTCAATGGAAACAGGAGGTATGGCCTAGTGGCATCAGGGATGAGTGACCCTAGGGACTATACCTTGTCCCTGGTCCATTCCTCTTCTCTCTCTCTCTCTCTCTCTCTCTCTGTGCACATGTTTGTCTGTCTCTCTCTTTTTCTCTTTCCCAACCGCCATCAGGTGAGCTGGTTTCCTCAGTCATACCCTTCCACCATGATGTTTCTGCTTTGCCACAGGCTTAAAGCAATGGTGACAGGACCATGGACTGAAACCTCTGAAACTGAGTCAAAATAAACCTTGCCCCCCTTCATTTATTTATATCAGTTATTTTGTCACGGTGAGGAAAAAAGGGACTAACACAATTATCAAAGGTAAGGCAAAATCAGTTTCCAACCCATTGAGATTCCACTTAAAAGGAGAGAGAGAATGTGGAAGAGTAGGGTGGAGCACTTTGGGCATCAAAAAGTCTGAAACTGCTGACACTCAGTGGACACGTGGATGGATGCACTCTCCTACCTCTTTACACACCACTAACCAAAGCTACCTTCTTAGGTCTTAGGAGTGGAAAAGTTTACACAGCTTCAAATGGCCTGCTCTCCCTTCAGGGCACCTTTGCTCCTGGGATATTAATCCTCAGAAACAAAGATGTTCTTTATTAATTAATTGTTCAATTATCAAGTTCCAGTAACAGCTTGCTTTAGTTATTTTTTAATTAAAATAAGTAGCATATTTACAAGTAAAAGGTATGTAGAATTTATAGTGAAATAATTGCAGAAAGATTAAAACTCATTAAATTTGCAATTATAAGATAACCAGATTTTTGCGTGTGTGTGTGTGTGTGTGTGAGTACTCAAATTAAAACCATGACCTTTATACTGCGCTATATTCCCATTCCTTTTTAAATTTTTGTGTTTCTTTTTAAATTTTGAGACACAGTCTCACTAAATCTCTGAGTTGTCCAGGCTGGGTTCACACTTGCCATCCCCTACCCTCAACATCCCAGCGTTCTGGGTTACAGTTTTGTGCCATCATGCTAAGCAAGATAGCCAGACTTCTGCATAACACTTTTGATCACAGTCGTGCCCACCTCTATTAGACTAGGGTGTTAACTTGAAAGGCAAGAGTGAAAAGAAAGCTGAACGATTATCTGTGAACTTCATCCAGGCAAGCACAGATTTTGAATGGATGTGGCTGTGAAGATTTAGGCACAGGCATCAGCTGGATATTGAGCTTTCGCCCTGCATTGAGTAGCCCAAACTATTTACTCTATCACAGTCTGATTCAAATACTCAGAAGTTTGTTCCGAGAAGTCTTTTATAAGTTTTTACATAGTTCCTTCATTCAGACTATTATATAATGCTCATATAATTTTATAAAGTGATCAAAAATAAACAAATAAATATAAAATTAAAATTACATCAAAGAGACCATTTTAAAAGTTCTTTAAAGACCTGAGCAAGCTCAGATTTTCTCAAATTCTTCCTCTTCCACGAGCGTCCCAGAGACCAGTAGATTGCACATTATGTGTATTCAGGTAAATGTTTATTGAATTGAAATGCACCGTAGGACCATACTAATCCCCCCCAAATTTCTGCATTTCTGATCAGTGTAGTAAGTGTGGATTGTATCTTCCTTAATCATCCAAGGGTTTTAACAAAGACATTTAAAAAAATCGTTGTTCAATCATGTTCCTAAATACATTGTCCTGTAGGTAAAAGCAGTGCTGAATGTCTTTTCCTTTTCTAAGCAGTTAGTTGTATTTCACTACTGCTAGACCCCAGTAGATCAACGGTATCACCAAAAGACCTGGGAAGGGCTCCTGTGAAAGAGTAAGAGTGAGTGAAACTGCATTATGCAGAAGTTATTAAACCCTAACCAACATTTTAGGGAAATGCACAAATTATGTTGACAGCAAATCACATAATAAAAATTTAAAGACTTGATTGCTTAGCACCTTGCTCTGAACATAGTCAAATAGGTGCACACCGCAGAGATTTGAAACTATAGAGATCTTTGTGGACTGTGATACTATCTTTTCCAGATTTAGTTAGCGTCTTGCTTTTCGAAACATGACAGAGAACATCTGTCATTGGCGACTTACATTATGTTCAATTCTTCCATTTTACTTATTAACGGCAACCTACAAGAGAGATGGTAATAATCTCATTTTCACATTTTCACTAAAATTTCCAAATAAAAACATTTGCTTGATATTTATTTAAAATAGTTGTGAACTCAAGCACTGTCTTTATAACTTTGGTAATAGTAATGAAGCTAATCTACAGTAAACACATAACAGCAGCACCTTAAAACATATATTTATAAAGAGCTCTCCCCATTATGGCTCTCTTCTGAAAGTTTATATTTAAATGAAAGGTTAAAAGCAAATCTCTCTCCCTGCAGACATGTATTCCTTCCTTCCTTCTTCCCTGCCTTCCCTCCTACCCTCTTTTTCCTTTCTTCTTTTCTTCCTTCCTTCTTCCCTTTCTCCCCCACTGCTCCCCTCCCCTCGGATACCCCCTCTCTTTCTCTTCCTTTCCTCTCGCCCTCCCTTCCCAGTGCTGGTGATTACATCCAGGGCCTAGCACATGCTAATCACACCCTCTACTTTAAGGTACACCCCAGACATGTGCACTGTTTTTCTTTTCCTTTTGCACTGGAGATTAGACCTAAGGCTGTACATATGCTCTACCACTGAGCTGCATCCCATCCCTTTTTATATTTTTTACCTTTGAAATAGGGTTTTACTAAGCTGCCCAGGCTGGTCCCCATGCAGTATTTTTAATGGGACCCTTCAACCTGCACAATGTCATACTGGAGTTGAATTTCTAAGTTAGGACTTCAAATACTCATAAGCAACCCATATAACTGACATCTGGGAATAAATAAACCTCTATTTATGCTCTGCTTTTCATCGTAGAAGGAGTTAAGAAATATTCCAGGTGTCAGTATTATATGAATTTTGAGATTCTGCAACCACTATAAGGTCTACATCTTATTAAACATCCTTTTGCTATGCCTTGGAAACCAGGAGGAACATATCAAAAAACTAAAATAAAAACAATAGCAGTAACAAATGTCTAAAATGTTTTTGGCAAAACTACACTAAATACACTGCTTGAAATGAAATAGCTATTGGGGCTTTTGTGGGTGTGAGGATCATAGTCATTATATTTAGAGTTCAATTTATTTTGAAGCCAACACATATAGAAGAAAATCATTTTAATCTTAGTTTTTCTGTTACAGAATTCTAGTGCTTAACACATTATTATTGGATAGTATCCCAGAAAACTAAACACAAATTTCTGAGCTACAGAAGAATGTTCATGGTCTCCATAAATCTCATTAATGGAAATTGAGGATCTTCCCTAAGACAGGTTTGGAAGACCTGACTTAAACAATATTAAGTGTCCCATCTAGAAATGACAACATAATATGCTCAGTGCTCCCCTTTCCTCCCTAGAGGACCTGAAAATACACTCCAGAGTTGTGACTGCACATTTCTTTCAAGGCCCTTCATCTAAATAAATAATGCAAGTCCAGAATGACTTAGAAATATTATTTTATAAAAATAAAGCATTACTATTGAAAGTTCATAAAACATTCTCTTGTTTTCATACTATCTTTGTTTTGTTTTAAAGCTTGCATTGTTCAGATAATAATTTTAATCCTCTACTTTAATCCATGCCAATAAGCACTGGCACAGAATAAATAATCATGAGCAGCCACTTAATTTCTCAACTGTTAGTTTCTCCAACAAATCTATCTGCAAACATGCTATATATCCATTCATTAAAAAACATCTATTAAACTTCATCTGAAGGCAGGCAAAGAGCTTGTGTTCTGTGCTAATATCACTGCTCAAGTACTTACATGACAGGTACTTTAGAAGTATATGCATAGGTAAGTCATAAAAGTATTCCCTATGAATAAACCGATTGACACTTCAATGATCCAATCACCATCCAAAAGCCCCAACTCTGAACACATGAAACTTTTGAAGGACCTTCCAGACCTAAACCAAACATTTGGATCCTGGCCCCAAAAAGGCTCATGTTCATCTCATTACACATTATGCATTTTGTCCATTGTAAAAATTGTCAATGTCTTAGCAGTTTCAATATTACTGTAAATCTAAGTCCAAGGTCTCCTCTGAGACTGAAGGCAAATCTCTCTCTCTCTCTCTCTCTCTCTCTCTCTCTCTTTTATTTTTTGGTGCCAGGGTATCAAACTCAGGATCTTATGCTTGCAAGGCAGGTGCAGTGCCACTGAGCTAAATCCCTGGCCCTTCAAGGCAAATCTCTTAGCTTGTACAAATCAAAAAGAAAGTTAAATATGTTTCCAACATACAATGGCAAAGGGTGAACATTCCCATTTTAAAATGGAGGAATAGTGGGATAGAAAGAAACCGAACCAAAGCAAGACTGAAACCCAGCAGAGCAAACATTAAATCTTGCAGCTGCATGTCCAGCACCCTGGGCAGGGAAGATGCTACCATGTGAGCTCCAAAATGCTTAGGCAGTCCTGCCCCTACAGCATTGCTGTTTGCAGACCAAAATGGCCTCTCACTTGGGCTGGCTCTGCTCACTGCCTCCAGCTTTCCTCAGCTGACATTCTGCATTTCTGATGTCTCTATTTTCCTGGGGTCTCCCTTGTACCTTCAACTTCATTCTCACAGCTTCAAACATCACTCTCTTAGGTGCACATTGCCTGTTCTCCCGGGTCTTCCTTCGAAATCTGGGTGGAAACCTCCATAACCCCCTAACTCTTGAATTCTGCATGCCTGAAAAACCAGCATCCAGGTCCCCATAGACCATGACTGCAGTGACCTCTGAGGGCCTAGATGGCTGAACCCCAGGAAATACTTCTCTATGTGACCCTGACCTAGCATGGTACCATGGAGCTCTCTTCTCAAAGCAGTTTTCCAAGAAAGTTTAACCTTTTTATACCCTTGGGCCTGAGATACCCTCAAGCCATCTTTTCTCTCATCCTGGTGCAAAGTGCTTGACTTCTTTTTAATGGTACTAATGTTTTTGTCAACCACATTCTCCTGGGTCCCAACTTTACACATACTTTCTTTCTGGCCAAACTGCAAAATTTTCAAATCATTTTAGCTCTGCTTTTTACTCCTGATTGTCACTATAGCTCTGGCTAAAATCAGCCAGACGTACTCATGCCACAGCATGACCACTGGGCTGCCTTAAATTTTTTTCACCAGATTAGTCTACCACCACTAAATTTAGCCTCACACAAAGTCTTAGAACATAGGTAAAATAAAGAGAAGCCCTTTGCCAGAACGTAACATTCATGTCCTCTAGTCCATTTTCCAGAAAATAGTCCTTATACCTCTGAGTCTAGCCTTTATTGCCCATATTTCTTTAAGCCCTTTGGTCTTCTGAACTTTGACAAGAATTGCCCATCAAACTGCTTACAGTATTGTCTAGCTTGCTCCTCTAAATTTTACCAAACTCCTCCCACAAACTAGTTCCAAAGGCTTCTATGGTCAGGTATAGTCACAGAGATGCCTGGTACCAATTTTCTGTATATATTACTTCATTTTCCTGTTAGTAGGACAAAATACCAACAACCACAAGTTAAAAGAAGTTTATTTTGGCTCATGGTTTCAGAGGGCTCAGTTTATACACAGTTGATTGGCTCCAAGGCAGAAATGGCATGGTGGAAGGTTATGGCAGAGGATAGCACTGCTCATGCCATGGCAGCCAGGAAGCAGAGAGAGAAAAGGAAGAATCTGGGGGTAGGACCATGCCTTTTTAGGTCATTCCACCCACCTCTTCCAACTAGGCTCCATCTTCTAGCAGCAGATTCAACTATGAACTCATCAATGGATTAATCCACAGATGAGTGTAGCACTTCCCATGATCTAATCACCCTTCAAAAGCCCAATGTTTGGGCTGGGGATTTAGCTCAGTGGTTCTGCCACCTACCTTGCAAGCGAATGGTCCCGAGTTCGATCCCCAGTGCAAAACCAAAACAAAACAAAACCCAACTTCTGAATATATGAGACTTTTGGGACCATTATACATCTAAGGTATAAAACTAGATATCAATTTGAATTCCCCACTTTAATCCATTGGCAATAAGCACTGCTATAAATAAATAAATCTGGGTGGAGACTTAATTTCTCAATTGCTACTTTCTCCAACAAATCTGTCCAAAAACATGCCATATATTCACTTTCTGAACAAATATCTATTAAACTGACCAAAGAGAGGCAAATAACTTGTATTCTCTGCTATTATTGCTGCCAAAGTACTTAGATGATGGGTGCTTAAAAATATATGGATACCTAAATTGTAAATTTGCATTTCTCAGCAAAAAGTTGAATATTTATATAGTTGGGACAAATAAGCAGGAAAGACTGAATCATCAGCTAGGCACGATGGTGCACACCTATAACCCTAGCTTCTCAGGAGCTGAGACATGGTGATCACGAGTTGAGGCCAATTTGGGCAACATAGCAAGACCCTGCCCAACAAATAAGTTTTCTAAAAAGGGCTGGGGATTTATCTCAATGGTAGAATATGCCTGTGCCATGGCCTAGGTTCAATCCCTAACTCTGCAAAGAAAAAAAAGTAAACAGTGCTAGGGATGTAGCTTGGCAGCACAGAGTTTTACTCTGAAGGTCTAGAAGAAGAAAGCTACTAATGATAAACATAGGAATGTGAAAAATTTGATAGATTTGGTTTGGGACATGTTGGCCTGAAAGCACATGTGATAGAGTTCAGAATATGCTACCCTCAAAATACGATCTTTCGGAGATTAGGAGGGAGTACTGGGGATTGAACCCAGGGCTTTCACCCTGAGCTACACTCCCAACCCTTTTTCATTTTCTATTCTGGGACAGGGTCTTGCTAAATTTCTCAGTTGCTAAATTGTCTAGACTGGACAACTTTCAGCCTCCAAGATTACTGGAATTACAGGTGTGCATCACTGCTAAGAGAGCAGGGATAGGAGGGGCTCTGGTGGGAAAGGTGCCCTCTCTATACCCCAAGGAAGGGAATATCCCTCATCTGGATGCTGAGAGGAGTCTGAACCAACAAGCATTGCTGGTTTCCTTTAGTTCACAGCACTTAGCTCATAAGGATTTCCCTATTCTCTGAGTCCCTACCCTCCATCAAACTTAGGATGAAAACCCTCAGGTTTTTTTTTTCCATTTACTTATTTTTTTTCTCTCAAACGCATCTTAGAAATAATACTTAGACATAGGATCACAAATACACACAAAACAAGGCAGCCTCTGCTTATTTCAGGAAGGGTTTTCCTTTGATTCCTTTAGCTGTTTTGCATAAAATTCAAAGCTTTTGGGGGGCTCAGTGAAAGGAACAGGCTCTCCAGCATTCTTCAGCGGAAGTGCATAACCCTTTAGAAACATGTCATTCAATTTCATGTTCTTTGCAGTCAAATATTCGTACAGCATTTTAGCAGATGGTACATCATTGTCCAAGACATAGGTTTTCATGGTGGAAGTGTATGCTTCTGCCTTTTCACATAATTCAGGAATCAATTCTAACAAAGATTTCAGAACTGGTGCCTTTCCCTTTTTCTGAGCACTCCTAATACAGGACACTGACAGAACCGGGTTTGTTCAGCAATCGCACCACATCTCTGTAGGGGAACTCTGGCACCGTCCACCTTGTCCAAATGCACAAGCTGAAGGAAAAGATAGTGACTATTTGTGAACTGCAATCTGATTGGCCAATCTCTCTGCCATGATGCTTATTTTTTCAACTTCCGGTTCTATCTGCTCCTCTATTGTTTTTCTGAATAAGTATGACAAGCCAAAGTACTGAGGTTCTATGGTTTGGTTCCCTGAAGTAAGCATATTTTCAATGTTTTCTACAGCAACATCTATGTTATTGTTCTTTATTTGTGCCAAAGCAACGTTATTGATGAAAATCATTCCTGAGAGCCTGATGGAGTCATGTCCGCTGACCATCTTTTGAGTTGCTTCTATACTCTGCACATCACCCTTAGAGACAAACACCTGGATAAGGTGGGTCACTGATAGCTTGGAAGGAGTCTGGTCCAGATCCAAGGCTGTTTTTAAAATTGTTAGAGCCTCTTTCAAATAATCCCACCTAACTTGAGTTACGATGAGGAGGCTGTTGGCAACATCATTCAGTGTGAAGCCCTTGATGTAGGTCTCAGCGACAACTTTCACTTCCATTGCTTGTGTGAAATTGCCCATCAACAGCAGTAATTGTGTAAGAGTTCTGTAAGTGTCACTGTTGAATATAATGTTGTGTCTTTGTGGTCTCAAGAAAATATTATATGCATTTTCGTTTCTCCGCTTCCGGCAGGCATTCAACACCACTTTCTCAGTAAGAGGGTCTACAGGTGGGGGTGATGAATTTGGGGAATGTTCGTCAGCTTCATCCCACACCTCAGGAACATCAAAAGGAACTTCTTGATTACTGTCTTTAAGAATGTCTGCTAACAGGGCTGGGGATTTGGCTCAGTGGTTCCGCTGCCTGCCTCGCAAGCGCAAGGACCCAAGTTCAATCCCCACTACCAAAACAAAAAATACTTTTATCCCTCTCCAAAAATATTCTCTTCTCTAGGTATCAAAGGTCATGTTTATATTTGTGTCCATCCCCAAGATACTTCATATGCAAATATTCCAAAATCTGAAAAAGAAATCCAAAATCTGAAATTCTCCTGGTCCCAGGTATTTGAGATAAGAGATATTCAACCTGTATTATTTCTCATTTTACCAAGAACACCAAAGGCAGAAGGAGTCAGTACAGGGTGGATCACATAGCCCCTGTACTCCCTATGTTCTGCCAAAGTTCCAGCCTACGGCATCAGAACCCTGCTGACTGCATTTGAGCTCTGGGATGAGCATCTCTGAGAAAGCCTACTTTAATTAGGATGATCGCTTTCCCTACATTGCTGCCCGTGTAATTTAAAGTCTACAGCCATGGGACCATGTGTTCTTCGCTCTGCCAATGAACATTCTATTCCCTAACATTGTCTCACATACTTCATGTCCATGCAGTGTGTCCACGTTCTTCCTTCCTCTCTCAGTATGTCAGGAAATAGTTCATTTGCTCTTGAGAGTGTGTGGAAGTTCAGTGTTTTCATTAGTCACATTTCATCATGAATTCTCTGTATGAGTGAAGCAGTTCACTTCTATTGTGAGACACGACCAGTAGACACAGGATGTTTGTCTGGTACCAAACTTATGTTTCATTCCTCTGGCTCCTGGGTCTTTGAGGTCCCTCTTAGAGTTCCTTAAACAATATAGCATACATGCATGCAGAAATTTGCTGTTATTGTGGTGCAGAGATCTACTCCTGCACAAATTCCCTTTGGTAAGAGTCCAAAGGTTCCAAATAGCCTTGGTGAAAGACTAAGACTTTTCCAGACTAAGGAGCCTGAACAGCTGACATTTTATTTACATGGTTAATACAAAATGAAGTTCGATACTTATTGATTCTTGCTTGTTTGCTAAGGGCTATGATGTAGAAAATGTGCTATTAAAACAGGAAAATTTATTTATTGGACTCTAAAGAATAGAAGCAATTGAAAGACTGGCAACATTATATATGAAACAATCATTTTTGTCCCTTAATCATGGCATGACAAATGTTAAACACAGTAAGTTGAAATCTGTTGCTTCCAGGGCAGGCCTTAGCTACGCTTTGAAATGCATGCACTATGTCAGGGAGAAGGTGGATCAACTCTGGAGTAAAAAAAACAGGAAGAAAGAAAGAAAATGGAGCAAAAAGTATTATTCACACCAGCAACTAATTCTATTTGTGCTACATCCCAAGCTTTGGACAAGTACAGTCTCATGGGTTGCTTTGAGCATTATGACAGAACAGAAGTGGCAAGGAAGTGGCAGGCAAATGGCTGGGAGCTGCCATCGAACCTGCAGATCTATAGAAATATCTGCCAGTTATTCTTTCCAAGAGCCTGGAATAGCAGCTTTCACTTGCTAGTCAGAGCTCACCTGTTGGTCGGTGGAAATTATCAACCTTACCTGCTCAACCAGACAGTGTATACGGAGAGTTTTTAATGGGAGGAATTTAATTGTGTGTAGAAAGGAGGTTGTAAGTTAATTCAGAATCATAGACAACACAAGTGTAGGTAGGGCTCCTACCTAACAACATAAGAATGCACCCTCATTTGTTTATGCCTTTTAATTTCTGCCATGGTGCAATGGAAGAGGGGCTCCATGCATCAGTGGTTGTTTTAAATTTCATATATTGATTATATGCTCACAGCATCATCTGGTATCTCTGAAAAATAGCACTTGAAAAAAAGTGTCTTTACATGATGGCTAAGAAAAGTAGAATGAAGCAAGTCTGGAGTTATTGATCATGTTACTTGTGAAGCTCTAATAACAGACTTGTAAGACATGTTAAAGCACCAGCTTCCTTTGGCATCATGTTCAAAGCAATGGTGAGACAGTGGATAAAACTGAAGCAGAGGGTTAACAGTAACCCCATCCTATTTAAAAAGCCATAGATAACTGACAATGGGAGTTATTTGGAAAAATAAAATAAAACCCTAAATGGCATACTTAGCAAGGTAAGCCTTTACAATGCCTTTACTAAAAATTATGTGTATATATTTTTCCATTTCCCCACAACTTAACTGAATCATCAAATATACATATAAAGGAGAGAAAAAATAAAGTTGTTTAGCTTAAATCATAATAATCAAAGAGATCTGTTTTAATTTGGTTCTTTGATCTGAATATTTCAAGTCAACTAAAGCAGTGATTTAATTTATTCTGACAACCGGAGAATAGCTTTCTGAAGCTGTAACATTGTTTTAGTGCAATTTCAACCTTATCCTATTCTTGTTAATTCCACACCATAGGCCCATAACTAGGGATTTTTAGATATTAGCTCAATTTTATTTACTAACATTTTTTATTTGTTTGACTTGGTTTTAATCTGTAAAAAGGTTTATATTGTTTTGAAAATTGGCAGAGAGTCTCTACTGCCTTTAAAGACTGCTTTTAAAGAAAATCTTCCAGAGAGAATTGGGGAATTGAAAACATCATTCTTCAGTAGGTCATTCCGGTCAGTGAGGACCTACCTGTCCGTGAGGTCTTGGCTTTGAGGTCATGAGGTAGATGATTTCCTCCTGTCAGCTTGTACTGTAAAATCTACTTAGGACCTAAACTGGTGTATTGCTTGCAAAAAGTATGATTGTGCAGCTATAGCTATCTATCTTAACATGTATTTAGGGCACAATTGTATTTAATGTCCATTTTTAATCACATTTCTATTTTTCATACATGCATTAAGCACATATTTATTAAATGTGTTCTAGATGTGAGGCAATGCTCATTGCTGAGGAAAATGAACAAGACATGGATTTTGCCCCAATGGAAAAGAATATTCTCACCGTGTAACATACTTCAGAATATCTTTGTTAAAACCACGATCATTCTCTAGTATAACGTGAAGTCCTGTGATTTTTTTGTCAACTAGGTGATAAAATGGCTTTTAAGTTTTCTTTTACTATATCTTCACTCATGTGTTTCCACACTTGTGAATTTGTGTGATTTCTCTATAAAGAAAAGAGAGAAAAGATTATGTCCCACATTTGTTTTTCTCCTTTAATGTAAAATCAGGGAGGAAAGCAACCTCACATTTATGCAATTTCATTTTTAACTACTTCAGCCCCTTCCTTCATCACTTCTTTTTAAAGAATTCGGTCAGTCAGGTATTTGCACTGAAGAGGCTATTTCTGGACTTCTGTGTTTGGAGATGGGCTGGGAGTGGGGTGGGCTTAGAAAGCCAGCTCCAAGGAAGGACAGGCTTCCCTTTGTACCACAGTGGACAATTAACATAGTAACTGGGGAATGAAATTCCAAGTCTGTCTTAATAGGCTAAAATTAGAAGGGGGAAGGGCAGAGGAAAGAAGGAAAGGGAGCTGAGGCAGGTTCCAGCACAGGTTGTATAAATGCACTTTGTAATTCTTCACTTTGGAACCTACATCTCATTATCATTTATTTAAGCAAAGTTTAAAATCCCAATTTAAATGCCAGCTGTCTCTATTTTAAATATTCTTTAGTTCTGTACATAATGGGGGCCCTCAACAATCAAACTGTCCTCTTATCAACAATTCAAATTACATTTTAAGAGTTATTCAAATAGGTTTGGTTACTAGACAGGTTTGCAGGGAAAACAAAATAAAAACGAGTGCTTTGACATTTCAGTTTTTAAATCAGCACTACAAGGAACATTTATGGAGATGAAATATATTTGCAATAAGACTGCTTTGAAATAAACAGTATTAAGAAAGCTTAGCAGATGATTACATTTTATTTCAGTAGGAAAAAAAACCAAATGAACTCTGCTCTTGTCTTCTGTTTCAACATCATGTTGCTCTGTTGCTCCTCCTCCTGTAATAAATATTCTCTTGCCAGTCTTGCTACTGACAATAATGTAGGTGAACTCTGCTCCGTGTACATCTGTCATTATTAATGACCATGGGAGAGAGCAATGATACCTCACGGTTTTAGGAACTAAAATGCTGTAGAAATTTCCTTTCACGTTTCTTTGCTAAAGGAACATTTGCATTTATCCTGTCTAAATTCACAAACAATCTTCAGTAACAGTATAGAAAAATCCTCACATTTTTAACTTCAGTTTAAAAATACTGCTACTACAGAAGACACTTGTTATACGAATGTTAATTGCCAACACAATACTATACTGGAATGTTTTAGATATCACAATATACATAATCCTTTTAAATGTTCAGGTTATAAAAATTTTTTATCGTAAGAAACATTACAGTAAAGAAAAGTACCCACAGGCTTAAATATCTGTCCATATGACTTCACCACAGAATGTTCTTACTGAAATACTTATTCCATTTACCAGGCTTATGAAAAAGTATATACTTATTTTGAAATAGGCCTTTCAGGTATTTGTACTTGAATTATGAAAGAAGTCCTAAAATATTATGTTTTTATTATCAAATTATAAACCAAATACTATAGAGATAAAGAAACATGTAGAGATAGGTGTTTCTTCAAGAACAAAGAACCCTTATTCACGTCTTAGAAAAATGAAAGGATAATTGTGTTCACATTGTGCTGGAAAAGAGCCATGTAAGTCTGTATTAGTCACTTTTTAACTGAGGAATAGGTATCATTCTGGTAAAATAAAAATACACCACTCTACGCAAACATGTTATTTCAAGCTAATTCTTGAAACAACTTTCTCTCCATTCTAAACTTTAAGCTACTTACTATTAATATCTTTTATTTCTCCTTAGCATTAATGCTGATGAAATAGTGTCATGAGGATTATTTTTACTTACTAGAAATAAACTTTTCCAGAACATAAAGTTTAAGACTTCAATGGATTGGCAGGCCTTGTTTAAAGCCTCTAAAATGCTCTGCTAAGTCTCTCTTGTCTTCCCACTGGATCCTTACATTGTTTTACAGTTTTACTGACATGTGAAATTCTAGAACTGTCAGCTCTGGGGCAATGGTACAGTTTACACTGTTATTAGTAGCTCTCTCAGGGGAGTGTGAAGGAACATTACAAAAAATAATTTTGTCTTTCAGCAAATTTCTAGAAACAGTAAAAAGATCACAGATCTTAACCATTCTCTACCCAAATTCTAAACTAAAATATTATTTAGTTTTAGTTTAATATAATGCAGAATATTAATATAATTGGATATGTCAATGAATATTCGGCAGTAGTAACTCCAGACCCTTAGTCTGTCTACTTCAATGCTAAGTCATGCAACATAAGAAGGGAACAATTCAAAGAAAGAAATATAAAAAACAGTCAAAAGAAGGCTCTTCATACCTGCTTGAAAAATTTCAGCATTCTTCAGGCACTACTCTATAGCACGAGGAAAACAGCCTTTGATCTGTGAGCTATTCAATTCCTATATTTTAAGGAAAGCAATCCCCTCAATTCTCACATGTGGTCCAATGAATGAATAAGCAATAATTAGTAATATTCCAGTACTACAATTTTTAGCTACCTGCACCTGACAGGTGGAGTCAATTTTTAAATTTGTCTATTTCCTTTTTAAGAAAGAGTAAATCATGTGAGCATGGTGGTATGCACCTATAATCCTAGCACTCTGGGAGGATAAGGCAGGGGGATCACAAGTTCAAACCTAGCCTGGAAACTTAGTGGCTTAGTAAAGCCCCTCAAAAATAGTGTGCTGGCTATGCACCTTTGTGCAAAGGCCCGGAGTTCAATTTCCAGTACTGGAGACGGGGTGGGGGTGGGGATTTCCATCTTACTTTTTGTTCCAATATAAATTATTTGAAGGGAGATAGCAGGCTTTGTATTGATAGAGGGACTCTATTTAATTAATAGTCCTAGCATTTTTCTTGTCACTGAAGGAAAGAAAGGGAGATATGAGGCTTAGAAGAAAGAGAAAAGGTTTTTTTCTTACAAATCTTTCTTCCTTTGAGTTGCTTGTTACAGATTTTCAGGGTGAAGAAAACCATCTCGCCAAAACCCACTGGGTATACAACTTTGCTTGACTCGAGGTATAGCAGGGAGATACAAGGAGCATATTTTTCCATTCTCCAACTCCCCCCGACCCCCATCCTTCCTTCTTGCCAAAGGTACATACCCAAATGACAGAATCAGGCCAAAGATATATGTTTTTATTTCTCTTTGTCACTGTTTTTGTTAGACTCTTGTCATTAGTATTGTAAAGGCCTATTTTATAAATCCTTTACCATAGTCTCACTAAGGTTTTAAATCATTAAGACCAAAAAAAGAAATTATCAATGAAGATCTCAAAGACATAAAATTGTTCAATTCAACACACCGCTTGAAATTAAATTAACCTGAATCACTTTATCCTTAAAACTGCAAAAACATTGTGATGCTAAATATTCAATATTATCAGTTAGGCAAATTGGCCCAGGTCAAATGAGCAAATCTAAAAAATGAGATTGCTAAATTTCTTGGCTTGATAGCTCTGTAATAAATAACATGCTTCTATTCAATGTGTACATTAAGTCTTTTATGTGGCCTTAAGGCACTCTCTGATGGCTATGCCCATTAGAATGTAGCCATAGAAACTGACACATTTATTTCTTGGATTAGTGCGCCATTGAAAATATTAATATGATGCAGTAAATGGGGATTAATCTAATCTACTGATAGTAGGATGAAGTTAGTAAAAGGTTGAGTGCCCTTACAGAGAAAGAAAGATTATTTCTGCAGTGAAACACTTATTACTGGTTACAAAGACCAGCTAAACAGCATATGACATATTATGCACTTGCTACAGTTAAACAGACTTTATCGTACTCAACATGCAAGGCTTTCTACAGAGTGACAAATGCATTGAAAATGAAATATATACTTTTAAAGATGTTGAGACCTAGGCTGAAACACTTTTTATCTATGAGCATAAACAAGAGCACATATTTATAACATAAATTGTAAAGTGTGGTGCCCAGGGTAAAACTGGCATGTCCAAGAGCATCTTCATGAATTTTGTTTTTTTCACATTGAAGTCATTTGGTTACACTTGCAACTATGCCAGTGGTTAAAATGAAATCAGAAGAACTTCATCAGAAACAAGCCAATTTTGTTTCATGTATTTGTAAAATATCCAGCTAATCAATTTCACCATGGATTCTGTTAATTTCGAACTTGCAATCAGATACTGATAAATATTCCTTTAATTGTGACATAGATCACTGTGACGCTAGTGTCTCCTTATAATTCATAGGACTCCAGCTCTGTCCCCCTTCACTCTGCAGCGAACGACATAAATTTCAAAGATATATTCTGACAGATGAAGCATTGTTGAAAACTAAGTACAGCACTCTGTCCTTGAAATGTTAACATGTAATGCCATAAAGTATTCAAATAATAATTTACTCAATCTTTCAGGGTAATTAATTAAAATGCTTGAGATGCTGGAGAAAAATCACCTTGAGCTTATAAAATTGGAAAGCCCTCCTTTTCTCTCTGCATGCAAGCTGCCCCAGCAGAGCTACCACACGCTTTCCCAGTTATGGGGTTTGATTTCAGAAGATAATAAATAGCCAGGATCTAATTTTGCCATGTCACAACCGATTATGTTTCACAAGAAAAGGTGGAGTGCTCACCTACCAGATGAAGGTGAAACATAAAACCACTTTTATTTATGTCATGTGTCCAAATTCAACTCAACCTGGCCCTGGATACTGTGAGCGTGTGGACTTTCACTGTCACGCGAATTTATGTACCTCAAGAAAGTGTCAAATATAAACATAAATTTAATCAAAGGGAAGGGAACCTTTATTGTATAAAAAAACACATTTTTGACATCTAATATAAATTATTTTAATGTGTGTATTACTACTTTTCATGAGGTCACAAAGAAAGAATAAGACATTAAACAGATACAGCCTGTGGCTATATCTTAATTCAGGTGACGATTAGCAATCCAATTTAGATCCAGACTTCTCTTAAAGGTTTTTTTCTCCTTCAAAAGCATATTTCAGCTCACGACCTTAATCAATTGCACTATTATACATTGTATACTTCAGCAAGGATAGGTAATAATGTGAAGGAAAATTTATCATAGGAATATATATTTCCAATGGGAGCATAATCAGGCCTAAGGTTTAGAACCTCCAAGTGAAATGAAAGACTCTATAGATATTTTCTGAATGAGTTAAGCCAAAAATATGTTTCTAGCTCATGAATGTAATTGCTCCAGCATGACACTTTGGGTACAAAATCAAAGGCAAAGTTTGGACATCATAGTTCCTGTTTCAGTTCATATCAGGAGAATAAAACAGAAGGCTGATAACAATAGATTAACAAGCCCTGGGTATTACTGAGCCTTTCCCCTTAGTTGGATAGGCTTTGGACAGAATTTTAATGACCAAAAAAATTGCATAGTATGAATAAGGATGTCATTTTCAATTAACATGAACAAAGGATCATTCCCATATTTGGCAAATGAGGTAGCTGTGGTGTAAGAAAAGCTGGAGCATTCACAGACAATGCATCACTACTTGCAAATCAAAACAAACTGATGACATTTGGGTAGCCTGGCATGGTGACATGAATGCACTTTTTTTTAGCAAGTATTTATTAGCTATAAATTATAGCTCATGCTAATGACTTTTTAACAACTAAAATCAATACTGATTTTGTATTAACAGTTAGTGAAATGTAATACTTGGAAGTTAAATGGGCTGTAAACTGTGTCAGCATCCAAGTTTACTTAAGATAAAATAAGTATAGACTTAAAGAATTTATAGCAGTATTCCATGATAAATTGGAAATCAAAATTTTACTAATGCTTAACCCCTTTGAACTCATTTTGTAAAAAGCCTGCTAAGAGAGCTTCGAATTGGTGGTAGACCTCACATATATACCTAGGGTGTAGCATACACATTTATTATATATCAAATGTGCATATGATGTAAACATATGGTATACAGAAAGTGTTTACGGCACAGCACACATGCGTAGGTCCTAGTGCATAGATTTAGAGGTATAGGAAATGTCTAGTGTCTTTCAGCCAGTTCCTGTTGCGTATTTTCTACCTTGAAGGTCATGTCTCAAGCTCAGTTGGTTACAGGTCCATACTGAACTCTGTGGGATCTATAATAATGTGAAGGGTACACTTAAGAGTACCTACAATTCCCTTAGGTAGCACCTATTTTTACTTAACAGCAGTGTCAGATAGAAGTGACGTCCCAGAGTCTGAGACAACCACAGGATTCACTTTATTCCTCGGTGGCCTGACAAAGCCTCAGGGAAGAAAGACCACGTGACCCTAAAGCCAGCGGTTCCATGGGCTAATACTACCATCTACCCTGGGAGCTTCAGCCTTCCAACCAGCTTTCTCTAGTGATGGCTGACCAGACTGAAGGGCCCCCTACCCCATCTAAATATGCTAGCCATGGATGTGGTACTTTCAGTGGCACTACCCACAGATGCCCATAGTCCACGCCCTCAGCTGGGTGCTCAGTGCTACTTATAAATCTTGTTCCTGCTCTTTGTTAGCTTTTTCATCACACTGTATGCTTTCCAGATCTTCACTTATGTCATCCAAGCTACTAAGCAACCCCATGTCATAACTCTTAGCCTGTGATTCCATCTTCCAGTTCACAGAGTAACCAGGGACATTGACTTGAGAAACTTCCTCAAGGCTCATGATGAAAATCAGGCACCTTTTGACAAGTGCCCACTTGCTTCTCTCCAGTTGCAAAGCTTTGTGTCCTTTGTCTACTGAAGGTAGCTCCCCTTCCAGCTCCACTGGCGCCTAAGCTTGTCTGTATCAAGTCTGAGTCCATCAAATTTCCCCACTTTTCTCTACTGATAGTGTCCCCTCCAATATATTCAAGTCTCTGTGATACAAAAATAACCACTCAGGGTCTACCTTCCGCAACTACCACACAATCTTTCCCCTTAACTTCTCGAGCAAATGTACTGGCAGGACCATCTGTACTGCTGGTCTCAACAGCCTCTATTCCCTCTCATTCCCTAATCCACCATGGTCTGACTTCAGTACTCTGCCTTCTAATAAAATTCTTTCATCAAGGGGCCAATCATGTCTATATTGGAAATTTTTATGCCCATTTTTCTGTCTTCATCTTATAATAATAACTGTTGATGACAAATTTTCTATAATTTTCTTGGATATCATGATACCACTCTCTCCTGGTTCTCTCTGATAGTTGCTTTGTATCTCTTTTTGGAGATCTCTTCATTATTCACCCCCTAAACCCTGGACTAACCCATGATTCTATTCCTAGCCTACTATTATTCATTCCCAGTATACTTTTCTAGGACAATGCAGAAAGATTTGGTTATTATTCTGAGTTAGGTTTTACATTTAACTCTTCTGGTTACAAAACTTTCTTTATCTGTAAAATGGGATGTAATGGCATATCTCTCAAGAGGTTTCATAAGAATTAAGTTGTGAGGTAATTCATGTAGAGTACTCAGCACAGGGTTTCATGAATGTCTAGTACATAGTTATCATGTTGAAAATGATTTTCTTTCTCCATGATGAGTTTCCAACCAATCATCCACATCTGATTTTCTTTCCTGAGTACATTGCCTATCTTTGAATTGATCCCTGACATGATACCAGTAGATCAATACTGCCACTCCATTTTCCTTTCATCTTCATTTTGATCAATGGTTTTCAAAATTTGCTCTAAGAAGCTCTAAAATTCCTCTTTTTCTATCTCCTGTATTGATTCTGTTCCAGCATAAGATTTGTATTTGAAAAAAATAATTTTGCTGCTGAAAAGCTATCAGCCCGATAGATTGCTAATGGTATTCCTTCTGTCCATTCTGTCCTCAAAACCCATTCCATAAACTGAAGCAAGAGTAATTTCTCCTAAGTCTACATCTGATACCTCCTCCCTTCCCTGGTTTCTTATAATCAGCGACAAATAAATGCTAAGCTCCTTAACAAAATTCATGAGGAAATCATGCAGTCTCACCTATTCCATCCTTTGTGACCTAAAAAAAGCAACTGCAAGTAGCTCCCTAAAGATTCATGATGATTTACACCTGCAGCTTCACTTACCCCGTTACTTTAACCTGGGAAACACTTCCCACCTTATCCTGGCTAATTCATACTAATTCTTCAATTTCCACTATCCCACCTCATCCTCTCCCAGGATGACTTCTAGGGAATGAAGGCTAAATTTGAGTCTTCTTTTGTGTTCTCTGTGCATTGTTCTACCATAGCAGCCTTCCAACATATATCTTAATGACCATTCTCTGTGTCTTTCTGCTTCACTAGACTATGAGCCTTTCTAGACAATAACTATATTCTATTTACCTTTAATTCTTATACTTACAGCAGAGTAAATGCACAAGAAATATCTGTTGCTCAGATATAAGCTACTGTGTTCCTTAAAAGCACCAAGGTATAGTGGAAGGAGTGTTAGACTGGATTTCCAAACAGATGGTGCGGTAGACACGAAGACCAATAGGAAAGCACTGTCTAGAAATGGTATCTGAGGTTATATTTGAGCTCAGCAAGAAAATGTCTCAAGATAATCGGCATTTTCTCCATGGACACAGGATGAAGTCATGGTAGAACTTCTAGAGCTGAGACTGTTCCATGCTTTTGTACACAGGCATAGAGGTGGGAACCTACTTCCAATTCTTGCTTCACCACTTACTGGTTGTGAGCAGTTTATTATGCCTGAGCTTCATCTCTCCATAGTAGTGACCCTCTTAAGAGGTGCTGACAAATATACAGGTGGATGCACCTACACAACCGCAAAGGCCTAGAACAAACTGCATTTTGTCTTTATTATCATACCCAAAAGTATGAAGCACAGGTAGATTAATATTACAAGTATGTATTTTATTATATATGGAGATAGTGTAAGGGCTGATTTTACTAGTTTTATTTGAAATATTTCAGTTCCTAGAAAAGCTTTTGAAACAAGGCTTATGAATATTGGTACTTCAATAAGCCCGAATAAGTAATTAAATATTTATAGCTATCTCTAAACTTTAATTGTGACAGAATACCTGTCTAGAAAAAATACTCAAAGTCTCTTGTTCCTCTTGTACAGCATAAACTTTTCTGTTCTGGGTCACTTGCAACTAGAACTTTATACTCATTAGCTTTTCCATTGCTGGACAAAATACCTGATACCTGCAACTTAAAGAGAGTTTTATTTTGGCTCATGATTTTAGAGATGTCTGTCCATGGTTGACTGGCTCTAAGACAAAAAACAGTAAGGCAGAGGGTATGGCAGAGGAAAGCTGTTTGATCCATGGCATCCAGGAAGCAGAGAGAGGGAGACAGGAGTAGTCAGGGACAAGAATATACTCTTAGAAGTCGTAGCTTCCAGGGACACACTTCTTCCAACTAAGTCCCAACTTTTAACAGCACAATAAGCTATAAACTCATCAATGGAGTAATCCATTCATGAGTATAGTGCCCCAGTGATCCAATGACCTTCCAAAAGCTCCAGCTTTGAACACATGAAACTTTTGAGGGACATTTTAGATCTCAACCATAACAAAACTGTTGTATCCTTGTATCCTTGCTTCTATATATACGGACATGGTTAAACAGAGTTACTTGGTAACTTGAGCATATAGCTACAAGTCCTAATTTTCTCCTAACAATTTATCTTTTGAAAATTGTCCAAGAGTTCAAATTCAGAAACAATTGACATTTTTGGTATGAAGTGCCGATAACATGGATTCCTAAATAAATTGTCATATCATTTGTGTGTATGTATTGACTTGTCACATTAAACAACCTAAATATTCACTTATAGTATCAAAATATCAAAAAAGTGATGGAATTAATATATGACAACAAACTAAGGATTTTAAATTACAATAAAATTTATAAACAAAATAAAAATGGGACATAGAATACGATTTAAATTTCATTGAAAGATTGTTTTAGGGCTGGGGATTTAGCTCAGTGGTACAGCTGCCTGCCTCACAAGTGCAAGGTCCCAAGTTCAATACCTGGTACCACAAAAAAAGAGAGAAAAATTGTGTTATACTCTATAAAGTCCAATGTATATTAAGTGTTACCTAATATAAAGTGTTTCTAGTAACAGAAATACTTATGATTAAATTAAAAGGTGAAAGATGAATGGTAAACTATTAAGAAATGTTATTTCTGTAGGAGGAATTAGAGGGAAAGTGGTAATGCTTCTACTTTTAGCATTTCTGTACAATTTAAAATTATCATTAAATATAATAATATTTAAAATATTACATAGTTAGAAGATTAATTTAATATGCAGCCTAAATATGATATATTACATATAATTTAGGGTAATACAATACATTATATAATATAAAAATACTTTGGTAACATGCTATTGTAATAGTATAATTATTACATAGTTATTGGGTTTGAAAGATTTATAATAATGTGGTGTCATATTTGTTTACAATATTATTAATGCATATGATAATAGGTTTAAAAGACTTCGTAATTAAAATATTTAAGAAATGCAAACCAATAGCTGGCATGAGTCAGTGTCCAAGGACTTCTGAAGTGGTGCCGACTCCACTTCTAACCGGTCTGCCATGTTTGCTCTTTCTTTTTCCTTCCTATTTTTTTTCCTTTTTGTGGTACAAGTGATTGAACCCAAGGCCTCACGCAGGCTAAGCAAGAGCTCTATTATCATCAACCCTTTTCTTACTCCAATAAAGGTTCTCGTGATGTAGCCCGCCCATCCCGACCTTGAACTTGAAATCGTTCTGTCTCAGCCTCCTGAGTAGCTGTGATTATAGACATTTCCCACCACATCTGACATTTCTGAAGAACGTTGCCATATTTCTTAAAGTTGTCTAAGCCCTCTAGAAGGTTTATATTTCCATAGACAACTCTATAAGGGAAATACTTATTTTAATCACTTTCCATTCTGGTTCCTAAAGAAAGGATACTCAGCCAGGCTCTTTGTATTACTCATATCACTATAGTTAGTGGTGGCATACAAAGGCCACAGCTGCATTGGATACCAAAATAATAACACTAGTGAGGACTTGCACTGGATACCATTATTCAAAATTTACTGACATTTACATTTTTAACATCACAACCACTAGCTTGTGTCATTATCCAAATGCCTTGTATACCCCATTATATTCTAAGCACCTGAGGGCAGGAGCTAAGTCTGATCATATTTGTATCTTCCATGGTCCTGTTAATTTTTGTTGAATTAAGCAATTGAAGGCACTTACTTACGGGTATAATTTCACCCTGCAACTACATACATTTGCTTTGAAAATCTTTTTAAAAAAATTTCCATAGAAATATCAGAGATACCTTCTGCCTATATTCCAACACATTAAAAAACAACTCACAAGATTTTTAGTATTCACTTAAATGTCTTGCATTGTCAATGTTTACTTTTTGTGCCTTTAGTCCTTGCAATAATACATGGCAAGAAAAATCATATTAAAAATGATTAGAACTGGGTGTTGTGGCACACATCTGTAATCCTAGAACTCAGGAGATGGAGGCAGGAGGATTGTCATGAGTTCGAGGCCAGCCTGGGCTACATAATGAGTTCAAGGCCAGACTGAACTACAGAGCAAGACCCTGTCTCAAAATAATAATAATAATAATGATAATAAGAAGAAGAGGAAAAAAGAAGCAGATTATTGCAGATTCTTTAAAATCAAGACATCTCTAAGGTGAAATAAATGTTTCTTGCATGTTCTCCCTGAACCAGTGACTTGGTTATTTAGCAAGCATGCTGCTGATTGAATGACTGAAAGAACTGAGCAGAACTGATGAATTGTAGAATAGATGTGTGAAAATGTATTTGCATTTGCTCACTCATTTAGCACATCCTCCTTTGTCATTTACTAGTAACATTATTTTAAATAATATACTCAACTACTCTGAACATCAGTTTACTTAGTTGTGAAATAGAGATCCAAATACCTCACTCCCCGTCCTATCCCACAGCGTTACCACACATTTCAAATATATGCACAAATGCGGTGAAAACTATAATAGGCATACCAATTAATGGATAATTGTTCATTATCAAATTACTAATGAAAGTATAGATGGAATGGCAATGGCTTTCACACTCATTATCACCTAGTGAAACACTAACATGATTTCAAAAATGACTCCAATTAGTTTAATTTTTTAACACCCATTAGCACTGCCTATATTATTAGTGGCAATTTGAACAACTTTTGCTCAATTTGTAATATGCAGGGGATTACTAACCCATCTTAACATTTTGCACCTGGCAATTTACCTTTTACTAACTTATAACTGAAGATAAAAGTGATAACCAATGTAGACAATGCATTTCTTCAATGTGAAAGCACATTCTTCTCCCTTTTCTTGAAAAGTGCAGTCATGAGACTATATTCAGTGACATTCAGAATGTTCTGTAATATCTTGCAAGTAATTCTTAAAACCGGGAGACACATACAAGTTGTAAGCTATAATTTAGTTCAAAGATAAATATTTAACTCAGAAGTTCGAAACAAAAATAATTTGGTTTTTCCTTTACAGACTATAAGATCATTTTCAGTAATTTTGGAAAAAGCAAAAAGGTGACCAGGGGCATAGAGCTGCACAGAAGAGCCCCTCTGTGGATTCTTGCAGATTTTTGAACTTCTCTAAGGGCAGCTGCAGATGGGCGTGGTCAAGACCAAGATGAAGTCTGCTGCTAGTGTACACCAGTCATCTCTCTCAGTGAAAGGCCTCTATTCTTTCCAAGCATGTGCCCAAATGGTGTGTCTTGCAAACAGAAGTCTAAAGGCCATGTGAGTTGAAATTTCTTTATCAGGTTTCTCTTGGGCCCTAGAATGTCATCATATTCAGGTGATCAATTAATCTGAGGAAGTGTATTAAAGGTAGGAGGCTATAGGGCAATAACAGGTGAGATGCCCATTTTTATGTGACCAATTGTAGACAATATTGTGACTTCTGTTTGGGGACTCATGTCTTCCTCTGGCAGGGTGTATGCAGCCAGAGTGGGAGCATCCACAGCCAATAAATATTTACTATTTCTGTCCTATATAGTTTGGGAGGGGCTTTACAAATTATTACCACTAAATCCTCTCCACAAACCCTGTAAATTTAATGCTACCATTATTTCCATTTTGCATATGAGAAACTTAGGCACAGAGAAATAAAGAAACTCACTCAAAGTTTGACCTGTTGCCTACACATCCATATGCCTACAATCCTTTCTCATTTGTGGCTGTTTGAGCCAGAGCTGCTGGAAAAAATCAATTTGTATATCTTAAATAACTCAAAAGTTAGAACTAACGTGATTTCCACTATAGCCTTCACTGAACAGTTGTAAAGAGGATAAAGAAAATCTCCAATGTTCTATTGAGGAACTGAAAATAAACTAACCTAAAAGTTTAAAAATGATCTGTGAACATATGATGTCAATATTTTGTTTCTATATTTGAAAAACTTACATGTATCATTAGTGCTACTTCAATGAGTGGCTGTCAAATCAGTTTGTTGAAGCACATTGTTGTTTCCTAATCCTTCTTGGTAAGTCTCTAAATTTTGACTGCAGAGTAACATTTATCTTTGCCTTAACAGAGATAAATTACTGATGGCACTATCTGGTGAGAGGAACACAAAGGGAAATAAGTCATGGGAAGCAGCCAGCACCAATATGTTCTTGTTGCAGCTAAGGTAAAAGATGTAAGAGTCACAATGAGCCAAACTCAAAGAAAAAGGACAGAGACTGGAATATCTAAACGCATGCCTCATGAACACCCAGTGAGGTGGGGTAACCAGATTCAATAGCACAGAGAATGAGCTGAGGAACAGAAAGATTGCCACAGATGCCAGGAGTGCTGGCATGTGCCTGTAATCCCAGCTGGTGAGGGAGCTGAGGCAGGAGGATCACAAGTTCAAGGCCAGCCCGGGCAACTTTGTGAAACCTTGTCTCAAAGTAAAACTTTAAAAGGGGCCTGCGGATGTGTATCAGTGCTGCATAGGTTCAATCACTAGTATCCAATATTGCATTTCAAAAACAGATAGCTATGGAAGATTCCCTTTTCTATTTTCTGAAACTTTTTAAAAAATATTGAAATATTAATTCCTTCAAGCACAGTGTCAAAATGTTCAGAATATTCACCTGTACTTGTGAATGAAAAGGGTTAGAAACAACTGACTGCAAATCAAGCCCTAAAACTCTATTTTCTGTTTCAGGCTATTCCCTCTGGATTTTTAATTTTCAAATAATCTCTTTTTAAAATAAATCTAAAACTTCTCCAAGTCAGGTGCTCTGCCTCCTTGAATCTTGCTGGTTTTATGTTTGCGTAAGACAGGCCCACTGTGAGAGCTCACACACCTTCCACTTAAAATAGGGCCTTTCAAGTTCCCTGAAACAGAAATGCTAGCATTTGTTATAGACACATAACAATGCTAATAATAGTGATAATAAATCTGCAAGGAGAGTAGGAACTGGATTTAATCAAGATGCCAGGGTCTGGTTGCTTGGCTTGCTCCTTTGGGCCTTGCTAACTCCCTAGATCCTTCCCCACCCTGAGACCTTTGGCTACTGGTCCTTCTGCAGCAGCATAACTGACTTCTGATTCCTAAACACTTTATCTAACTTATGACACATAGCTTGCCCTATACCAGGATAATGAGACATTAGAGACATCTTTTATCATTTGCCACTTCAATAAATTCCCGTTGTCCTTCACAAAGGGTCATTATATCTCACTCTAAAGAAAATGAAGTTTTCTGTAGCAATGTAAAGAAGGAACTAGTAAAAAGCATATTCAGTGTCTGCTCTGAGTTTTGCTCTTTGTTTTCTCATCTCTGCACCGAGGGAGTTCGGGTGGATGCAATGGTGTCTCCCTTAGGGATGTGTAATAAATGACAACAGCATTCAGATTTTAAACTTGGTCTGTAATAGAGATGACACTGGTTGCTTTCAGTCTCAGGATCTCTTGCTATTATAGAGTTTACTGTTTAACAAAGCAAGGTATACCCACTCCAACACCTTGGGCTTGAAAGAATCTTAGAAGTAATCAATCCCCTCGTTTTAGAGGAGATGAAGATGAGAATTAAATAGCTTGGCCCATATCTTGTTTAGCTCTGTAATTTGCATCTAGGTCCTAAATTCTATCTCTATTTTCCTTCTACTCTACCAAACTACAAATTGGACTATTTAATGAATTGATTTCATTGTCATCTCTAATCAGAAATACATAAAAAGTTACTTGGAAGACAGACACTACATAAATTAAAGTTTGTGTTGTTTCAAAAAGCATTTTTATACATTTAAGCACTATGAGAAAAACGGAGGTATGCAATCAATTCAATGCATATTTCTGGACATTTGGCATTATAGACCTATAAGAATATACATACCCAAAGGGTGTTAGCATTTGGCTTAAATTACAATTTTTCAAAGGGAAACCTAGAACTCTTTATTGGCATTTGACAACAGGAAACACTTTAAAGTGATTATATCTTAACTATTTCCTATTATTTGTATTTATTTAAAAATAAAAATAATCCTACCGGGATTGAGCTCAGTGGTTCTGCCACCTGCCTCGCAAGCACAAGGACCTGAGCTTGATCCCAGGTCCAAAGAAAAAAATAAAATAAATAAAATAAAATAAAAATACTCCCATACGACATAGCCTAACATGCAGTTGTTCTTATACAAGTATGGTTTGGGGAGAAATGAGAATGGTAAAGAAAAAATCCCTGAAGTGGGTAACAGACCGTCCCACATGGCTCTCAGAGTCAACCGGACCTCTGTTTGGAAGACTCCGAGAACCTAAAGGCTGGATTTTCTGAAAGGAGAATTTCTGCTTTGTAACATAAAAGAAAGGTTCTTAATTTTATTATTAAGTATAAATGTATTCCATATTTGAATATATGGCCTTCCAGTTTCCATTTAAAGATGCAGAGTGGGTTGTATCTTTTTATACTATAAAATGCAACTATGGTGAATAGAAGAGCATTTGGGCAGATTATTAGAAATAAAAAATCTCAAACAACCTCTTTCAAAGACAAGGAGCACCAACACAGGGTGACATCATAATTATCAGGTTGCTATAGACACAAATACACACTATGAATAGTGTGTTGTTTTCATTTTTTTCTCTTTCGACAAAGATCACAAATGAAGACCCAACATTCTGAAACACATGGGCCTAATTCTGCATTCTGCTGTAATGAAGTTCTTTGAATTATTATAAATGCTTGAACATTAAAAATTCATCAGCAAGGAGAGAGAGGTGCTTTCTATTTGTGGTGCTCTGAATTTAAACACAACCTGCTAAGAATGGCTGATTGTCCTGAGGAAGCACTGCTGACAGCCATCAGCAGGTCTGTGCAAATGGTGTATGGAAAAGGTAATAAGAGCTTCAGGAGTATATTTCAGCCCATATAATAAAGTAATTGTGAAAGTGTAATTGCAGTCTGGTTCCATACCATATTAGGGTAAAAAATGAGGTAGTAAGAAAACATGAGATTCACGGTATTATTTTATAAGCCATTTCTGCAATGACTTTCTTCCCGAATATATAGAATTTGTCAGAAAAATAATTTAAAAACGAGCAGTGGTGTTTACCTTTTGAAATCCATTTTGATGAACCTGAACAAAATGAACAGTGATTATATTACCACTCTACAAACATCCTGAACTTAGGAATGGCTTCAAATATAAAAACGGTATTGAATAATGTTAAGCAACTGATTTCGTCCCATGAAAGCATTAAGGAAAAGTTGAGTACCAACTCCATTGTTTATTTTTGAACAATACCTAGTTCAAATTTCCAAAGATTTAAATATTTGCATGATTAGAATTTCAGTTTTTAAAAATTAATTCCTTTGGCTACTTCATAAACAATCACTATTGGCTTAAGTTACCAAGTTACTGTCTCCCACAAGCTATCAGCTGCTCTCAGGGCAAGATGTGAGAAGGGCCAAGGGACCCTGGTTTGACTCTCAGCCACATTTAGACTACGGGGAAGGAAAAGGATTAGAAAAGGCAAATGCAGGCATAAACATAGGTACATTGCAAGCTTAAAAGTAATAATATTCAAGTCAAATATTAAGGTTGTCAGTTCATTCATCTTCTGCTAATAGGGTTACTTGTATCACATCTAAGATCATTACTTCTGAAAGTAAACAATTTTTTTTTTCTTCTTTCTATCCCCAGAATTTTAGCACAATTCCTGGCACAAAGTAACTACTTGAAAAAGGTTTAATGAATATATTAACCAATGACAGACCACATTACACAATGTTCTCAGACCATGTTAGGGATGTTGTAGCTGCCTTAGTATGTGTGAACACGCTTTCCGTTCACAGGTGAAACCGCCTAACAACACATTTCACAGAGAGCGTTCCATCTTTAAGGGATGAGTGGCTGTATTTATAAATGTCATTCCACTAGAACCTAACTGCAACAACCTGCAGTGTGTGCTCTAAAGCCCATAGGAAAAATAGGCTCTGGAATCAGACATAAGGAATATACTTCTCTTTGTTATTAATATTTA
Organism: Heterocephalus glaber; assembly: GCF_000247695.1. The sequence continues at coordinate 32,882,943 of NW_004624744.1, read as the reverse complement.
CTCCATTGTTTTGAGATCTTGTGAATAAATGTACATAAGCTGCAAGCATAGAGAGTGTGCATTCCCCTGGGCTACCATTTTAAACAAAACTTCAATGTGTTTTTGAGACACAGGTCTCACAGTCACAGTACAGGATGGCCTGGAACTTGCTATATGGCTCAGGCTACTACTGCACCCAGGTTCCTCATGGCTCAGCCTCCTTACTGCTGGGATTACAGGCATGGGCAACCATGCCCGGCAACCTTCAACATATTCTAAGTATGATAAAATTACCTTGGTTTGAGTAAAGGCAAAATGTAAAAGGCTCATCTGTGTAAAGTGAATATCCAGAAGAAAAAAATTTACACTTGCCTGACTATTTACAAAGAAGTCATTTCAAAAACAGATTAAAACTTAAATGAGGCCAAGGGGAAAAGAATCTCAATTAAAAAAACCCCTTAATTTGATGGTATGTAATGGACACAAAGCGGACTAGCATTTGTTGGGAAATCTACACACACCTGAAATCCACTGGTGTTATCCAGCTTAACTAGTCCTGCTGTTTTTCCAAACGTGTGTCCTATTGACGGAGAGAGCACAGGAGAAAACGCTGCTCAGGAGCAAACCCCTTCAAGGCAAGCAAAAAATACAGGTGGGGAGAACTTTAGTGAAAAAGGATTTATGAAAATAACTCAAAGTAATCTTGAAAACAATGTCAGTGGTTTCACAGGTTTACAAATGTCTTTCTGCAGTGAAATGGAGGGAGAAAAAAATCTGTATCTTGGCCATCTGTTAGGTCACAGGCCCCACTGTGCTCTATTTCTGCTTCTATACCACCTCAAACCATCACCATAATTGTTCAATTTTTTATGATCTCTTTCCTTCCTTAGGCTTTCCAAATTCTTACCAAATTGGGCTCTATACTGATCCCTAACAACGTAATACCACACTTGACTGCTTTCATCTATCACCGGCCATCATCAATTTGTGCCAGTAACTGAGGGATTTTCTTTCGCAAATATACACAGGGCATTTGACTTTCCTGCTCTTCATAACTGTCTCCCTTCAAAGCTCAGAATCATTCTGTTCATGGCACAGCAATCACTGGGCCCTAGCTAAACAGTCTTCCAGGTTAGACTAAGATCAAGTAGATTTTGTTAGGGTTTCCTATCAAAGTAAAGAATAGTGGAAAGGCAGGGAAAGAATTTGGTTTAGCATAATATTCCATTCTCTGTGGGACAGATGACCTCATAAAAGGAACCCCTCAAGGCTTCTGTTGTATTATTTTTTATAATAAAGACAAAAGACCATTCATTACATTATCTTATGCTCCTCGAACCCACTTCCCTGTGAACAAAACAATATTCCAAGGCAGTAAGTCTGCAGAATAACATGGAACATCTTCCTATAACAAACAGTTGACAATTCTAAGTGATAAGTATTCCATTTACATTAAGACAGAGATAGGCATGTTATAGAATACAACATAAAATTCACATATTTCTTTTCTTTTTTTGTGGTGGTGGGGATGGAACACAGGATCTCAGCTATGCCAGTGAGCACTCTGGACCAATGAGCTACAGCCCCAACCCCAAATCCACATATTTCTTAAAGATGAAATGGTAGTTTTCTAAGTCCTATGTAGATCACAAAGACATTTCGAGGTTCCTCCCCAGCCCCTCAAGGCACAAATCCCCTCCCAGGCATTAGGGCACTTCAGTAGGAAAAACTATGAAAACTTTGCCAAGTAGATACAGGATGATTGTGAGATACTTTCAAAAATACTGATAAAGATTGACAAATGTTTTTGGAAACTTTAATATATTCCCTAAATTTACTAAGAATATGTGCATTTATCATTGAGCAAGAAATTACAAGAAATACTTACAACTTCAGTGATTCTTATACCACAATTAGAACGGTTTAGAAACTACGTCTGTCAGCAGGTGTACTACAAAGACTATGCATCAAACACTAACAATGATGCTAACAGCTGGCCTTATCAATCAAAAAATTACTCATGTAGACAACAAAACTGGTTTTTTAAGACGTTAGATTTTAATATAACCTTTTGGGTAACATGTAAAGCTTCTAAAAGGCATTCATTTATAATTGGAAAAGTCATCCAAAATGGGTCAAGACCCATTCATCTTAACACATGATCTCTCTAGAGAAGTCTGCTTTGGAACATTCCTAATATGGACAAGCACTAATGCACTGTCACAAGCAATATGAATCCACCCCAACTCCTCCCAACCCACTGTGCACAAGGGCAGCAGTGATGTGCCTCCAGCAGAGGCCCAATCTCTTCTCCAGGCTCTGTGCTCCTAACTGTTCCTGGTTTTCTCTGTGGCACTTATTCCAGGGCCCCCTCCTGCTGCACAAGGGCCCATTCCCCACTAGAGGCCTCAACTTCAACCCAGAAACTTCTACCTCAACCACATCAGGTTCTCTTAACAGGGCCTGCAGGTCACACCGCCACACATTGCCTCGTTCTTCGTCAGCCTTTCACTAGAGTTTTGCAGCTTTTCACTAGAGGAACATTTTTTATGCATGAATAATTAGCATTGATAAGTCTCTCAGAGAATCAGAATTCTATTCTGTCACCCATTTCATTTCCATTTTTACTACTACTGGGAAGGAGTAAGAGCCAAATTTAAATGTTTGACCATAGTTTAATTAATACATAGGACAAGAAGCAGGCCTTCATTTCTGTTTCCTGGCTATAATAGTCTACATTAATACTAAGAGCCCTATTGTGCTCCTACTGCTATTTATTTATTTATTTGCTTTATTTGAGTGGGTTTGGTTCAGAGCTGTGCATGGGACCCAGGGCCTCAGGCATGCTAAGTATGGACCCTACCACCGAGCCACAGTCCCAGCCCCTGTATTTCTTATTTAAAGTTTCCTTATGTCTTTCTGAAAAAGAAGTGGGAGGTCTAAAAAGTGATTCAAAAAATTAGGAGTAACTTTCCCTTTCCTCGATGCCCAGTTTTTAAGGCATCTAAATCCAGGAAGCAAGAGGGATCCCACCCATTTCCATTCATTACTTCTCCCTCTGTATCCCCAGCACTTTGACCACAGATTTTATATCACATCAATTATGCTGCAGCTGCACTATGGTTATTTATATTACTCTTTTGATTACTCACAAGCGGGCTGAGATCTTACTCATTTCTTTGCCTCTCCCTGCCTCCTTCACACTCGAAGAGAGGCTTTGCCTCCAGTTGGTGTTCAGTAAATGCTTTTCATTTCTAAAAATGTATTAAGTACACCTTATTAACAAAGCCTAAATCTTCTCAACAAGTGCATTCCAAATTTTAAGAAGTCTACTTAGGCTAAAATATATTAACTTCATCCTTGTACTGTACAAATATTTGTATGAGAACTGCATTGAAGCTACTTGAAAATAAGAAGTTATCATGGAAACAGTGGCACAGCCTTAAGTGAGGCAACCGAAATAGGAACTACTTTAATACTTTTACTGAAAATGTTCTCTGCTTGATAAAGTTCATTACCAGAATATCATCTTTAAAAGTGAAATGCATTCAAATGAACACTTTTTTTCATTTTGTAAATAGATATTTTTCCTTGCCTGAGTTCTCAGTAGAAAGTATAAAATAGTCTTCCATAACATTAGAAAAATGTCACTCCATACATAAAGCAGAATTTTATCACAGATTTCTCTTCTTTAGCATTTTAAAGGTACAGTGGTACCATTGGATAGCAATTGCCCTATACTGCCTACTGTATTAAGGCTAATCATCAGTGTGCTCTAAAATGTGTTGAGGTAACATATAGAGCCCAGGACAAAGTTAAATTCCCATAGGATGTCCTAAAGCTACAGAGTCACCATTCTTTCAACATTATCCTACTTATTAGAATGGTCATATTTAAAGCGATCTTAGCACTAATCTTTTCTTCACTCATTCAAAATGGTATAAAAAGTAGTCACGTGCTAAATTTACAAGCCAAGCACTAAACTTTCATATCACATCAAATGAAAAAATATATAGAGTGTTACGATTTTTTGTATGTCTTTACATTAATAACTTCTTCTGTCTGATGTTATTATAGGCAATGTTACCTTACAAAAAAGTTTTACTCCACTTTAAAAGATCATGTGTATTGAGTTTTAGACATGTCAGTAGGATAAATGGAACATTACCACCACCACAGACTGGCAGAGATATGATAAGCAGGAATAAACTTAGAACTTTTATCAACCACGGAGTCATTTTTCTAAGAAATTAACATTCATTTATTAATGTCATTGAGAGTAAACACTGTATTGTTACTATTTTTACAGAAGCTCAGATACAATATGAACCTTATACCTTTCAGAAATACATCCTTTCTCCCCCCACCCCTGGGTCTTTAATAAAGATTCCAAGTTATAGAAAGCAATTGACCTCAGTAAAATTTTCCACTCGCTTACATTTATTCTTTCTTTCCAAAAGACCCTTTGGGGAGGAGTGAGAAAGAAAAACACACTTCGGATAACAAGTACCATAAGAAAAATATGTTCAGGCAGACTTTTCCCAACTTGTAACTGAAAAAAAAATTTACATCATCCAAGTATGTTATAAGTGCAGAGAGTAAAAGAAAGAAATCCCTAAATAGATTTTTGTTCCACTTTCAAGCTCTGAGGCTAAGGGGACACAAGCGTTTCACTTCAGAAATGGGTAACAAATGACTCCAGGACACACACACCTTTCTCTTTTTGGAAAAACTGCACATAAAAGAGCATTTTTTTGGCATGGCTGACCTGCAGAGATATGGAGCTAAGCAGAGTCATGAATTCACTCACTCTGATATGCACACATGATACGCAATTAAAATCTCCATTCACATTCCTGCCGGGTTGTCAATCATGAGGAAAGCCTTTTTGACAACATTCAGTGAAGCGTACCAACTAACCGCTCCGCAGGAACTTAAACAGTAACAGCTTTTCTTGCTAGCAAGAACGATTTTTTTTTTTACTAAGATTTTCTCCAGTTTCTAAGAAATCACTATACTCTGAATTTTAGGGTCTTTCATTAAAAATGAGAATATGTCAAAGAGATTTTGTCTGGTAAGCTATGTGATGTCATACCTAGAAAACAAGATTTGTAAAATTTCCTAACCTTTTCAACTAGGGGAATCTTTTAAACTTTTCTTTCCACATTAGAATAATGAACAATAATTTCATAAAGCAGTTTGCTGTGAGAAATGTGTCATTTCTAACTCATTCTGAAGGTTTTTTCACTCCAATTTTAAAACTTTTAAAATTTAGATTGAGGGTTTAAACTCCTATGAGTTCATCAACAGATAAGAAAGTGACTTCTTTAACCATAGAAGAATATGTAGCATGTAAGAAATATTGCATGAATCAAACCTTTCAACTTATGGAGCTCTATAGAAAATATTATGTATATAAATTCTTTCCAGATGAACCCAGAAGGTACTCTCTTCATAACTTAGTTTCTGTTGAACATCTAATCAAAGACTGTGTCCTAATAGCATATTAGTGTGCTTTCAAGCCATAAATCCACAAAACAGGGCCAGTAAAATTGAATACAGGATGCTCGCTAATCTGCTGCTGTGTCTGTTTTGAGCAACTAACCTTGGATTACAAAATTGAAACAAGTTAATACTATCAGATACTGAAATATTTGTCTTTTTACTTATCATGCTCAGTAACTGAGAGAGCAGATGCATCCTGACCATTAACAGTCATGACAAATTGCCTTGCTAATGAACGTTGCACACTGAAAGTGCCATAACTGATTAAACTACAATTTCCCACTACCAGAGAGGGAGAACGCTAGGGACTCCAGCGGTGGGTGACTCTGATATTCTGCCAACAGGCCTTTGGGGCTCAGTGCGACATTTAGAAAAACTCTCGATTCCATATGAGCATATTCTGAGAGCCTCTGTGTATACAACAGGTTTTTAAAGCACATCAGATAAAACAGCTTAGTTGTAGTTGATGAGCCATGAAAAAATAGATGTGCCTTAACTATTTGTATCCTTGCAAATATGTGTTAAAAATATTCTCTGTTGTGGGTTTTTCCTCTCTTTCTCGTTCCTCCCTTTCCCCGCCCCCAAAACATTACGTGTGCTTTGCATTTCACATAAAATCTTTCTTTTGTCAGTTCCTTTGTTGGTGCAAAATTGGCAGCAGTTCAAATTCAAAGTACTCCTATTCATTTACTGCCCAATGTCATTGTAGTTCACATCAGCCAGAGAGCTAAGCTCTAAAAACATAAAAGACTTGCTTCACCACTGACGAATAATGTGTACATTTTTACAGAGCTTAAACCTTAATGCTTTCCCTGAAACCAACAATACAGTATATCTTATCATTCCTTTTTCACACGCAGGCAGCTGCTGAAACGCTTGCCACTTCAAAATATCAATTGCTTGCCAGAGTTGTCCTCCACATACCCTGTCAAACTCCTGTATATTGGGCAATGAAAATGGTGCAGGGTTGAAAGCTAGAAACTGTGTCAGGTTCTGCTGGAAGGGTATGATGTGCAAAGAACAACGCATGACAACCGTAGAGACTACAAACAATGGCACTGGAGCCAGGGACTTCATAGATCACAACTGGGCCTGTACATATTTTATTGTAGGCATTATATATTTAAAGCATGACAAATGTACCATTGTACTTTATGTGCTGCACACATAGAAGCTCCTCCTACTAGTTCGCCTTTTGCATTTCTCTTGATGGGAACATAGCTGAGTTTTATTTTTTGCTCCTCTTATAACATTCAAGGTTCTCAAATCATAAAGGAAACCACACACACACACACACACACACACACACACACACAAGGTTATCAAAATGAGTAATAGCAAACAGAAGACAATAATACAAGATGAGAAAATGAGATCTTGTTCACATAACATTTTGGCTTCTCACTAAGGACACAAAGGCAAGGATTATCTTAGATAAACACTAACTGAGGGTTTGAAGACAACTACACTTTCACTATGCCTATAAATTGTTGTCTACCTAGTTTTAATGCAGATAAGTACTGGCTTATTGATTTGCATGACTTTCCAGCAAAATGGAAATCCCACGTGAATATATTCTTTGTATGCAGAAAATATGGCTTAAGAAGCTTTTATTATTATTGCTTTCTTATGCCAAAAGAACAATTAAGAAAATAATATTTCACTATTGCATCAGGTCTATAAAGTAAGGCTGATTAATTTCTCTTTACATTTTCAATATCCCTTCCCTTATCTGAATTCCCTCTGTGTATTTGAAGTGATTCTGGTTACTACAAAGTTGTTTTGCTACTAAATGTCTCCTTAAATAACATGTAAAATCTGAAAATAATCTCACTTTGGTACACACCTTCTTAATTATAAAGGGGATCAGACTATAATAACCTAACACTAATTCAGTCAATAACTGTGGAAATGGAAACATGTTTATGAGAGATTAGTATGAATATATATTAATCTCTTCTATGACCTAGCTTAGGTTACAAAACCTTTATCACACAAGTAGCTTGGAGTGGAATTAACTGACTGGAGGCTAAGGAAAATGAATAGATATGCTGTTAAGGTGTTAATAAATATTTTGGAAAGAGAATAGGTGGTTTAGGTGCTTAGGGGTGCTGACCTTTGCTGTGTTGATCAGTGGGACAATGATGCATTATTAACACACAGCAGCTGTACCTGAACTGCTGCCATGAATATAATAGCCTTTTATAGCCATCAGGGGAGTGAGGTAGGAGGCCTTTATTAACCACTAGACATGATTAGCACATTATGTGAACTTTAGTAGGCAAATTATCTCTTATTGAAATATAATGTTGGTTATAACTAATTGTAAACATGATTTGAAAAACTCCAATGTTTTACTACCACTTGGCTCATTATTGGCTGATAATAGATGAAAACATATTCTATTGTGGGACATACTTCTAGGGGCTGAATCTTAAAAGGCAGACTGTGTCACTGAAGTCTGACTTTCAAATTATTTAGCACTACCTGTTCAGTGATATTAGCATGCACGCAAACTTTCTCTCTCTAATTAAGTAAAACTGTTCATGAACTAGAAAATCTACTTTGGGATTCTTTTCTTCCTTTTTATTTCTTTAAGTAGTTCTTAAAAGATTAGTTTTGCAGTAAATTTTTCAGAGTTACCTTGAAAAATAACAGCATAATTTATTTCAAAAAGCTTAATTTTGGGAGAGGAAAGATTATCCCATTAGCCTTAGTAACTGAACATAGCTCTGAGAGTCCATTATGAACAATCTTTTATGCCCTAGCAGAAAGTCATTAACATAAAATAAATCATTAGCTTTGATATTAAGCTTCTACTATCTGCAGGTTTCTGTGATTAATGTCCATGACTGCATCTGCCAAATGATAAAATATACTTTTTGTTGAAAGGTTATCCTGCTTCTTTATTAACATTTCTCTTTATACAATTGTAACTGGCATTTTAGTCGGAGGGGTATTTACCTCAAAAGCAAGAAATGGCTTTTACAGTCGTGGGAAGACACCAATGCATACAACATGTTACTTACCCATCATTTTTAAATTAACCATTTCATTGAATGAAAGACAAGGAAATCAAGCGATGCACAGATACTCTTTCAAGGTAACTGTATTTTCTTTAGACCCAGTTGGCCCATCTGTTAATTAATCATGCACTTTATATTGTGAATCTCTGATCCATATATCAGAGAGGCACAGCGAGGTAGTCTTGCTTTCCTGAAGTCAGGGACCACAAGAGCACACCTCCATATTTAGCAGTTATTCTCAACTTTTATCTTCTTTCAGTGGAAAACAGGCAACCCCCCCCCCTCCCTTCCCCATCAGTAGCATCTCTCTCAGTAGTATCTGTCTCCTTAGACGCATGGATTCTGAATGTGGAAACGGCAAAAGACCTCCCCCCCCCCCGCCGCCGGGTGGGTGCTTATCAATATCTAAGGGAGGCAGATTACAGAATGTATCTACATGTGCTCCATTTTCCCCACATTCTCCTTTGACCCTGAAGAAATGTTATCTCTTTCACTCCCTTCTTATAAGAATCACTAGTTAAAATCTTTGAGAACACTTTTATTCCACTAGGGTAGCAGAAATAGAAGAAATAGGCCGAGCTGAGCTGCAGTATTCTGCAAAGGCCTATCATTCTTTGATTTTTGAACATATTTTACCACAGGATTGCAAAATAATCTAGTTCTGTTGACTCCTTAATTTTCATAAGGCTTCCTTGATACAAATGTAAATTATTTTCTCTACTGGGTACATGGAGAATTGGGACACAGATGGATTAAAAGTTTTAGCATCAGAACTTTTACCAGCCACAGAGCAAAGTTGGGCTTCTCAAGAGAACAGGAAACAGAGCACCAGGAAATCACATCCTTTCCTGGTTTATTCTGCCCAGGGAGTAAATCAACACAGGCTTAAGGGCACTCTGGTTTTATCTCAAATCTTCAACAGAAAAAGTCTTTTCTTGAAAAAGGCCTGAGTTTTCATCCAAAAGACCTAATTCTTTAGTCTTATTAGGTTATGATAAGTTCAATTACAGCCTTGACATGCAAAAGGCACCAATTCCTATGAAATATGGCTAAGTTTCTTAAAAAGAAATGGTCATTGGGTACTCTTAGCAGTTGCGATGATTTTCTTTTGCAGTTGTTGTATACAGTGATGGAGTCTGTCACTGAGTATAAACTGTCATGGCCAGATATAGATTGTTAACTGGGAGACCCACATACACCTAAACACATATATACGTATAAATATGTTTTCACACATGCATAAGCAAACACAAGCACAATTTCTCTGGTTATGTAACTCTGACAGTAGCATCCAAGTCTTCAACCAAAAAGGCATTTCATGTAGAAGTTGATGTTATTACTCCTACGGATAAGATACAAATAATTTGTAAATACACCTGGTAACTCAAAATACATTATCTTTTCTTAGCCACTGGCAAAGTTTCTTATCAACTAACCATGGGCTCTATTTAATTAGGAGTCCTTTCAAAACAGTTTCCCCAAAATCCATATCTTAAGACTAAGAAAAACAATAAACACTCAATCAAAGGCAAACTATTTAAAATCCCTATGTGAAAAATGAACAAAGAGAAAAGCATGAACAGTACTGCTGGTTTCATGGCCTTTGGTACTGTAAATATATATTAGTGATGACTTTTTTCATGAGTAGAATGGAAATCTGAAGTTAGTTTAAAAATTAACCTCAAACTTTTTCATCAAGCAAGGCAAGTTTGCTATCAATCTAACTAAAGAGATCTAGGAAACTATTGCTACCTCCCACCATGGGAAGCAAGGGGTTTCTTTCTGACATGACCCTCTCCCCTGTGTTTTCTGCTGTACCAACATCCGGGCACCAAGCAGTATGATGTCCTCATTTCCAAAATGAATCCTATAGGGAGAAACATGCTATAAACTGAGAAAAGCTCATTCAGGTTAATGTGAATTCCATGTCTCTAAATAGTATGGAAGAATCATGATAATTAACAGTCTTCTGGCACTTCCATTATAAACCACATTTCTCAGCAGTTTGTAACTCCACTGTTTTTAATGAGAAATTGCTCTTCAGGATAGAACTTGGCATAGAGGCCATAAAACAATAATTCTCAAATTCATTAGGGCAGATATAAGCTCTATCATTTTGGCACTCTGGATTCCTAGTGGACAGTCCATTGAACACAAATCACTATCAATAAAGGGACCATGGGGACTGATTATAAAAAGTATACATTTATAGAAGACCAATTGAAAATATATTAATAGCTACAAAGTGGAAATAAATGGAAAAAAATGGTATCCTTAAAGTTGATAAAATTAATACCTCATGTAAACATTCAATTTAAATAAAGGAGCATTCGTGCATTTTGATGCTTCAGATGGAAGCTTCTTGCAGGTAAGAACTATGACTAGGATTGTTAGAACCATGGTATTTAATAACTATGGTGTGCTACAGTCTTCTTTTTCCCTAAAGGTATAAATTTTAGATTTGTGCATTTGGACAAATGCAGTATGAATTTTATTCCAAACAAAACTGATATTTTAAAAATGTGATTATTAATAGCATTTGATCAATTAATGATAATTACATTTCATTTTTATTAAGGCATGAAATAAACATTGTACCTTATAATTTCTGGGAAGTTTAAAAATTCACATTCAGAGAGCTAAAATTCAGATAGCTAGAGTGATAAGTGATATAAATTTAACAAGTTCAATAAATTCTGCATGGCCAACTCTTCCTATTTTAATTACCTACGTATGTTCTGATGAGGGCATATAAGCATACTAGTCCGATAGTTCTCTGTTAAGTGTAATCCACCTAATTTACTGTATGTCATTTAAGATCAGAGTGGCATTGTTTTGGGCTCCAAAGTTTTTCTACTGAGGCTTACTTCATGTATTTATCTCTAAACTCTAATTACATTGGGGGCAATGCAGTGGAAGGGGGACTATGATAGCTGAGAAATATCAGCCATGGCTATTTTTCTTCTCAGCACCATATCTAAGTCTTCTTAGCCTACTACTGGATGACTTGTCACTCATTCAGATGGCAGATGGGAAAAGAAGAGCAGTAAAATCCAGGATTTTAAAAAGTAGATATAGGTCTCTGGGCCAATATATTTCAATTAATCAGAAAACAGAGCCAGGATATGGATATGCTGATAGGACTGTGATGATGGTGACGACAGCAAAAAGGAAAAGGAGCAAGGCAGCCAAGACGACCGCAGTGGTGAACTACAGGCGCGAGCAGGGGAAGGAGAGTTCGGGTTAGAAACTGCAGACCTCCTAGTTTCAAATGAAGACTGAAGAGAACAGCAAGGTGAAGGGTTAGGGAGTAGAAAAGATTGGGGAGGGGCTGTGGAGGCAGGAGGTGAGAGTGAGCAACGCAGGCAGACCTGCTGCAGAAGGCTGGCTTCGCTCAGGGAAACACCGGTCACCACGATGTGAAAATGTACTCAAGATCTTTTCAACTTTCCAGTGTCCTAGCAAAGGGTTTGGAGGGTCAGAGTAAATCATTCTTCACAGCTAAAGATCTCACCACCCTAGCTTTCCAGGCTCTCGCTCCTTGAAGTGAGCCCACCACATATATACACATATGCACAGATATGCAGACGTGCACACACACACACACACACACACACACACAGCATTACCACTAGTCATAGCCTATACATCAAAACCAGCACTACAAACCTGTTTGGTACCCGTGAAGTCCCTGTTACACTTGGGAATTTCCATATTTCTCTGTTCTTAATCCCTGTGCAATCACATCATTAAAAGAAAAACTACACTATGCCTTCAATTAGGCATGTAAATATTATCTTAGTTTTTCTGTGTAAAATATCAAAATTTCCCTTAATATTATTACTTAATATCATTTAGAATATATGGTAAAAGAATATATGGTAAAAATATATGAGAACACTAAATCACATATGCTAAATTAAAAATAACATCAGATCTCTTCAAAGCTCATAACTATACATTTTTGCATAGACATTTATAACTAAAATTTGTGATACTGAATTATCCATATTTGAGGTTTTTGAATTAACATAGATACATTTGAGGTTTTTGTATAATATTTGACTTAGGGCCAAACCATATGATTTCTTGGTTTATGTTCTTTCTTGCCTATTATTTCATTTAAAACATTTAAATACCTCAAAACTTGTGCCAGATGCCAGCTAATACAATTCCTAAGGGAACTGTAATTGTACAAATGAAGTATGAAGTATCAACTATGAGTTTCCCAAAGTCCTAGAAGTTATGGAGTTGGACAGAGAACTAACCAAGCATAATGCTCTAAATTTATTATAACCTTCCCCTTCCTCCTGCCCTCTTCCCCCTCTTATCCTCCTCCTTTTTCTTACATTTATTAACCAAAATAGGAATAATGAATCCTTCTTAATATGCTTGCAAATCCTATATTTTATACATAAGTTTTGCCATTTTGAAGTACAATACATAATACACTATAAATAGGAAAATAAGATCAAAAATTTTGCAGGCTACAATCAATCTTATTTTTCTCAAAAGTTATCACATGTCTAATGTTTGCCCTGATATTTTCAAGCTCAGTTCATCACAGATGGGTCCTTCCTCCTGCATTTACAAGCAAAGAATATACACTGTCCATTCTCACCACAACAGAAAAGCCCAGTATTCCAAATGCCCAATATTCTTGACTTTATATAGAACTGGTATTAAGCATGGGCTTGTGTTTTGGACTTCCTTGTTTCTAAATCCCCCAAAGAAAGATTCAAACATAATTCCACAAAAGCAACCACTGAGAACAGTAAAGCCCATTATTTCCCCTCCCACTGCTGGCCAAGGTCAGCTCCCTGTCATTAGCCATGGCATAACATAATTGTATTACTACTCCTTATGTGGGCAGCTATTAAGCAATAACTGCACACATCACATCATTGTAAAAATGAAAAAGTGCCACATTTTATCCTATTTTAGCATAAAATCAGTGAAAACAATCTTTAGAATTGACACTGCACTAAGAAACTGAAAGCAGCTGCTATTACTCTGTAGGTATATATTAAACTGGGGATTTGACATCTTCAACTGGAAAAAAAAATAGGACTATATTTTATTACCGAACTCCAATTGTGAGCTCATTTAATCCAATTTCTTTTGGTAGCTTTCAGTTCAATTAAGGGATACAATGTTACTTAAAATAGCCTAATTAGATGTAACTCTGCTTTGCTACCCATCTTTCAATGTCTGTGATATAACTATGCTTTCAAGTTGCAAGAAGTGAATAGTGTTCCCTCCAGCCTACGTGTCTGGCCAGTCTTTGAGCCACACTGCTGTTCAAAGACTGACCTATATACAGCATCATGCCAACGGTTCCAGCTATTTGCGTAACTAACACACTTGCCATAGCCACCATCACTTGCAGTGTTATCATAACGGGCTACATGAAAATGAAAGCCAGTTTGCATAGTGGTGTGTTCACAACGTAATGTGGCTTTACAATACAGCACTGAATTAAACTGTTCCCAAAACTGCCTGCTAGAGAGTTTATTAACTGCAAAATGTAAGTGGTGATTTGGCAACCTATAGAGCAGCAGCACTGGAAAGTGTCAGAGTAGTAAAACAATCACATTTTAGTTTAGGAAAGCTTCAGGAAGAGGATATTCATTTTCTCCATTAGGGTTCCTACTGACATTGAAAAAACGTCACTGAGGAAGCTGCAGTTACAGTTGCATGACACTAAAGCTCAGAAAGACACTGGTTCCTCTGGGATTTAGGACAGCAACTTTAAATAGTGAACTGTTGACAGGTTTAAAATAAGGATAATTAGTAATTTATGATTGTATGACCCTATTAAAACAAATAACCTGATAAAGTGACTGTTATTTGTAATAAACTACATATTCCTTACACCTTGGAAGAAGACAATGTTTACTTTGGAGTCCTGTCTCTAGTGGGAAGTCTGATCCAACTTGCTCTTTAATAAATGTAGATACAGATTTCTTTCTTTACCTCTTCCAAACTTTTTTCCATATTTCTGCAAATCCACTTCAGTAATCACAAAAATGAATGCTACTTTAATAAATTCTAAACAACTCAAATAGTGGAGCTGGACAGAAATTATAAACCGATGCTAATCACGACAGAGTAGAAAGCTCAAGTGCCTGAGCTTTGTGGGGCCTTGAAACCTACTCAGTACATTTAATATAATCAGGGATCAGTGACAAATATATTTGAGGGACTGCTACACAGGATGGGCAGGAGCAGGCGTCCCTGGAGAAAAATTTCCATGAAGTCTTTTCCTGCTATTAGAAACATGTCCTATGACTTTGCTTTTTAAAAAATCCATTATTTCCTGGGTAAGTTACATAGAAGACTTGCAACTAGTCTATAGAAAGGGTGGTTAATTTGCATTTAAAAAGAACAGTTTGCTTCTTATACACAGGGTGACTTAAAAGGAACTTCAATGAGCTGGTAAAGAAATACTGAAGACTTTCAAAATTAATTTATTCAATTCACAGCATAACCCACTAAAATTATTTAAAGCACTTAATTGGAAAATGATTTAATATACTGAAGTAATTCCTGATTTTTCTAAAGCATTTAACTTATAAATTAAATCTGACCCTTCTATGGCAAGAATGGTGAGTGAAATGTGTATCCAAGTCATTACCTTCTTTTTGAAGCCTAAAATCACTGATAAATGTAATATTTGTCCAGTTTCATTGCCAAAATAGTTCTGACCTTTTGGTTGAAGTAACTATTGTGGACTAGGTCTTTATCACCAAGAGCGAGCTGCCACTTTATTATTTTTTATTAGTAGAGTTCTTCTTATAAGCAAAATAAAAAGGCAACAAACACAATACTTGTATTTAAAGGCAAAACGGATTTTAGACTAAAAGAACTGCTAATACCGAGCAATGAAAGTTCATCACACAAACTTCTCTACTTTTGCCAAAGTTCCCAATACCTTTCAACTTGCCCCTAGCTAAGGGTTCCCAGTGTAAGAGCCTCTCTGCTTTGCCCAAGACAGACTTCCCTCTTTTCCAACTTGCCTGAACATCAAGGGGGCACAGCACAGCCCTTGGAGTGAGGTTTACACTGTGCACGGCACCAAGGAGCTTCTCCACGAAATGATGTCTGCAGGTCACTTCAACTCACAACTGCGTGTGTGTGTGTGTGTGTGTGTGTGTGTCCCAATTGACCAAGACTCGGAACTGCAAGTCATTTGCGTGGTGGAGAGACTTGGAGCTGAGAAGGCAGCCCGCTAAACAGCTCTGTAACACATTAAAAAGCTGTTTGGTGATGACTCCTCACCAAGCAAATGGGAGTCCCAAGGATGTTTCCCGTGGAATTCACCAAGGGGTCGACGTGCTAGTGCCAGCGGGGGTTGTGAGAATCGGGCAGGTTTATCACCAACCTAAGGCTGGGCGTCTAAAAAGCCCCCCCGCATTTCGGAGAACTGAATTCTCCCAGCCAACCTTCTTCGGGCGGGATTGCTAGACGCGTCCAACAAGCCCGGAGCAGGACAGCGGTGCCCTGTTCTGTTCTCGGGGACCAGATCCCTGCTAGTTCTACTTCTGAGCGTTCCAGAAGCCGGGAGAGCAACCCTTTCCTAAGTTCTCCTGACCTATCAATCTCCGAAGCACCCCCCAGTCCGGTGCCCCTTCTCCGAGTTACCAGCCTTGCCCTGGTCGCCAACGCCTTGTCACAGGGGTCGCCGGGCCGGGAGTAGAGCCCACCCAGGGACCCAACTTGAACCGGGGCTTGAGTGCAGGAGCTTTGGACTTGAACACAACGCACTCATCGGGCTTCCAACAAACTTGCAATTTCCACGCGTACCCCCCCCCCCCGGGAGCTGTCCCCCAAATCATGATTCCAGCTACCTCTCTGCGCCCTGGCCTGCAGTTGGGACTCGACTGCCCGAAGCGGCTTGGGAAACCAAGAGTTGTGGAACAATTTTCAAGGGGTGGGGGGGGGCGCATTCCGGGGTCCCTGTACCCCAACTCCCGGGCAGGGAAAGGGTGCCACGAGCCCCAGCTGCCCAAGAAAGGGAGGGACGGAGAAGAAGGAACTGGGAAATAAGCTCAATTCTCTTTGCTTCCGTCCCGAACCCCAGACACACCCCCAAAGTATTTCTTGGGGTTTCCTCTTATTTTTTTTTAACGTCCCCCGACAAACCTAGGCAGAGATCCTTAGTCTCGAGCAGCAGGAAGGAAAGAATCCGAGCAAATCGTGTCACTTTCCGCACAATCGCGGTACATGGCAAGCCCCCGGAGCTGCTCCACAATACCTACCACCCTAGCGCACGCCGGGGTACAGCGGGCTGCGAGCCCAGCGCCCGGGACCGGCCTCCACCGAGCCGGCCGGGTCTGCCAAGCCACCCCGCGCCGCCGCCCCCCTCCCGGGACCACGCAGCGAGAACACGGTGGAAACAAAAGCAGAGCGTTCACCTTGTTGCAATAGTACGGGTCCAGGCAGGGAGAAGGTCCCAGACAGGGAGCGTCGGGCGCAGCGGCGGGCTGGGCTGGAGGTGGATAAAATCTTACGTCCATTTCACTCTCACATCAAGCAAGTCCTTTTCTAGTCCCTTATTTTTTTTCTTTTAAAAAAAAGTATGCAGCAAAACAAGCTTAGACGGAACAGAGAGAGGTGTCTGGGCTCAGGAGTAAAAGAAACACCTTCTCTCTCTCACATCCGCTTGTGGTTTGTTTAAGAAGAAGAGCAGAAAAGAGAGAGAGAGAGAGAGA